>CM056377.1:19700847-19869125 GCA_029718625.1 Synaphobranchus kaupii | reverse complement strand
CCCCGTAATTAAGGGAAGGAAAAGGAAGCGTGCGTGAACGAATGCCTAGGCGGTAAAATAAGAAAGGGACAGAAATTAAAGCAGATAAAAGGGAGGAAACAATACATGAAAATAACTCCCTCGCTCTAAATGGAGCAAACTGCTCGCTACAAGGCGGAAGTAAAGCAGTCTCCGAGTCCTTACATACAGTATACCGGCACCAGAGCAACACGCAACACATGAAAAAACGGAATAAACGCCCTGACTCTCAATAAGGGGGAAACATAGTCCACGAGAAGGAGACAAAAGAGGGAACTAACGTACCGAAACGCCAGGTTTCTCAGTAAGAAAAATACCAAACAAAAGGTGAATAGAACAAATAACTGCTGTCCTATACTTCTACGAGCTAAGTAACTAAGTAGAAGCATGAACGCCCGGCCTCTTAGTACGGAGAAACCATCAGAAGGTGAATAGAACAGAGAACTGCTGTCCTATACTTCTACAAGCTAAGTGACTAAAGAAAGAGCCAGAAAAAATAAACGCCCTGCCTCAGTAAAGAGAGGCGTAAGAACAGGCGAGTAGCACAAATGGTACAAAAAACACACACACCCAACAAACACTGAGTACCCGAACAGTACAAAATAATGCAAAACAGTGCGAAATAATACAGAAGCCCCGAACGAAGGAAATGTGGGCTTAAATAGCTTCTAGGTAACCACGCACAGGTGTGGATACTGAGAAAAGCTCCGTGATAAAGACAGGGCGGAGCAAACATCCACTAAAAGGGCAGCGCCCTCGCATGGCTACAGAGGGAAACGACCGCAAGGGAAGAAATCGTCAAAAACCATGACAGCAGTAGAAAATTACAAATCTATCGACCCACACTCTGTCAACGACAACAACAGAGACTATTCTCAGTTCGAATACAGACTATTCTAATGGTCCAGAGACTATCCTCAGTTCGAATAGAGACTATTCTAATGGTTCAGAAACTATTCGCTGGTGCCCAGAGAGCAATTATTTAAGGAAGGAAGCCCTTATAAGTCTTAGAAACATTTGCCCTGCAGGAAGACATTTCAAAGTGTTTTTGTTTATTCTGGATCTGGAGGGGGGTCACAGCATGACAAATTCATTTCCACTAAGCCTGACGGAGGTAATCCGGCGGTAAACACGGATGGCCGGCAGGTTTCCCCTCAGCGCTTTGAAGTCTGAGCTGTCTGTTTTTTTGTTATTTCTTTTTTTTTAAAGGGAGGAGCTTTCTTTGGCCCGAATGCAGCGAAGGAAGCACTTGCATGCAGACTGTCGGAATGACGAAAGTCTGCGGGGGCGCTTGCGTGCGGACCGTTGGAATGGCGAAGGCCCGCGGGAGCGCTTGCGTGTGGACCGTTGGAATGGCGAAGGCCCACGGGAGTGCTTGCGTGCGGATCGTCAAAATGGCGAAGGCCCGCGGGGGCGCTTGCGTGCGGACTGTCCAAGAGACACACAGTTTTTGTACACCCAAAAATCAAAGGTTCTGCCCCCCCACTCTGGTGCCGCTACCATATAAAAACAATGCACTACTACTACCTGCACACACACACACACACACACATATATATATATATATACAGTGAGCACCATAATTCATTGGACAGTGACACATTTTCTTTCTTTTTTTTTTACAGAACCACCACCATACCATACATAATAGACATTGTGGATTGAATGCCTCCTTAGGCTTTCTCCAAAAAGAAACCCATCCAGATGTATGAAAAAGATGAAAAGATGACTCACCAGACCATATCACTTATCTCCATTGCTCAGGGGTCCAGGTTTTGTGTTCCTTACATGCGCTTTTGTGCATTAGCCTTGGATACAAATGGTTTCTGAATGGCGGTCCTGCCACAAATACCAGCTTTGTGAAGCTCAACGTACTGTTTTTGTTGAGACTGGTTCAGATATGGATTGGTTCAATTCTGTGGTGATTTTTAGAGCTGTAGTTCTGTGGTTATTAGCAACTATCCTACCAAGTGTCTGTCTGTCCCTGTTGGAGAGCTTTGACTTGCAGCCACAGTTCTTTTTTGCTGATGCTGTTTTTTGGTGTTGGGCATATGTTGTCATAATTTTTGACACTGTTCCCCTTGCCAACTTAAATAATTTAGCAGTTTTTGTGACCGACGCACCAGCAATTTGGGTGCCAACAATTTGGCCCCTTTGGAACTCTGTTAGTATCCTCATCTTGCTTTGGAGACTTACCTGGCAAACTGCTGCTGGATAACTCTCTTTTAACCCCTTTGCGCAGATGGCAAATTTGTTCAATTCTCATCTATTTAAGGGGTGTGCTGTTTAACCCCTTGTGCAGATGCCTAGTGATAATGACGCCGGCATCACCATTTTGCTCAACTGAGACATTCGTTGCTCCTGCAGCCAAACTATTAGTGGAAATCACAAACTCTGTGTTTTAACTTTATTGGTAGACGATTCGTGACTACTCTGCTGAATAGAGTGTTTCTAAGTGTCACTATTTTCCCATAGCTGTTATGGTTTTAAGCCGGATTACTCTTTTCTGGTGGTTGTGGGGCCTTCTGGCCACTGGAGGGCACTCGCGTAATTTTTTATTCTCCTCGTTGAGACCTAATTGTCTTAATTGGCTTCAGGTGCGTGCCTCTATTTAAGCAGGGCGTTTTCTTTGTTCCGTGCTTTGCTTTTGTGTCAACTCTGTTTTCGCACAAGCCAGGTAATTCGTTATAGGACTCCAGAAGACTGCGTTGCTTTCTGTCTGAAAGCAACGCAGGAACTTCTTTAGTTTAGAGTTTTAGGTTTAGTTTGTTAGGACTTCTATTTCATATTTTCTTTCTCTAACTAAGTTCTTTCCTCAGTTTCCTTTATGTCCTCTTTGCAGCCGTACCTTGTTTACCAATTTCTTCTGTTCCTCCTTTATAATTGCTCAATTTATTTCACATTGAGCTGGAGGTCTTTCTGTTTCTTAGTTGTCTTTACTGACTCGCGTTTGTGAGCTTACTTCCATTCCTCCTTAGATTTGCTCAATTTATTTGCATTGAGCTGGAGGCCTTTCCTTTTCTTTGCTGTCTAAACTCACTTGCGTTTTCGAGTTTACTTCCGCCCTCTTTTTTGGGTAGTTTTCTGTTGGAAATATGCAACACTTTATACCGCTATTACACTATCTGAAACGTCGACTCGTAATACCCCCCATGCCCTACAAGTCTGTCTCATTCATTACAGTTCATTCTGGTTTAATTGTCGGCTCTTTTATCCAATAGAGTACATTATAACCTTAGCAGCGGTATAAGCTACGTCTTATTTTGTGCTTTGAAAAATGTATTGCAGGCCAGCGTAACGGCAGTTTTCATTTTAATGGTCTGGTATTATGCAAGCTCTATAGAAAACGCATTAGGGAGGGGAGTATTCCCTTTACCGATATGTAAGTTATAAAGCCTTAAACAGAGCACCCCCTAAATAGGTCACACACACACACACACACACACACACACACACACACACACACAGTATATACAGTGAGCACCATAATTCATTGGACAGTGACACATTTTTTGTTATTTTGGTTCTGTACTCTAGCACTTTGAGTTTGAAAGGATACAATGACAACTAAAAATTCTGATCGCTGAAGCCTCCCCCCGCCTGCCCTTCCACTGCCTTGGTTTGTTTTTCTTCCAATGCACTGCAATTCCAATTTCAATAATATAGGCGCAAGCGGCATTTGGGGGTTTGAGCCGTTAAAAGCCTAAATAAAGTCAAGTATATAAGACATCTAAGAATATAAAAGCAATATGACATGCAGCTGTGCAATGATACACATTCTACACAAATCAGAAGAATATTTCCTGTTTAAGATTGAAAAACAATGTATGTCTATGGGAATTTTTGTGAATGTAGTCCATTGACTAGAGTGGCTAAATTTTGTGTTGGTAGACCAGGTACATCAGAATGCTGTAGGTTGCAATGGGAGGCAGTAGTTATACTGGACAACAGCAGAATGACCAAACCAGAGACCATGGTGTGAGACCTCTCCCTTCTCTTTAATTTGAAGCAATAATACATTTTTCTATTAAGAAATAAAGTGTATTATTACACTGTAATATCTCAGTAATTTACTTCCTTATTTCTCCTATTTTTGAATTTTCTATTTGTTTCCTAATGAAATCTCTATTTTATCCTCTCATTTATTTATGTATCATCCATCAGTCTCTAGTGTAAAGGTATACTATCCAAAGCAAACAGTTGAAACATTGTCTTGCAGCAAAGATACTAAGATGCCATCTTACATGTGCTATTGTTTATCCAAATAAAATTAGCAGAAAATGAAGTCGCCATCAAATAAAAAATACCATCATATTCTAAATAACATTCAGTATACATTTGCCTTTTCATTTTACCTTTAACTGAAATATGGCTCCTACAAATATGTTTTCAGCTATAGCAGCCTTAATAACCACGTCATGCTGTGTCCGAATCAGCATACTTCCATAGCCTACTATTGAGTAGGCAGGACGAGAAAGTTGTTAAGTAGGCAAATATATTTCTAAATGTAGTATACTTAAAACCTGCGTATGATATACAGTGAGAACCATAATTCATTGGACAGTGACACATTTTTCTGTAGAGCCATTTTGCGGCACCACAAACTAATTCGCTCTGACTCTGCAACACATGCGCTCAGCACTGACACCGCTGGCCGGGGGTGTATTTTAGGAATCACTAGTTTCTATTGAAATTATTGGCTATAGCTGGATAAAAGTATGGATTACGGGCGAACCGTTCATAGCCTTTAAACATCCGCACTGCACCACCGTTGTGGCTACTTGCTAAGATGCTGTGTCTGGCTACGGGCTCAAACCCTAAGTCCCTTTTATATTGCAGACCATGACTCAGCACAGGAGAACTATGCCTTGTAAATATGTAGATATGTTGGGACACTGAGATGGGTAAATTCTGCTAGGCTGTTAAGTTGAAATCCATGTTGAAAGTATGTTCATGTCCAGACTGAATAACCGGGCTATATGCATTTCACCTATTTATGCTACGGCATAGATTTAATGCAAACCATGAGTATATATAGACAATTTTAGCCCCAAAAAGTGCCAAATTTTGTTGCACATCTTTTTGAATGTATCCATACGACCTTGACCTCTGACCTATATAGTTGTCATTTGAGAAATGCGTGCCCCAAGTCAAGCTTCAAGTTGATACTTTGCTTGTCCCGATTGAACATATAGTTCTCGAGTTATCATCAAAAACGTGTTTTCTAAGATGGTCGCCCTACAGTTTAACATAATGTAGGATAAAGTAATCATTTTTAATATTTGGTCGCATATCATTTGCATGCCATGACTTCCTGATGTCTGTGACCCAACAATATCAAAAGACTCTTGATATCTTTGTGGCAAGGTGAGTGCCACCGCTCCAGAGAAGAGTCGTACACTTTAGTTCGTTCGAGGGTTTTTATTGTTTCCCCCCCCCACAATTGGCTCTCTCAGCCGGTTTCTCCGTGTGCTTGCTTCAAGCACTTCCGTTCACTGCTATACCCGCAGCCACACACTCTACTCCCTGTTCTCCAGGTCAAGCTCCCGTTTTCCTCGCGGAAGTCTCCTTTTTATACTCCAGGCTCACTGTCGAACAATCAAGGCAATTGGTTAAGTGATTCAATCCACAATAATCATACGTCACCAATTGCCTGAATTCCGCCAGCTGTGCCGGTTCCACAAACCACCCGAGCTCACTCTCTCTCTTGCAGACAGCGCCTAAAACCACGCCCCCCTACCACATACCCCCACCGCCCGCCTTAGGCCGGGAAGCCATCCGGCCGATGACCAACCCCCTCCCCCCCCCCCCTCCGACCCCACCGGGCGAGAGAGAAAGTCAGCCACCACCATCTGCGCTCCCGGCCTATGAATCACCTTGAAATTAAAAGGCTGCAAAGCCAGATACCAACGAGTGATTCGGGCGTTGGTATCCTTCATGCGGTGAAGCCACTGGAGGGGAGCATGGTCCGAGCAGAGGGTGAATGAGCGACCCAGTAGGTAATACCGGAGAGACCCGACCGCCCACCGAATGGCCAGACATTCTTTTTCTACCGTGCTGTACTTAGCTTCCCGCTGCGAGAGCTTTCTGCTAATATACAGCACTGGTCGGTCGAGCCCCTCCACCTGCTGAGTCAAAACGGCCCCCAGCCCTCTGTCCGATGCGTCTGTCTGCAAATTAAAGGGGAGAGAGAAATTAGGGGTGAACAGGAGCGGTTTCCCACAAAGAGCTTCTTTAACTCGCTCAAACGCCTGCCTGCACAGCTCCGTCCACTGGACCGGATCTGAGGCACCTTTCCGAGTCAAGTCGGTTAAGGGACTGGTCAGCTCTGAGTAAGCAGGAATAAACCTCCTGTAGTAGCCGGCCAGTCCCAAAAACCTCCTCACCTCTTTTTTTGTCTTGGGTCGGGGACAGGTCGCAATCGCTGCGGTTTTATCCACTAGAGGCCGCACCTGTCCACTTCCCAAGTGGTACCCCAAATACCGTACCTCCGCCCGGCCAATTGCACACTTCTTTGGGTTAGCCGTGAGCCCCGCCTGTCTCAGGGACTCAAGCACCGCCCCCACATGCCGCACATGCTGAGCCCAGCTGCTGCTGTGGATGATAATGTCATCCAGATAGGCTGCAGCGAAAGCAGCATGCGGACGCAGCACCCTGTCCATCAGACGTTGAAAAATGGCAGGGGCCCCGAATAACCCAAACGGAAGTGTCCGGAATTGGTATAACCCGTCCGGAGCGGAGAAAGCCGTTTTTTCCTTGGACTCTGGAGACAAGGGAATCTGCCAGTAGCCCTTGGTTAAATCCAGTGTCGAAAAAAAAACGAGCTGTACCCAGCCGATCCAAGAGCTCGTCGACCCGAGGCATTGGATAGGCATCAAAACGTGACACTTCGTTCACCTTACGATAGTCTACACAGAACCGAATAGATCCATCAGGCTTACCTACTAGCACGATGGGGCTATTCCACGCACTGTTAGACTCCTCTATTACCCCCAATTCCAGCATTGTCTTTATTTCTGCCTGAACCAATCTCTTTTTATGTTCCGGCAATCTATAGGGCCGTGAACGCACCGTCACGCCCGGGGTCGTCTCAATGTGGTGGTGTATGAGGTTAGTGCGACCTGGTAGAGGGGAAAACACATCCGCAAACCGCTTTTGCAACAAGGCAAGATCCGCCCTCTGATTCGGTAAGAGATGGCTATCTGAAAGGGGTGAGGTTTGATTGGTAGAATTTGGTACCTCTGGCCCCAGCTCATCTCTTTCCTGATCTACCGTAACCAGGGAGACCGGTACCACCTCTTTCCATGCTTTTAATAGATTGAGATGATAAATCTGTTTCGCCCCCTCTCTATCAGATCGCTCCACCTCATAATCGACTTCCCCCACTCGTCGTGTGACCACAAAGGGTCCTTGCCACTTGGCGAGTAATTTCGTGCTGGAAGTCGGGAGCAATACCAGGACTTTATCTCCCGGTGAAAATTGCCGTAGCTTAGTTCCTTTATTGTATTGCCTCTGCTGACGTTCCTGAGCCTCGAGCAAATTCTCCCGTGACAATCTACCCAGTGTATGGAGTTTTGCGCGTAGGTCCATAACGTATTGAATTTCATTCTTACTGGGACTTGGACCCTCCTCCCAGCTTTCTTTAACTAGGTCCAAGACACCCCGTGGTTTTCTACCGAACAACAGTTCAAAGGGAGAAAATCCCGTGGAGGCCTGGGGAACCTCTCGCACTGCAAACAATAGCGGAACTAGCCACTTATCCCAATTTCGGCTATCATCGTGTACGAACTTTCGAATCATAGATTTCAAAGTCCTATTAAAACGCTCAACGAGACCATCCGTTTGCGGATGGTACACGCTGGTCTTAATGGACTGAACACCCAATAATTTGTACAATTCGCGTAATGTGCGTGACATAAATGAAGTGCCTTGATCCGTTAGAATCTCTTTCGGGATTCCGACGCGGGAGATTATCTGGAACAATGCCTGCGCAACACTCTTGGCTGAGATATTACGTAACGGCACTGCTTCGGGATACCGGGTTGCATAATCCACGAGAACTAATACAAATCGGTATCCCTGCGTGCTCCTGTCAAATGGCCCGATGAGGTCCATGCCCACTCTATCAAAAGGGACCTCAATCAACGGTAGAGGGCGCAACGGCGCTTTTGGGATGGCCGGGGAATTCACTAGCTGACAGTCTGCACAAGACGCACACCCCCGACGTACGTCCGCCCAAATGCCCGGCCAATAAAAACGGGCCATTATCCGGGTTAGTGTTTTTTCATACCCTAAATGACCAGCCATGGGGTTGTAATGAGCCGCCTGGAAAACCATTTCCCGACGGCTTTTAGGTACCAACAACTGGGTCGTTTCCTCACCTGTCTGAGTGTCACGACACACTCTATACAATCTGTCCCTAAGAATGACAAAATATGGGTGAGAGCGTGCAGCGTCCGGGTGCACCAGCTGGCCATCAACATATATCACCTGGTCAAAGGCGAAGCGTAGGGTGTCGTCACGAGACTGAGCGAGTGGGAAATCCTCCACGGGGTGGAATACCGGCACCTGGGGAGTCTCTACCGGAGGCTCTCCCGATGCTGCCCCCCCCTCGGCAGTGTCGGACGACCCCGCGTCACCACTGTCAACTGCACACACCTCACACTTCCCTAGCGGTCGTGATCGCACCCCCATCAGCTTCTCAGCTACCTGTTTAAACCCCTTCCAATCTGTGCCCAAAATCAGAGGGTGCGAGAGGCGGGAGCTAACCGCAGCCTCTAGAATATGCTTTTTATCATTGATGCGAATTTCCACTGGTACTAAAGGGTATTTGTGTACGTCCCCATGCACACACCTAATAGTTATCCAATGTGCCGCCACCAAAGCCTCTGGTCGAACCAGGCTCTGTTGGATCATGGTCTGCATAGCCCCTGAGTCCAACAGCGCCCGGTGTTCACTCCCTTGCACCCTTACCGGAATGCAGTACGCCCCGTCTGGATCGGGAGCGGAGGGGGGCGGGCCGACAATACGGACCACCTGCCCCACCTCCATGAGTGGACAATCGCGGCGCAGGTGGCCCGGCTGTCCGCACCGCCAACACCCCGGTCCAGTTGTTTGAGGAGCTCCCTGAGGGCCGGACTGCACCGCCACTGAGCCTGAGTGGGGAGAAAACACAGGGGGATTAGGCATGGGGAAATGGGGGTTTTGGGGACGGGAAACTGGAGAGTGAAAGGAACGAGGGGGATATTTCTTTCGGGCCGCCGGCTCCGGTTTCTGTTGCTGGGCGAAGGGTTGTTGTGCCAGGTGGTCCTCAGCCAGGGTGACGGCGATATCTAGGTTGGTGGGGCGATGGCACTGCACCCAGTTGGCTGTCGCCGCTGGCAGCCCCGCGATGAACCGCTCCAGGACCACCTGCTCCACTATTCCAGCAGCAGAGCGGATTTCTGGCCGGAGCCAGCGCCTCGCCATGTCCGTCAGCCGCTGGGCGTACGCGAATGGTCGGTCCTCTTCCGTCAGGGTGGTCTCCCGGAAGCGCCGTCTGTGGTCCTCCGGGCTGAAAGCCATTCGGTCAAGGACCGCCTTCTTTACATTCTGAAAGTCCGCCCTAGCGGCTGGCGACAGGCTATGCGCAGCTTGCTGCGCCTCCCCTGACAAGAGGGGCAGGAGGCGTATGGACCACTCTCCCAGTGGCCACCTGCACGCCTCCGCAGCCACCTCGAACGCCTCGAGGAAAGCTTGAGCGTCATCGTCCCCGGTCATCTTCGGGAGGTGGAATTTTGGGGACGAGACGCTCCGCCTTCCCCGAGAGTCTGAATCGCCGGAAGCAGCCAGCTGTAGCAGCGCCTGGGTCTGGAGGCTAGACTGCACACGCAGGGCTTCCATCTGCTCTGCATGAGCCGCGGACTGTCGCTCCTGCATGGCAGCTATGCCCTCCAGCATTCTTCCCAGCGCTACTACCGATGAGGGCTGCTCCGGCTGTTCTTCGGTGTGATCCATCTTCGTTTATTTATTTATTAAACTCTTCCCTCTTCCTCTCCCCGTACGGGCCACCACTGTGGCAAGATGAGTGCCACCGCTCCAGAGAAGAGTCGTACACTTTAGTTCGTTCGAGGGTTTTTATTGTTTCCCCCCCCCACAATTGGCTCTCTCAGCCGGTTTCTCCGTGTGCTTGCTTCAAGCACTTCCGTTCACTGCTATACCCGCAGCCACACACTCTACTCCCTGTTCTCCAGGTCAAGCTCCCGTTTTCCTCGCGGAAGTCTCCTTTTTATACTCCAGGCTCACTGTCGAACAATCAAGGCAATTGGTTAAGTGATTCAATCCACAATAATCATACGTCACCAATTGCCTGAATTCCGCCAGCTGTGCCGGTTCCACAAACCACCCGAGCTCACTCTCTCTCTTGCAGACAGCGCCTAAAACCACGCCCCCCTACCACAATCTTATTTTCTGGTACTCTTACAAACGATAATATAACTTCTCTGCATTTGAATGGATCTCTATGGGACTTGGGGCTGGGACTAGATTTAGCAGTAAATTATGCTGGAACAGTATGGAATAAATGGTTGGCGAAATGGCTGTAAGTCATCAAGGGACTGAGGTATCAAACGAGCCTGAAACTCTGCTGGCAGATATGCAGTAGATATGGATGGATCACTTTAAGGGTTGTTACTCCTGACAAATTTTCCTATTGAACTCTATGGAAAAATAAATCAGGAGAAGAAACCCTTCAAATTATCCGTTCATATCTACTGCATATCTGGTAGCAGAGTGATGTTTTAAGGCTTGTTTGATATGTCAGACCCTTGATGACTTAAAGCCACTTAGCCAACTATGTGTTCCATACTGTTCCAGTGTAATTTACAGCTAAAACTAGTCCCACTGCCCAATTCCCATAGAGATCCATTCAAATGCAGAGAGGTTATAGTATCGTTGTACGAGTACTAGAAAATAAGATATCAAGAGTCTTTTGATATTGTTGGGTCACAGACATCAGGAGGTCATGGCATGCAAAGGATATGTGACCAAATATTAAAAATTACTTTATTCTATATTATGTTAAACTGTCCAATATTTTTTGATGCCCGAAAACGGGGGGACAAAAGGTTCTCTCATTTCTAAACGGTTCATCCAGTATGGATGAAAATACCCTCAAATTAAAGTTGACAGTCTGCACTTCAACCTCATTGTCACTGTATCCTTTCAAACTCAAAGTGCTAGAATACAGAAACAAAATAACAAAAAATGTGTCACTGTCCAATTAATTATGGTGCTCACTGTATATGTGTGTGTGTGCGTGTTTTCATGCGTCTTTATTGGCAGTAAAATTATTTAATCGAAACACTTTCTAGTATTTTTCTGCTGCCCGTGTTAATCATCATACAAAGTCACTAATCTTTCAGTTAATTTTCATGCAGAGTGATTTGACAGTGTACAATTATTGATGACTTGCTTGGGGAGATATATTGGGAATTCCGCTTTTGCTGAAAAACCTTCCCCGTCACGTCATGTGCTCGAGCTGCGCGAGTGCGCGTACCCCCACCTCAGCATTCTCGGACGAAAGACCGTTCATTCGGCCACTTCAGTTCATTGCATCTGCTGGACCGAATTTATCCATTCATGTATTATCCTCAACGTGAATTCGAGTCTTAACCACCCTGCAGAATCGAGGCATCTGCAGGACCGCGAACCTTATCGACGAGGATCTTTGCAGTTTATTTTTTATTTAACCGAGATATCGCGCAAGGTTCGAGCTCGTCGCTGCCAGGCTGTCAGGCAGGCGGATACAAAGTTCCGCGCTTCATCCACGGATTTTCCCGATGGTTATGGTACGTATACTGCAACGAGCCATATTAACCTATGCAGAATAGTAAGGCTCTGTTTGTGTTTTATTGGGTTCGGAGCTCGGACGTGACAATACGCAGAAATAAAACTGCCGCATGTAACTTTTGAGTAATATTAGCCAGGAAACCAAAGTAAGATTCGAAACGTTCACAAAATTAGCAAAAATAAAAGTTTTCGCCGTTGGTGCTGTTGTGTACATGAACATACTCTGATATCGTGAGTAACTGTTAAGCTTTTTATTGTAGCCTAAATAAAGGATGCCATAAAATACCATAAACTCAAATTCAGCATAGTACGCCATAACCTTTAGCGCTCACTTCTGTGCAAAACATTTTAGAAATGCAATGAATTCTATGCCGAGCATGTGCACGCACAGACAGGCTTACTCCATTCAGCAACCAGGTCAAATCTTGGTTTACAGTCCAATTCGGACCAGGGAGAAACGTGGACAAAAATAATGACAAATGCGTGGCCCATGAAAGCCCGGGATACATCAATAAGGTGTAAATTACAACCTCAGAAGCCGTGGCCTTTTCTTGTTACCAGGGTTATGTCGGCGCTCTTAAAATAAGGTGAAATAATAATCATTTCATGGGGTTGTATCCATACAGAGATGTCATCGCCCGATGTCTACCTGGCAGGTCATGCGGTCTGAAATTTATGGGCGCTGCCTTTTAAATAAGATGATCTATGGAGACTTGCCCAATTGTAGAGAGCACCAGTGGATATCCATCTTCGGAAAGCTAGCGCAATTACGCATATTTTAGAGGGAATTGGTTCATTGTCGCGCGTGGGAGTTAGCGTATGTTACCTGAGCTGTTTGACAATCATTCTTTGCACATAAATAACTCATTTCAAACCAGGCTCTTGTTAGAATGACTAACAACATAATGCAGGCACTCCAGGCAGTGATCTCCTCTCTCTCCAACCATGCTGTCCAAAATCAGATGTCACGTCCCATACACATAACAGCCTACCTTAGCCCCATGCACAACACATACATTATCCCCATGCCCCATACACATCACATACATTATCCCCATGCCCCGTACATATCACATACATTATCTCCATGCACCATACACATCACACACAATCACATACATTATCCCCATGCCCCATACGTATCACATACATTATCTCCATGCCCCATACACATCACATGCAATCACATACATTATCCCCATGCCCAATATACATCACATACAATCACATACATTATCCCCATGCCCCATACACATCACATACATTATCCCCATGCCCCATACACATCACATATTATCCCCATGCCCCATATACATCTCACACATTATCCCCATGCCCCTTACACATCACATACATTATCCCCATGCCCCATACACATCACATACATTATCCCCATGCCCCATACACATCACATACATTATCCCCATGCCCCATACACATCACATACATTATCCCCATGCCCCATACACATCACATACATTATCCTCATGCCCCATACACGTCACATACATTATCCCCATGCCCCATACACATCACATACATTATCCCCATGCCCCATACATATCACATACATTATCCCCATGCACCATACACATCACATGCATTATCCCCATGCACATCACATACATACATTATCCCCATGCCCCATACCCATCACATACATTATCCCCATGCCCCATACACATCACATACAATCACATACATTATCCCCATGCCCCATACACACCACATACATTATCCACATGCCCCATACACATCACATACAATCACATACATTATCCCCATGCCCCATACACATCACATACATTATCCACATGCCCCATACACATCACATACATTATCCCCATGCTCCATACACATACATTGTCCCCATGCCCCATACACATCACATACATTGTCCCCATGCCCCATACACATCACATACATTATCCCCATGCCCCATACACGTCACATACATTAGCTGCCCATGGAAGAGCTTCTTTTAAACAAGGGCACAAGGACACATCACCCTCATTAATTTGTCCTTGTACCATCACAACTACTCTTATCAACCGTGCAAACAATAGGCAATAAGCAGGACACCTTTATCCTCTATTTTCTATTGATAGACTACTTGCATTTTATTGTCAGGTTTAATAATTTTAATTGAAAGTTGAACTGTACTCTTTCTGAAAAATTATGCTGCAGAAATAAACAATAATGGCAGGGAAATTGTGTATAAATTCAAGGATGAAGCTTTTATAAACCAGCATTTCCTCAAACCCTCCGTAGTGTCTCCAAATTATATTGTTCTTCAAGGGGAACAAAGTGGATTTTCTACTTCAAATGTGAATCATGAAACTTGCACAATGTCAGCCAAAGTTAGGAGAATAGTCCTTTTTTATCCTACCCATATTATTAATTCATAATAATACACATAATTAATTAAATAGATGGTGTTTGAACTCTCAGAGCCAGTAACGTTTTAACAGATTTTTTTTTCCGATGCAGTTTAAATGGGCGGGATATTCTTAAGGGCACTTGTGAAGATGTGGAATTCCTTTTACGGGGGACGCCATTAGTCTCCGGACACGCTGCTATTTTTAAAAAACTAAGAGGGAAGATGTTGCAGCGCGGGATGCTTTTAGGACTGGCGGATTTCTACTGTGTCCATTAGCGGATCCTTTGTTTTGAAAAAGCCATGCAAAAAGGAGCCTGCAGCGAGGCATTTTCAATAAATAAAAAAGATGTCATCCATTAATCAACCATTAATGCTTTCAGGGTAAAAATAAAAAAAGCACATAGAAAAGCAACAAGAAAAGGGATCTGTCCTTGGGCTGACAGTGATAAGTGCATTGCAATCGCATGGCATTCATACGCAGGCCGCCCGGCCCTTCAGGACTCTGGCTCAGCCTCTGCTTTAGAAGGAGGAGCCCTTTTAGCGGGAAGTGCTTTGGCTCATCTCTGACATTTTAACGGCGCTTCTCTTTGTGCAGAAGATTTCCGGAGAGTAGTTTTTCCTTTTGCTTAGACCAGGAGTACTCATGGATTTGTGGTGCAAACAAATCAAACCGAACATGTTTTGAGTGTGCGCCCTGTTCATGATGATAATTATTATGACTTTTATCATTATTATTATTATTAGCTGCTCCTTTCTGAATAGACCAAAATACATTTGAAACATAAGTATGTTAGGAAGGTGTTGTGCAGTTCTGATTATACTGAAGCTCGGTCCATTATTGTGTCCGTTAATGCAGAAGCCGTTTCATGCCAAAGCTCCCAGGCTCAGTACATGCTGAGTTATTGCTGTAATTCATAAAAGGGCGAGCACGTTAACTGTGAAGGAGTTCCATCAGGACAGACGAAGTGCCATTATCCTCCTCGCGGATTCCAGCTGGGAATCCTCGCGCATTCAAAAAAAAACATCGCTCTCAACGGCTCGCCAGCAAGAAAACGGTGCCTGTCGGCGAAGCACGGCCAAAGCGCCGTTTTTAAAAACTTCCACCTAGGCCGCGAGAACCAGGGGCAGAATGGTATGCGGTCCTGGTGCGTCTGGTCTGATTTAGACCCAATCCAGGCCTAAGGGCGGTAAAAAATCATTGGCAGTCTGTTTAACTAATTTCACACTCAATCGAGCGCAAGGCGAGGGATGATTTAGTGAGCGCACAATATGTGGAGAGTGAGAATGCATTGGGCTTGATCCCGTTTGACCTTAAAATGAAGTGGTAAGGTCAGCCTTAAATTGATACTTCCTACTACACTATTTATCTAATCTAACCACTTGAATAGGAAGCCTTGCAACAGGCATTGCAGAGTTGTTCTTTGTGGGTAAAAAGCACAAAGTTTACCTTGGGGGACATGTATTTTACTTACATACTTATATATTTCATACATGTGAAAACACACACACACACACACACACACACACACACACACACGCAAGCATGTACATACATGCAGACACAAACCCCTCCCTCCTCCCCTGTCTATGTTTAATTGAATGTACATGTCATTAATTGCAGTCCCCATTTCTAATTTCCCCTCCTCTACTCGATCATGACAAGAGAAACTGCTTTCGCTTGTTTTTTATTTTCCCTTCTGACAGCAGATAGGCCTGCATGATTGAAACTCTCTACCGGTTATCAATTATGCTAATTAAAGTCTAACGAACACTGGAGAATCCTTATCTTAAGAGAGTGTATTGGCTCTCTCAGCACAGGGTTTGGTAAGCTGTGGTCTTGGCATCAGATGTCTAAATCAGTACAGGTAGGAAAAAATATAAATCAAGGCAGGTAGGAAATCATTTTTTCAAAAATCAAGTTTATTTTATGATGTGGTGGGAAAATGGCTGCTTCTCGGTATGCCCAAGCGAGCACAGAGACAGTTTGTGAAGTCTATCAGAGATGAGCGGGCTTTAGAAACGCTTCAGCGAGCAGCTGTGCACCTCTTCATGTCTTAGGTGTGTTTCCCATCAGCTACGGGATTTTATTTCAGTCTCGCTGAACAACATTAACTGGATGCATCTGGGATTTACAAGCGGCGGATTTATAAAATTCTCTGAGAAGGTGTGAATCGCTAATCTTACGATGATGCTCGCTCATACCGTTTCTGTGATTATAATGATTGTTATGAACCTTTGCTTAACTGGCTGTTGATCATCTGAGACGCCATCATGAGTGGTGGTGATCTGTGGAAATAGCGTTGGTGGGGAATGAACAGGACTGAAGAGCACTAGCACTAGCCTTGCGACGTGGGGATAGGCTACGGGCAGCGCAGGACTTCTGCAGGCCGACGGTGCCACGTTATCTATGTGTGGAAGCAAAGGCTTCATCTGGGACAACTGCCTGGCAACGGTTTGTAATTTGTACAGCGCCCGTGTGTGCGGTCGAAGGTTTGTAGAACCGTTAAAGGAACAGCGCAGCTCTTGGGGGCCATACCCCCCCCCCCCGGGGATTGGAACTGCCGCGCTCTGGGATGTAAACCCCGCCCCATTACCGCGTCCACTTGCGCTGCCTTCGAGCCACCGTGTACACAGGGAATCGGCCATTACGTACAATTTAATTAGCGAAGGCTGGCGCCTCGATCACCAGAGAAACAAAAAACATTAATTTTCCTCTCGCTGCACCACTAAACCCGTTCACCCCCCAAACCCCACCCCCCTCCCCCCCTCCCCCAGCGTAGATATTAAGCCAGATGCTGAACATCTTCTGACCTGCTTTCCTTGACCCCGGTGACCTGTAGCGCAGTGCTTTGTTTGTTAAGTCCTCTGTAATACCCGTGCGGACGTGGGCAAGGCCATCGATCGACGGCGCTGTAATTAAAAGAAAGAGCCGCTCGGTCTCACGCCCTCTACCCAACGCAGGAGCTTTGCAATCACAATGCTAAAATGGTGCCTCCAGCTCTATAGTACTCAACACCAGAACGGCGCCTCTAATTCCAGTTGTGCGCCATTTTGTCATCTGCTCCAGATAATTTGTGACTAATCAATATTGGCTTCACATAGGAGCTTTGGGTAGTCCAATGAGAAAGAAATCAATCAGAATTTTAAGTCTGCATGTGAGCGCATGTAGTACGGCGCATTAGCGTGTACGGTATGCTGTTTGTCAATTTTATTTGTGTAGCCCTTTTTACAGAGACACTGTCACAAAGACGCTTTACACAGGAAACAGAAAGGAAAATTGGGAAACAACCAGGCCTGAACCACCAAAAAAGCGAGCAAGTGAGGTAAAAAAAAAAAAAAGAAGAAAACTCCCAAAGTGCGGGAAGAAAAACACTCGAACTGTATTGTCCCTTTAAAACTCTCAGCTGCACTTACTCCTTTATGTAGTATTGCAGTGTTACTCCCTCCACACTTCAGTATTTACAGCTTCATAAGACTAAACAGGGAAGCCCGATGCTACATGCTAGCTTGCCGTGGAGTTTAGCCTCGTCACGGAAGACTCCGTTGCCTCGTTCGCAAACCTTCATGACGCGAAGAGCGTCGCGTATATTTGCGGGAGATTCAAACTCGCTGCGGAAGCACTTCTTTGTCAACATAAGGCGCAAAAACCGGTCAAATTACAGGCTTAATTCATCAGTGAAATGGTGTTAAAACACTTGTGCGCCTGCGGCGAGGGTTTAGAGTTCGGTAAGTAAGACCGCCATCAGGAAGGCGGCATTCTAAAGCATCCAAATCTTTCAGCTTCATGTAAACAAAGTGCATGGAGTGCGGCTCTTTTATGAATTCCTGAGGTCTACACACCTTCATTTTTTTCACCTTGGTTTTTAACAGGTTTTGAGGGCTGAAATAAATGTTCGGTCATTTTTCATTTAAAATGTCCCTTAATCCTCAGAAATCCACTAATCCCAGCGCGTGTTCACCAAGCTCAACGTGTCACTGCCACAAGAGCAAAGTAGTAGTAATTCGGGCATGTTTCGCAGTCTTTGCAGACCAACAAAGACAGAAGGGATTATCCCACTGGACAGAAAAATATTTCTCTTCAAAATCTTTTCCATTTCTGAAACAAAAAAAAACCAAAGGGCTAGTACTCTCCGCTGACTGACAGGCAGCCGTCGTCATCACATGCGGCTCCTCCGGACAATTCCGGTCCCGCTGGCTGGTTTTTATTCTCCTCCACGCTAGGCCATTATCTCTCGTTCCTCCCCTGAGTTTTAGCCCTGACACTCTCTCTCCCTCCCTCCCTCCCTCCCTCCCTCCCTCCCTCTCTCTCTCTCTCTCCCGCTGTCCCTCCCTCTCCCTGATCCTGTCATCCCAGAGAGTTGTTTAATGTGGAGGAGATACGGGCCATTTGGGAGGTTTTCCCCCTCAATAATTACCTTTTTTACGGTCTCCGCAGTTCACATCAAGGGTGCCTTTGATATATGTTCCTGGTTATCATATTCCTAACTCATCAAACTCGGCGGGCACTGCCTCAAATATTTGACTCACAGTGAGACTGAGAATGGCTGGAGAACCAATGTCACGCAGAAATTACACAGACTTGGGTAATTTTCATCTTCATTGAAAAAAAAAAATATATATATATATACAGTTGAAGTCAGAAGTTTACATACACTTAGGTTGAAGTAATTAAAACTCTTTTTTAACCACTCCACAGATTTCATGTTAGCAAACTATAGTGTTGGCAAGTCAGTTAGGACATCTACTTTGTGCATGACACAAGTAATTTTTCCAACAATTGTTTACAGACAGAATATTTCACTTTTAATTCACTATATCACAATTCCAGTGGGTTTAACTGTTTGGCCATAATGACCATTGTTATGTTTTTTCTCCAAAAAGTAAGATCTTTTCACACCAAAGCACGTTCATCTCTAGGAGACAGAACGCGTCTCCTTCCTGAGCGGTATGACGGCTGCGTGGTCCCATGGTGTTTGGGTACTTGGGTACTATTATTTGTATAGACAAACGTGGTACCTTGAAGTATTTGGAAATTGCTCCTAAGGATGAACCAAACTTGTGAAGGTCCACAATTTTCTTTCTGAGGTCTTGGCTGATTTCTTTTGATTTTCCCATGATGTCAAGCAAAGAGGCACTTAGTTTGAAGGTAGGCCTTAAAATACATCCACAGGTACACCTCCAATTGACTCAAATAATGTCAATTAGCCTATCAGAAGTTTCTAAAGCCATGACATAATTTTCTGGAATTTTCCAAGCTGTTTAAAGGCAAAGTTAACTTTGTGTATGTAAACTTCTGACCCACTGGAATTGTGATATAGTGAATTAAAAGTGAAATAATCTGTCTGTAAACAATTGTTGGAAAAATTACTTGTGTCATGCACAAAGTAGATGTCCTAACTGACTTGCCAACACATAGTTTGCTAACATGAAATCTGTGTATATATTATATATATATTATATATATATATAAATGTAAAATCAAAAAGATTCCATAAGGTCAGATTTACAGATTTGAAGATTTTACGTTTAAATTCTTGAATAGGTCAAAGATTCAGTTTTATATAGTGGAAGTCCAATATCAATCAACAAATACCAATGTTATTTCCCCACAATAAGACATGCTCTTGGTTCTTCTTGGTTCTTTACATAAACAGTAGTTCTTACATTTCTCAGTCAATATACGTAAATAATATTGTGAAATCCATCCTGACAGATGTTAAAATAAAACCTGACCCTTTTACCGGTGACATGAAGCAAATATGTTTAACGCCAGAGAGTGAATTCACCCAATGGTCATTATTTAACAGGCGTTACACAAGACTGAACTCAGGTCCGAGATGTATTGGAAAAGTCATACAAACAAATGTATGCCTACCTTTAAACCACAGCCAACCGCGTCCAACCACCAACTGTGAGTTAGAAAAAAGCATTGCATTACACTGTGTGAGTTGTGAGCAAACAGGAAGCAAAATGCTGTGACACTTGAATAAGAGAATAGGTGTAAGACAGAGACTAGGCTTTCAACACAGAGACTTCTGTACTGCAGGCCTGCGTTCACTCAGCATTTGTTCTTGATGTTTGTCCCGACTCACTTCAATGCAAGTGTCCATTTTCTCCCTTTGCAGACAGTTAGACGAACTCAGCGAAAGGAGCTCGCCAAACTGTGTTTGCGAAGAAAACAAATTAACTCTTATGTTGCGTTTTTTTGTAGGACTACATCAGAGCTCAGGGAATAAGCTGACTGCCTCCAGGCTTGATGCATAGACAAAAAATGGATAAGATCAAAATAAAAATAAAAAGTAAGGAAGTGTGTATGGTTGGAGCCGGAATCGGACATTCCGAGCACATGCGGGCCCGGAGCTCGGATATGACCGCTGTACGAGTCGGCCCCATTTTCTCCTTTGATCTTCTCATGCGGAGTTCGATATCGCTCTGGCTTTGGCAGTGCGCGCTGTAATGCAGGGACGGTACACATCCCCATATTCTAGCTTCACTATTTATGCTCACTGGACCAGGAAATGAAGTCCGAATATGAACACGCTGATATTCTTTCCTTACGCTCGGCCGGTCGTGCTCGAAAAGTGTCGGGGAGGTATTTCGCGAGTCGCTCGATGTCCGTGATTTCATTAGCGCCCCCTCCCCCACCGTACCGACCCCCCACCCCCCTCCTCCTTCGTGCGGCTAACTCCGGCCTGACATTAAAAGCGCGCCGTTATCTCCTGACAGCCAATTAAACGGGACGCCGCCGCTGCGGTGCCGCGCGGAAGCTATTGCGCCGGAAAGCGGGATAATTAGCTGTCGCTGTTATCTCCTATAAATGTGTTTCTGCTGGAGGAGGTCAGGCTGAAGAGGCGGTTGCGAGGTTCAAAGAAAAGAAAGGCAGGGGCGTTGTTGGCGCGGGCCGGGTGGGCGTGTCCGCGGCTGCTCCCGTGTGCACGCCCCTTTTCTTCAATCTGTTCAGTGCGAAGTTTGGGGGTCTCTAACGCCGTGGGGTGACCACCATTTGTAAGGAGAACAACATGTTGAAAACAGGTGAACCGTTCGATTGAGGGGTACTGGTTTAACGATAGCCCTAAGAAGGTGGTGTCTCCCTCTCTCCCTCCACCTCTTTCTCACACACATAGACACACACACACACACACACACACTCTCTCTCTCTCCCGCCACCTCTTTCTCACTCACACACACAAGCACACACACACACTCTCTCTCTCTCTCTCCCTCCACCTCAGTCTCACACACACACACACACACACTCTCTCCCGCCACCTCTTTCTCACTCACACACACACACACACACACATGCACACACACACACACATTCTCTCTCTCCCGCCACCTCTTTCTCTCACACACACACACACACACACACACACACACACTCTCTCTCTCCCGCCACCTCTTTCTCTCACACATAGACACACACACACACACTCTCTCTCTCTCTCTCTCCCTCCACCTCTTTCTCTCACACACACACACACTCTCTCTCTCCCGCCACCTCTTTCTCTCACACATAGACACACACACACACACACTCTCTCTCTCTCTCTCTCCCTCCACCTCTTTCTCACACACATAGACACACACACACACACACACACTCTCTCTCTCTCTCTCCCTCCACCTCTTTCTCACTCACACACACACGCACACACACACACTCTCTCTCTCCCGCCACCTCTTTCTCACACACACAGACACACACACATGCACACACACTCTCTCTCTCTCTCCCTCCACCTCATTCTCACACATACAGACACACACACACATACACACACTCTCTCTCTCCCGCCACCTCTTTCTCACACACACACACACTCTCTCTCTCTCTCCCTCCACCTCTTTCTCACACACACACACACACACACACACACACACACACACACACACACTCTCCCTCCCTCCACCTCTTTCTCACACACACACACAGACACACACACACACTCTCTTTCTCACGACAGGGAGACGCTGTAACACTATTAAATCCCTGAATTCACCAGCATCCACAATGCTGTTTGCACAGGGGAATAGAGCCTGTAGGGTGACAGAGTGGCATAGCGCTTAGGAAACTGAGCTACTACTGAGGAGCAAAGGGCATGCGGGTTTCAGTCCCAAATGGGGCACAGCCCTTAAGCACAGTGCCTCACCTTGTTGAGGCAATTATCCAGCTGCATGACTGGATAGGATACAAGCTATGTGCGATAATGTAGGTTCAGAATGTATCTAAGGTCAGCGGTGTACCCTGAAGTCATTCTATTAGAACACATTGGCATAACTGACATACCGTGAGATGATATTTATCATGGTTTTTTCCCCATTACTGCCACACCAGATAAAATTCTGGGTTAAAAAAATAAAATAAAAAAAACCCCAGTGACTTCATCTAGGAGTGTTCTGAGAATCAAATGCATATGAAATGGAGGCGATGCACGGCTTATCTCGAGCAGAATGCTTTAATGGATTTCCTCTTATTTCCTTTACAGAGAAAAGCTGCTCCATTCAGTCATCAAAAATGTACCTCCCAAGAGACTGGAATTTTTGCTGAAGCTCATTGTTAAGATGGGAAGAAATATTGGCTTTGAGGCGGGAAAATAGTTTCAAAACTTTCAAACTCTTTGATGTATGCAGTAAGTTCTGCATTAAAAACAGAATGTGTGTGTGTGTGTGTGTGTGTGTGTGTGTGTGTGTGTGTGTGTGTGCGCGTGTGCGCGTGTGCGTGTGTGCGTGTGTGCGTGTGTGTGCGGTGGAGGAGGGAACTGCCGTGTCTGGTTGAGAGTGGACAAGCTAAAATGTTGGTCGCATTATTCTGCCATTCACGGGTGGAGAAAAAGAGAGAAAGCAACACATTGAGATAAAGACAGACTATGGCTTGCCTTCAGGCATGAAGGAGGCAAACAAGCAACACCTGGCCTGACTATCAATCAGTATTACGGCCAGAGCCTGAGCTGTGTTGCCTGTAAGGAAGGCTGATGCTGACTGTGGTCACGAAGGTCTCACAGTCTACAGGAGACAGAACAAAGCATGTCACAGCAGCCAAAGAGGCTACAGCAGCCCTCTCTGCTCTTGAACCCAAATAAGTCAATTATATACCAAGCATACTGAAGAACAGAGTGCTCTGGAGGATGCCATGTACCTTTACTAAGCCAGGCATGCATTTCACATAAAATAGTCTTCTCTGTGTGCTCTGATTATTCCTTTCATGTTAAGACGGGGCTAACCACAGAACTGGAGAGCATTCATTAATTTCTACTGAACAAAGCAAGCCCCAAAGTTAGGACAAAATTGTAGTCAGCAGCACAGAACTTGAACAGTAGCTAATTGATACATCACGGCCTATTACGGCTAATAGCAGCTGTACATACAGACATACATGGGTCAAAGAAAGTTCTCCAAGTGTAAGTGAATCATGAAAACATCTCTGAGAAACAGTACATGCTGTATAACTATGACAAATACACTCTGCTTGGATTGAGATGAAAACATAAACCTAACATAGAGATGAGAGAAGCACTTAGACACTCAATAGGCTGAACTGCTGAAAGATTTGTATTTACAGAAAGATCTTCAAGACATCTTATTAGGATAGGCAACTGCCAACAGGATTCAGACGGGAGATACTTCATCAGGGCAACTTTCAAAAAGAATAACCATCAGTATTTTTTGCTGTCATGAAATACAGTTAATTACGTTGAACAAAAAGTTGAAGAAACAATTTCTCTCTTCCTTTTAGAAAACTTTAAACGTAGTCATCCGGGGAACTGGAGTTTTTATTTTTCATTCTGGATGAGCGCAAATGAACCTTTCGTTAGTCTAGACAACCTGAATAGTGAAATTGTTTTTTAAATAAAGGGAATGTAAGTGTTAATGTGTTTTTTGTGTGAACGATTAAAGTGGAAAGTGAAAGGAACAATTAAAGTGGATATGAAAGTCATGTCTTGACTTTCACAAAAGCGATGTGTCCATTAATTATTTCGCCTGTTGATATTTAATGACCTTAAATAGGTTGCACAGGTTTGGAAGGGGCTGCAGACCCATTATTTGGAGTTATCAGGATGTCGGTAATTTTATTTTAATCCCTTTGTGAAGCTTGTTTTGCCCAAAATGCAGTCTAAGAAGTGAAGGAAATGCATTTGGCTCAAGGATGCAAAAGCAGTTGCTCGAGGTACAATTTGCGATTCCTCATAGACCAGCATGTTTCGTGGCGGTTTGTTTCCGTTAAAATACAGCGGGTTGAAACGGCCCAATGCGGTGAACAGTCACAATGATTCTTGTATGAAAGTCTACTTTTTCATATGTGTGCACACCCAGAAATAAACTAACAATATTGTGTATTACTGAAATATTGTATATTTGTGCATTCCCACAACAGGCTTCTCTAGACATAATCTGAACAAATTTCACAATTAGAATTTTGGTTTGAAATCAAAGAGAAACTCATAATCTCCCTGCTTTTGGGGAACACAATGGCACTGTGTTCACAGTAAGTTATTGGCTCAAGCTGACAAATCCCATCATAGCTAAGCAACTTCACATCCACATACATTTTAATATTGAACGTTACCGTGTAAAACGAGCAACCCACTGCCATATGAGCCAATAACTTACTGTTAACACAGTGTCATTGTGTTCCCCAAAAGCAGGGAGATTATGAGTTTCTCTTTGATTTCAAACCAAAATTCAAATTGTGAAATTTGTTCAGTTTTTTGTCTAGGGAAGCCTGTTTTGGGAATGCACAAATATACAATATTTCATTTACATTTACATTTCTTGCGCAAACCGCTAACCACAAGCGCGTTAATCGTTAGCGTGCTGGCGCTGCTCTTCCCGTTTGTGCCATGCCTTTGTAAGGTGCACAGAAGTCATTTGCTGGTTAGCGGCAGTCTACTGGTTAGTGATTGGCCGGTTAGCGCACGGTTTGTAAAAAGACAACAGAGTGTCTTGTACCTGTACATTTAAGTTTCAGAAACAAGTTTAAGGGAGTGTCAAGTTGCTGGCATTTACTCGCATGTCACCGCGTGGCTAAAATTTGACGATAATGAGCGATGTCAGCTGAAGTGTGGCCCTTTTAAAGACGGCAGTCCAGACGTCGCGTGTTCGAGCCCCAGCTCCCGCGCATCATTGGCCAACCGTGACTCAACAATTAGCTGGGCTGTAGCAGGCCTAGTGAGGGATGTCACATGCTAAATAGTGCACATTAAACAGAACACTTAAGCCAGTGCACTGTACACAGGAGACAGGGCGCAGTAGATAGGGCTCTGATTTGGACACAGGTCAGGATTCCTCCAGGCCCAACTGCATTAGCTTCTCCCAGCTACGCCCCAGGCACCCTCGGCTAACCAGCTCGTCTTGTAAGGGATCGTGGGTGTGGTTTTGTGCAAGGACCAATGGACCAATGAGCATGAAGAAACAGAGCCCCGGTAGTTTTCTGGCATACTCACATTCATGTTTTCATCGTTCCAGCAAATTCATTTACCATCCAGTGCAATGGCCTGATAGCGCTCAGTCACACTAGCGGTTTGGCGTCTTCATAGATGATACCCACTTTGTTTGTATCAATGCTTCACAGTTACCAGTGGCAACAGACAGTCTCAACGGACGTTTGCCTGGAGGCTGGATCCTCAATGCCGTTAGAATTCCAAATGAAATGCCTCAGTGTGACCGTTACACACAGCTTCTTCATTCCCACTTCCGTCCGCTTTGCGCCGTCGCCAAACAAAAACCGCCACTTTGTAACTGATGCCCAAGTTGTCTCATAACATAATATAACATAACATAACTTAATGACGAGAACAGGTCATTCAGCCCAACAATACTCGCCATCTTCTTACCACTAAAGGGTACCTAGTGCTCCCCTACAATCTTGATAATGTCCAGCACCATATCAAGCCTGGTCTTGAAAACACCCAGAGTTTCTGCCTCTACTACATAACATGGAAAGCTATTCCACACAGTGACTACTCTCTGTGTGAAGAAGTACTTCCTAATGTCTGTGCAGAATTTACCTTTTTCTAATTTCCATCTATGCCTCCTCGTTCTACTAACAGAACTCAACCTGAAGAATCTCCTGTAGTTCACTTTATTAATCCCTTTTATGAATTTAAAAGCCTCTATCAAATCACTCCTAAGTCGCCTTTTACTAAGCTTAAAGAGATTAAGTATCCTAAGTCTTTCCTCATAACTTTTATCGTTCATACCAGGAGCCAACTTAGTTGCCCTTCTTTGGACCTTTTCCAGAGGCTCTATATCTTTTTTGTAATACGGTAATGCACCCTGACTAAGGTACTGTATAACATAAGCAATTAAGCATAACTTCCTTGGATTTATAATCAGTGCAATTGGCTATATATCCTAGCATCCTGTTAGCATTTTTTACTGTTTTGCCTGCATATTGCCAGATGGTTAACACCTTGAATGTCTGGGGAGCCAGCTGACGAATAACATCAGAAAAATACCCTCAATGAAATTAGGACTGGAGTAGACCTGTCTGTAGGTGTGAAATTTACCAGCATTAACACAAAAAAAAAAAAACACCACCAATCGGGTGCTGCTCATGGTTCACCGGGTGGTAGACACACTGACTGCAAGTGCACTTGCCAAAGGGAGATTCTTTTTCTGTACAGGCGGGTGGCAGGCGGGAATTGGCCGGGGCACAGACAGGAAGTGATCCGGCACCCAGGCAACGTGACATCACGCCCCCTGGGCTCCTCCCTTGAGCTCCGTTGCCAGCGGTGGGGCAGTGGTCGAGGCTGTGAGACGGATCAGACCGGGGATTACTCTGAATGAAATGCCCTGACCTTTCCAACCCGTGCCAAGGCCCAACACGGCAGAGTCAAACCCAGGCAGCCCGGGAGGGAGAGATATAATTTGATGAGCTTAATGGAACGGAGAAAGCTGGCTTCGACCGTACGCGCGGTTTCGGAAATGGAATGGGGGTGATTTAATGAGGTGATTTAACAGAATGGCTTTTCCAATTGAGCACGAGTAGTTTGAAAAGGGAAAATAACTGCAGGGTTTAATATGCAAATGCATTTTAAGCACTGAGTACTGTAAACTGTGGCCTGAATTCAATCGACGCTTGCCCTTTGACCTACGAGTGGATGCGTGCGTATGTTTTTATGTTCTCTGCAAACACGGTTCGTATCGAATATTGGCTGATTACCAAAACTGTGAAGGAAAAAAAATAAAAAAATTTAATCTAGAGTCAAAGAGCTATAGAGTAAAAGGCTAAAGGTATCTGCTTTTAAAGTGGATAAAAGCTAAAGGTTTTGAGGATGTAAAAATTCCTTAATTTATATTTAGAACCTAATTTTACAAAGCAAACCTGCCAGCCCACACTGAGTGCCATGCTGAGAGCAGTAAAGTGGATACAGCCTCTTGACCCCTTGCTGTTAATAGTATGGTGGGACATTCATTACCACTGGCAGCCCTTCCATAGTACCACCCTGCAGCCATTTTCTACCTGATGGCTGAAGCTAAGTGGTGCTCTGCTTGGTTAACACTTGAATGGGAGACCTTATGGGAAATTATGTTGGCGCGCGCTAGAAGAGGGTTAGCATGGTGGCCGAATGTATTAAGGGCAGTGAGAGGAGTGCCGCTGGATTCAGCCAAAAAACAAGTTTGGATTCAGCCAAAAAGCAAATGAGTCTGTATTCAATCAAAACTTCTCTTGAGCTAAAAATAAGTGCAAGTGTAGGTTCTTTTCCTCACTGAGTTTGTTGAACTGGTGAATTCGGCCAACTTCTCACCAAAACGTCTATGCATGCCTGTGCGGGAAGTAACATTTTAATTTACCTGTGAGTTATTTAACTCCCCCCTCTCCTGGTACTTCCTGTTTTTAAAAGTAGGTTTTACAGAGAATTCTGTATTTATCTTTCATGAGAACTTTTCCCTGACCTGCACAGTTGGCAGCTCGGCATTATTTAGCTATCAATCCCTCAAGTAAAATGAAGGGCAGCCAGGTGTGTGTAAATGTCAGGCAATGTACTGTCTAGTTTGTTGTTTTTTTTCTAGCGGTAGTAAAAGCCCGTATGGCAGAAGGCTGTGGTTGGAGATGGATGCGGGAAAATGCCAATGCGCATTTAGAAGAGGGAATTAAGCCGTTTTAATACTGCGTGTATGCTCACTTGGCCCGAAGCACTGCGTTTTAATCGCGAGGCCCTTTCATTCATTTCTCCTTAATTGATATTTAATTGAGAGTAAAAGTCTCGGGCTTCTCTCATTGCAGCCGCCGATGTCAAATTATATACATAATTACCGCGCGGGAAGCGGGATCGCTGCAGAGATTGCCATCAAACAACTTTTAATTGTCTGACCTCTCCTTTCCGCGTGTCTTTTCTGCTCGCTGCCGGAAGCGGCTGTGAATTTCCCAGCGATTAGCGGCCTGCGCTGCAAGAAAAACAAGCTAATGAAGGGGGCCTGATCTTCGGTAAGCCTATTGGGCACAACAGCCACCTCACGCTGATCCACACACCCAGCATTTAGCGCACACGTACCACAACATTAAAACCACCGACAGGTGACATGAATAACATTGATTATCTCGTTGTTATTTTGGTTCTGTACTCTAGCACTTTGAGTTTGAAAGGCTACAATGACAATGATGTTGAAGTGCAGACTGTCAGCTTTAATTTGAGGGTATTTTAATCCATATCGGTGGAATCGTTTAGAAATTATGGAACCTTTTGTACATAGTCCCCCCCAATGTTTGGGCATCAAAAAATATTGGACAGTTTAACATAATGTAGAATAAAGTAATCATTTTTAATATGTAGTCGCATATCCTTTGCATGCCATGAATTCCTGATGTCTGTGACCCAACAACATCAAAAGACTCTTGATATCTTATTTTCAGGTACTCTTACAAGCAATACTATAACGTCTCTGCATTTGAATGGATCTCTATGGGAATTTGGGTTTAGTTTGGGTTAATTTTAGATTTAGCTGTAAATTATGCTGGAACAGTATGGAATACATGGTTGGTAAAATGGCTGTAAGTCAGCAAGGGTCTGAGGTATCAAACGAGCCTCAAACCATCACTTTGCTGCCAGATATGCAGTAGATATGGATGTTTCACTTTAAGGGTTGTTTCTCCTGACAAATTTTCCTATTGAACTCTATGGAAAAATAAGTCAGAAGAAACCCTTCAAGTTATCCATCCATATCTACTGCATATCTGGCAGCAGAGTGATGATTTAAGGCTTGTTGATGACTTAGAGCCATTTAGCCAACCATGTATTCCATACTGTTCCAGTGTAATTTACAGCTAAATCTAGTCCCACCCCCCAATTCCCATAGAGTTCCATTAAAATGCAGAGACGTTATAGTATCGCTTGTAAGAGTATACCAGAAAATAAGATTTCAAGAGTCTTTTGATATTGTTGGGTCACAGACATCAGGAAGTCATGGCATGCAAAGGATATGCGACCAAATATTAAAAATGTCCTTTATTCTACATTATGTTAAACTGTCCAATATTATTTGATGCCCAAAAATGGGGGGGACTATGTACAAAAGTTCTATAATTTCTAAACGGTTCATCCGATATGGATGAAAATACCCTCAAATTAAAGCTGACAGTCTGCACTTCAACATTGTCATTGTATCCTTTCAAACTCAAAGTGCTAGATAATCAATGTTATTCACGATAATCAATGTTATTCAAGATAATCAATGTTATTCACTTCACCTGTCAGTGGTTTTAATGTTGTGGCTGATCGGTGTACATTTTCTTCTAATTAGATTGGCAGATCTCCAATTATTATCATTATTATTATTGCTCTCAGACGAATTTAGACAATTTAACACACTCCCTTCCCTTGCTGTCTTCCCTCGAGGGAGCTATCTTGTGACGCAATTTGCTACGTGCAGCAAGCAAACTTAAAAGGTGCCCTGCAAGGCAGGATTGATGAGAAACAAGCAAAAACGGAACCAAACCACCCTCGCAACATTTCGGTGCAACACCATAGAGTTGAAATGTGACCGCCGCATAGTTCTGTGGCGACCACCCACTTTTTCCATGTGGAGCATCGCATTGTGGGATTCCCTTCTTTCTGGAAGCTTGCATTTTATACCCTTGGTGGAAGGGAGGATAAACGAGGGAGCGAGGGAATATAATTACGTCCTCCCCTTTCTTAAATTGGATCCGAATCACACTTTGGTGTGGCTGCCATATTTCATCATGGCATTTTGGGGATTCCCCCCTTGAAGCAAGGGAAGGGAACGACAAAAAGAAAGGATAAATTTCGGATCCGAACGCAGCCCTGGAACATGGTTGGGGAGCGCTGTCTTAGCCTCATCCAAGGTAACGTCCCTAGCTTTATTGTTGCCATCTCTGCACAGCTGATGTTTACTCATGCTGATGTAGGCGTTGCTCAGGGGTAAAATAGCAGTCACGCACCCAGGGTCGATTTTACACTGCAGTCAGTTTCAATTATAAGCGCAGATCCTTAACCACACGGCCACACGGCCGTCTTGCAGCAGCACCTTACTGTCGTATAGCTAACAAGTCATATAAGCCACAAGTCTTAGACAGCGGCACAATGTTACGTTTAAGACAGAAATTCTCATTAAGAGTTGAAGAAGGTCAGCTGAAAACACCTTGGTTGTTTTTTGCATCATTTCGTATGTGAATTTGAATCATCTACAAATATTGTCAAGGAAACCAACAATATTTCAAAACATACTCATTTTGTTTTCACACATGTGCACTTATTAATGTGGCAGAATAATCCAATGAAAAATATCAGTATGAAACAGCCAGGCAACCAAGACACTAGCTGATGTATGTCCAACATATCCCAGAATAGGGGTGAGAATTCAAAATATGACTGTCAGTTGGTCACAAGAGACATTTTTAATCAATTAATTTATTCCGTTTCCAAGGATTCATTAACACAGAGTTTCCGTTTTAAGCAATAAGTGCCACTCTGGTAATGCAGTGGCACATTATTACTATGCGTGTTACATAAAGCTAGTTTTGGGAATTTGAGTGGGACTTCACTGTTTTAGGGCATGTAAATTAGTTGTATTTTAATTTGTTTACCCAAAAGTAAGTGCAGCAGTGTTTTCCGAGTTACATGGAATTGCATAGCTAATGGCTACTGTTGAAGACACAGATCAAGCAGCCGTATTTCATATGGAACTTAAGAAACATAATTGGCCTGAATAGCCTTTTTGATATTTACATTTACATATTTATTTCAATGCACATGTTTATGTATTTGTATGTATTTTATTATCAAAGTCACTTGAGAGGGTGTTGGGTCACTGTTGTTTTTTTATTAAACTGGCGGTTCTCACCACAGGTTAAAATTTGTCTTTTGGAACCGTTTACCCTGAAGTCCCCTGGTAATCAGTTCCAAAAACGAAGGGCTCCCTCTTTCTCATGTTGTCCTGTCCTGTTTGCTCAAGCTCCCACCAAAGGCGCCCCAGAAATGACTCTTTCTCCTATAATTGAAGGCAACCAGGCATATCCATTGTTACACATGACCCAAAGCATGCTGGGATGTTATTCCATAAATTAATGGATGAACCAGGCATATTCTCCTAAAACCCTAAATAATAACATACGTTTATTTATAATAATACATTTATAAAAATAAAATAATATTTTTGAAAATATTGTCACTGCAACATGGTTTTTGTCACACAATACGCTTGTATTATGTCAGTTTTGTGTGCCGGGTCTCAGGAGGACATACTTGGTTTTCATTTGTTGTTTGCTACCTGTTTGTCCCGCCCACATGTAGCTATTGCGAGTCCCCAATGCCGCTGGCCTCCCAAATGGCAACTAATTGCCATCTGGTGTGGCTGACCTGTATTGCTCATTTTAATTAGAGCTCTCTGTGCATGTAAGCAAGGCACTGTTGAGCTATGCCAGAGGAGGTCATGAGACTCAAACGTCTGCTGCTCAATTTGTAACATTTAGGTTTTCCATGCCAAAGTCTTACAATACATTTTCAAGGAGAAAAATCTAACTTTGTTCCATCTCTGTGCAACCAGCTGTTTTCACACAACATTTAAAGGGGAGCTTCACCATAATGTCAATTTCTGATAGTAAATTAATATTTCCACAATAATATGGTGAAAAACGACACATCAGTTACGAAATTCCGGTCTTCTGCATGTCGGTCAGAAGAATCTGCTTGAGTGATGCGTTTCGGATAACCGTGGCAACCATGCCCACTGTCGGTGCATTCGTGATGCATGACTGAGTCATAGAGGCATGTGTAGGTTACAGGACGTGGCAACAAAGATATCTAGACACCCACAAAATGGAAAAATCCAAAAATCATTTTTTAACTTTCCTTCTGTTGAGGGTCCAATAAAACACAATTATTTGGAATCGTGATGAAGTTCATATTTAATCATAATCTATTTCTATTTTAAGTAATTTTATCTGCATTTCTAACATCGCTGTTTTGTAAACAACCCTTAGGATCCCTTTCTCATGACAAAATAACAAAATAGTGAATAATCATCAGCGTAATATGGAGGCTTAATCAAAGCAAGCGCAAGTGCCATTAGCCATGACCCAGTTGCTTTACATTAGAAAGAATAGCATCAGGGAATAAGGCAGACCGTTATTTGCGCTGAGAGAATCCTTTGATATGCCGATGAAATGTAGCCAGGAGTGTCAAGGCGCTTCAGTTCCACGTGTTTTCAAGTAAAAAACAGAAAAATGATTGGTTGAAGAGAGTTTCTAAAGGTTGAGGAGAGTTTAGAGGAGAGTTTTGAGATTTTCAGGACAATAAAGGCCGGCGTTTGGTAAATGGTAAAGGAACCGTCTCGCGGCATGCACGGAAGTCGCCCGTCTTCCATCATCCCGCCGATTCCCATCCGGGTTGCCGGGGCGATCGATACTGGGCCTGAAAAGGGTAGATGGAACTGGTGATCTCTGACGCGCGACTCACAGTTTGAATCTCCCAACCGTCGATCCCCCGGCTGCCTCCCCGCGGCGCTTCTGGGGCCCTCCTGCTGCGGCCCCTATCGAGCCTCAGACATCATCGATTATAGCTGTGCCTCCACCTCTTCCCGCCCACAGCTCGTCTCAAAAGTCAAACAAGGTCCACACCTCCACGTTAGATCTTTAATCATCTGGATTCAGTGCACAGAAACTGGGAAAGATACCATGCGCGGAAATTCAGGAAGATTCCGTGCTCAGAATTACTGAAGGATTCTATGCTCAGAAATCCAAAAATCTCCAGGTTGATTCCAGCAAGAAAGGGCTACCAGAGAGGGTATTGAGAATCTTTGGGGCTACCCCCTGCAGAGCCGGGGATGGCGATGAGAAGTGACACAAAAGGGGCCACGACCTTTGCGATGCTTCGTGATCCTGTCTGAACTTTCGTTCATCGGCCTGGACTCAACAACCGTGTCCCATGCATTTATTTGCATTCATTATCAGGATTCTCGATACTGAAAGAAAGGCAGGAATGGTTTCTGACTGAATTCAGGCTTCTGCCTCCAGCGCGGTTCTAATGATTTCATCTCATTACAGTAAAACTAAGTGATCAACTCCCTCAGTTTACATGAGTCCAAGAGGAATCATATTTATACTGTCGGAGTATGATGTGCTTATATCAGTGTTGATTCAATACTGTGCTTTTTGTTGCCTGGCAATGTCCAGACTACTGATAATTTCATATTGGCTTTGCAGAGTCCCTTCAGCCCATTCACTGGTCCTGGTACAAGAAGGTCGATGTCCATTGAAATTAACATGAGCTTCTGTAAAGGTAAATTTGTTGCCATTATTAAGTTGGCTTGAAAAAGCCAACTTACTGTTCTTTCTATTATTTCTTCTTCCACCCACATTTCTATAGGCATCTCCTCCCAGCCAGATAAAGCTAGGCTCACCAAATTCAGTCAGTACCTTCACCTAGTTGGGAATTACGTTGCTTCTGATTCTTGTGTAAATACTCCTCATATTTTCCAAGTTAATTAATTTTTAACATGCTAACGCCTGCTGTTGATGATGTCATAATAGAATACTAGCCCAGCTGGCCTCACTGCTATTCTGACACATTGGCAATGCAATTCCCTGCTTACATTTACTGTTAGTTCATTTCAAATTCATTTCAGCTCAGAGTTATTAGTACCAGTATCGTATTAGTCAACACAATTCCATGCTTATATTAGTTTGTTAACTTAAATTGAGATTCTGTTCAACATTTAATTTGTCCAGTTAAATACAATGCTCTGTTCATATTAGTTAATTTGAGTTCAAGTAAAACGGTTCCCTACACACATTTGTTTAGTTCCTTGCTCATATTAGTCAGTTTAATTTCATATTAAACTTTCAATCATCGTTAATATCAGCTCAATTGAATACAATTAATATTTGTTTCAGTATAATCATGTTAAACATACCAGTTAAGTGAAATAATTCTGCTAAGTGAAATAACCAATTCAATTAATCCAGCTAAATTCAATTATCTGTTCCATTTAATCTGTTAGTTAAAATTCATATACATTTAACCATGTTATTTAGTATCTTATTAAAATGCAATTACATGCTGATATACGTCCGTTCAATTCACGTTCTGACTCAATTCAACTCAAGTTAAATGCAATGCTCTGCACATATTTGTTTATTTCATGGCATTTGTTTAGTTCTTGGCACCATCAGTTTTTATCTACTATCAACCACAGGATAGTTAGTTATTCGTGTTGTTACAATGTCTCAACATGAGATGTCACAGTTATTCAGCATTTAAACGTATAGTTTAACTTCGATGTAGTTTAAATTAGAGATTTTTCCTTAATTTAGCCCCTCAACTCTTAAAATTCCACAACTCATAAATCTTTGCACTGCTACAAGTTTTACCACTCCATCACCACGACTACAGCAGCTACTGATACAAAGTTAGCTACTTCGACTGTATCCCACAAGCAGCGCCAGTAGGAATTACTTTGTTGCCATTTACAGAAGAAATTAAAAAAATCTGTTCTGCTACATTTAAATTTGTCCAGTTCCATTCAGCTTTCAGTTGATATAGCCTATTTCAGTTCAACATGCTCATACTAGTACAGTGGTGCTAGAAGGCTTGTGAACCCTTTAGAATTTTCTGCATAAATTCGAACTAAAATGAGATCACATCTTCATTTAAGTCCTAAAACTTAATAAAGTGAACCCAGCTCAACAAAAAACACAAAAAACATATTCTTTTACAATTTATTTATTGAGCAAAATTATCCAACGTTAAATGCTTTGTTGGAAAAAGTATGTGAACCCTTGGATCATACGTATTTTTAAAGTATCATATTTAATATTTGGTTGCATATCCTGCATGCTGTTACTTCCTGAAGTCTGTGACCCATCAATATCAAAAAACTCTCGATATCTTATTTTCAGGTACTGTTACAAGCGATACTATAACCTCTCTGCATTTGAATGGATCTCTATGGGAATTGGGGGGTGAGACTAGATTCAGCTGTAAATTACACTGGTACAGTATGGAACACATAACTGGCTAAATGGCTGTAAGTCATCCAGGGTCTATGGTATCAAACGAGCCCCAAACCATCGGTCTGCGGCCAGATATGGAGTAGATATGGATGGATCACTGCAAGGGTTATTTCTCCAGACTAATTTTCCTATAGAACTCTATGGGGGAAAAAGTCAGGAGAAGAAACGGGTTCACATACTTTTTCCAACAAAGCATTTAGCGTTGGATAATGTAGCTCAATAAATAAATTATAAAAAAATAATGTTTTTTGTGTTTTTTGTTGAGCTGGGTTCACTTTATCAAGTTTTAGGATGTGATCACATTTTAGATCAAATTTATGCAGATATACAGAAAATTCTAAAGAGTTCCCAAACTTTCTAGCACCACTGTACATGCCATTCCTAACAATGTCTGTTGTCTTATGTGCAATGTCTAATTTCTATTCCCAAAATAGTGTTCTTTATGCCTTGCTTTTTCAAGCCAACTTGAAATTTGTCTTCAAACTTACTTTTCTTGTTGTTATTACTATTATTATTATTTCTATAAGTGGTACAAATGTGTGCTTTATATCCCATCTGTTGTCGCCATGGTGCTGAGGAATTTAGTGCAGTGCAGTGGCTGGTAAATCTATGAGTTTGGAGTGACATGTAAAGGTTCTTCTGGTGAATTGTGGGACTTTGAGTGTGTGGCTGAGGAGTGTGTCCAGCAGAGAAGGCGCGCACGGTACCTTTCCCGTTTTCCTTTCCGCAAACAAACAAAAATAAATAAATAAAAAAAGTGCACACTCATGTGCACCTGGCTTTATAATGTATGACAGGACCCAGTAATAGCATGTGTAATCACATCATTAATCATATTCCCACGTGCTCATGTCAGGGCCGCGTGCAGCACACAGAAGGGGGCACAGGGGCCACAGGTGTGCCACTCCAGACACAGATAATGGCAGATGATGGTTATTCAGGCCTACATTTCCCAACATAAGAACGTGAACGCATAATGAGGAGAACAGGCTATTCTAGGATCGCCATTTACCTACAGAAAAATGATTGTTTGGTGCAGTGTCAAGCCTGGACTTGATAACTCTCTGAACTCTCTCTTCAACTACAGGACCGGATAAGCTGTTCCACACATTGCCAACTCTCAGTGTACAAAAATAATTCCTGATATCTGTGTAGAATTTACCTTTAGCTAATATCCACTTTTGACCCCTTGGTCTTCTCAGCCTAAAAACATTTCATACCAACCTTTTTGTCACTACCTAATTTTTTATCAGTTTTTTATTTTTTATTGTATTTTTTTTATTTGTTTTTTTATTTTTTTTATTTTATTGTTTTTGCTGTAAAGCACTTCAACATTTGCCCCCGCAAATGAGAAGCTATATAAATGGAATATATTATTATTATTATTATTATTATTATTATTATTATTATTATTATTATACCAGAAACAAATTTTACAAAATTCTTTGTACTTTTATAACTTCCTCCCACTTTTATAAGTTCTGTGTATAATTTACCTTTAGCTAATATCCTTCTTTGAATAGGCTTATTCTTAAAATAGGCTGCAAAGGAAACTAAGGTGCAAGCAAGGACATTACTGACAGGTTCATACTTGTAAGCTTCTTGGAAAAAAGCAATCTGAAGTAGATGCTTTCAACTCATAAAACTACCATACTATAAATGCACAGCCTATCACAATCCAAAGTCCAGAATTTTTTACTTGCTTTGCACTCAAGAAATGTTATGCAGTGTACACACTGATGCGGTTATTAAATCAACATGGTACTTATATTAATATTTATTAGCTGAAAGAAAAATAGTAGTAGATGTGTACGGTATTTTTCCGTCATTAACATTTGTCCTTAAAGGGTAAATCTGTTTTTTTCAACATGGACCTATCGTTTTAAACTATTTCTACCATGGGTAACAATAATGTTGTGACATCTTTCGTTTTCAAGCTTTGGTCACCCAAAGAACCACTCCGCTCTGCTATACAATGGACTCCAATGGGGCATATTTAGATACATGTTCAATTTACCTCAAACAAGCCCAGTTTATCTAAACCTCCTATTTGGACGTGACAACAAGTGTTAAACGTTAAACGTTAAAAATTATTCGCCAAAATTTTAATTTAAATATATTTCATGACATGCTCTATGAACTTGTGGAATTGACCTACCAGAATACATGTAACAGACTACTCTGTCTTGCCTAGGGCTGTGAAGTTCTCGGAAAATACCCCATATTGAGGAATTTAGAAAATTTTAGGTAATTTTGGGCATTTATTCTGTTAAAGGTATACTATGTAGTTTCAGAACACTAGATGGCGATATTGAGAAAAGGGCTCCCCGAAAATTGCTTATCACGTAAAAAATATAAATATAAAAAATATAAAAATATAAAAAATTTTAATTGGTTTATAATGATCTCTGTCACTCACTGTCCCTAAGACGATGGCAGGCAGCTATATATTGTGCTGCCAGGTCACAGCACGTCCTCTCCTCTCCTAAGAGGATGGGGAGTTTTTGGATGTCTGTTAAATTTTTTAATTGAGGGTATCTCTGATTTATTTTGGGAAAATATTTATTTCTGATTTGATTGTATTTTTCGCATTTTGTGATAAAGTGCCGCTCCGTATCAACTTCGTTGAGATGGCAATGTTTCTCCTCCCGGAGTCTGTTGACTCTGTCCTCTTCCCCCCCTGCCTCGCCCACCACGAACACGATTGTCGCTTTGGATAAAAGCGTCTGCTAAATGACTGAAATGTAATGTTTATGTAATGACTGCCCTCACCCTTATATGCTTTTAGCATGTAACATAGTCTCCATTTACATGATCAAGGTTTGGTCAAACATGATAGACTATTGTCAACAATAAACAAACATCACAACAATAGATAGCCTTGAAACATAGATAGCTATGCGAACGTGGACACTTCGAGCTACGCAGTTTTTCTTTTGCCATGACATTTGTTTAAGACAAACCAGAGGAAAGCACAGATCGAACAAGAAAGTTGTTTACTGTTGTTGCTGCTATAGCGTCCCTTGCTGCAATGCTCTGGCTTGTCTTTCACAAATGTCATGGCAAAAAATAACTGCGTACTTCGAAGCGTCCACGTTTGCGTATTTGTGTGAGGCATGTTTCAGTCCTAAGCTAAAATAAGAGTTTACCTGGAAGCCTGCCCACATAGCCCGGCCATGTCAATCAAATGAGCAGGAACCGCCCATTCATGACGTTTACACCATTTTAGCTGTTTCTGGCTTTAAAAATGGCGGCGGGATGTCAACAGTGTAACATTCAAAACATTAACAAAAAAAACACTTTACGAATGACTTATGAGGTAGGAAATACATTCAACATGTTTATTAGACCACAAGGACACACATAATGTTTTTTGGGGAGAAAATTTGAATGTAAACAAAGAACGAGTTGTTTACAATGAAACTACATAGTATAGCTTTAACAATATTTTTTCATAAATTGTAAGTATGTCTTTGGTTTTTTATGTATTGGGTCTATTTGAGGGGTCACTGCAAATACTTTGCACACATTATTAGGGAGAAATACATGATTGTAAGAAATGTCAACAAACATGACGTTGGTTTACAACAATGTGAACATTTATTTGTTTGTTTGTTTGTTTTTTTCAAATGCAGTTTTGTTGACAAAAAGCATATTTTAAGGAAACAAATGCAATAATATAATTTAGTCATTTTCTTTCAACGAAGATGGCAAATTAGATATGCCTATGTATTAGGAATAACTTCATCTTTTTTCTAAAATAAGGTTAATCAAAACATTTGAACTTGAATTGCTTGACCTCGGCTAATTATTTGTCTGAACCACAGCTAGCTTCATCTTCAAAAAGGGACTATGAAGAATCTGCTCAATCCTCCTCCGAATCAAATTGTGTGGCATCGTCTTTGACTCAAATGGTTTCAAGTTTGACCAAATAGCCACCAGTTTCTCAACTCTTTCATTTGTCAGCCTGTTGCACACTCTGCAGTGTGTTCCACCAAACAGGGGCCAGTCCCCTTGATGTGTTTGGCTGTCTTCCAGATGGCATCAGCACTCCCTAGCCCTTCCTTGCTGGAAAATTTTTGCCTAACTTATAAGAATTTTCCCCTGATCTAGATTAAGGTGCTGTGCAATGGCAGTGATGGTACCATATGTTGCAGAAACCTGCTCTCCAGAAAGGACCTGGGCCTGTTCAGCACATCTTACATTTTACTCTTGTTTTGGTCAATGGTTTGTGTTTTATTAGTTTTGTTTAACCATCCTATTATGTTATGGTCTATATGACCCGAAATTACTTTGTTTTTGTGTAATTTCAAATTGGTGGTTTTCTTCAGCAAATGGATTATGACATCCTCGTATATACTGACTTGTAACATAACCTTAACATAAAAATTCTAACATAATAGAAAGGTTAGGTTTGAGATTCCCTCCGCATTTCAGCCAAAATGCGCATTTCGCCCACATTCATTTGCAAGTCAAAGTTAAGGACAAACGATTAAATGTGGGCCAAGATCTGAAGTAGTGGGAAATATCTGATTTCAGGTACACAATTTAACATTCATGCTTTTGTATTTATAATGTGCATTTCTCACATGTTATTGTGCAATGGCCAGGGGTAATGTGAACTCTACGATGAGTCAGGCTACATCTCGACAGGAACTTCACAAGCTCTTTATAGCATTGGAAGGAAGTTTGTGCAGAAGAAAAATAGCAGTAGCTGGGATTTGTGCTGGTTTTTATAGGATCAGAAGAAGCTCCCAGCCATAAAACCCACAAATCTTATCCTTCGCCTACTGCATCATACACAGGTCTGCCCATAAGCACATACACGCACATGCAGACACACACACACACACACACACACACACACACACACACACACATACACTAGTGCTTCTTCTTGCTCATACCTCTTGGCGGGGTTCTCTCAGCTGAACAGGTGGTGAGAATTCATAGCAAGCTACACTCGCATAAAAAAAAGGTACGGAAAGTACCTAAAAAGGTACAAACGCTTGTCACTGGAGTGTATCTCTATAAGGACATTAATCTGTACCCATAGCCAGCAATACATAATTAATTTGCGCCTTTTTTGCTTGAAAAGGTACATATTAGTACCCAAATACAACAGTATTGTCCTTTCAGGTATACATTTGGGAAATTTGTTCCTTAAAAGAAGAAAAATGTACCTCCACTGTACAGTGTAATCTAAAAGGCTGAATTATTAATTTGTGTTACACTGGATCAAAAAGCTGAATTGCGCTGCGTTAAGGAGCAGGGTGTACTGAATTACGGGTGAAGGTTTTGGTCCAGTCCGTCTGAACACGCATTTCTTAACATAAACCAGCAAACATACAGGTAATGGTAACTTTCTATACATGGGTTCTTCACGAGAGCTGCTTAACTCCTTCATAAGCTCTTAAAGCAGCCTGTATGTGGATTGGCCAAATGGGGCAGATTCACTGCGAGAAGTTTGGCCCAAAAGGACTGAAAACTCATAGCAGCTCAAAAGCGCAGGTGTCCCACATTATCATATTTCGGGACAAAATAATGTCCAGTTCATGCAAACAACACACACACGAGGGTGCTTTTAAAGGGGCATGGAGTGTGACTGTTCCCTGAAACCCCCAGGGTTGGACACACAGCATTTATTTAATAATAATTATAATAATAATAACAATAATAATAATAATAGCCTTTAAGGGCTCCATGGGGAACACACAACATACACTTTCACTCAAGCCCCTGTTTCAGTGCTCTCTGCCTTTTTTTCCCTCTAGAAAAAAAAGTAGAATCAATTTTGAGCTTTAATTAGATATATGTGTTAAGTGAGGGTGAAGTGCTGATTGGTTAAGAGAATGGGTCTTAATAAACACTCGTTGCTGCAGTGTTGGTGCTGTGCGGAGAATCTGAAGGGCACTTGAAAGCGTTTAAAAGCGGGGAACCTCGTGAGTGGCACAGCGAGCGCGTCTGGAAGGGCGGGGGTTAAGAAGCTGAGCTCCTCTGTAAAATATACATGAGTTCCTTATCCTACTGCTGTGAGCGGAGCGTATGGAAACCAACCCCAAATTATACAGTAAACTGGGATTTACAGGCCTTATTTAATAAACATCCACTCTCTGTCCTCTCCCCACATAATGTCTCACACACATACAAACACACACACACACACACACACACACACACAAGCGTGCACATACACAAATACACACACACACACACACACACACCAGACACAAGCATGCACGTACACACACACACACACACACACACACCAGACACAAGCATGCACGTACACACACACACACGCACACACACCAGACACAAGCACACACACAGGAGAGCAGACGCTTTGACTGTCTCGGGATGCTGGTGTGATCCGCCCTGCTCTCTCTCTCAAGTACCCAAGACTATGAAATGAAGACTAGCAGCCATTCCTTAGATTATGACAAGCCCAGGATGGGAGCCCGACCGTGCCATTGTTGACCGGGGCCGGTCTTCCCGCAGGGCAATGTATGCGTGCGGATGAGCATAAAGAACTGTGCAGTTATTACCCGCGGGATGAAAAAAAAACTGCTAAATTAATTCAGCGCACTTGCAGTGGAGAAGACCCCCATGCCCCGCCCCCCCCCCCCCCCAACAGGAATGAAGACCTGTATATCGGAATACTAATTTGGTGCAGCAGTTCCATAAGTATAAAGCTGTAATTTTTAAAGTGTCTGCTAGAAGAATTATGAGCAATTATACCAAATTATAGGTCCAGAACTTTCAGTCTGAATGGATAAGGACATCAGCGAGAGGTTCCATGTGCAAAATGCACAAGGAATTAAAAACAAATCCTGCGATTCTCGTTGTTGCATACCCAGTCGTTTTTCTGGTTTTGTCGCAAAAGGATAAACGGGAGTAACCCTGGAGATGATTTAAAAGCGAAGGTTCTCAAATGCACGGTTTGCGTTTTGCTGCTCCAAAAACTGAACCATGAATTATTGACGCTTGCTGGCACAGTCCTAAAATATAATTACAGGAGCCAAATACCTCTCGTTGTGACAGTACCTTTCACCAGCCAGGGAGTGGAGATGGGAATTGCTCAACATTCAACATATTCTTTTTATATTCCTTTTTACTGGAAATCCAGACTATGAAGGAGGGAAAACACAACCAGAGAAAGAAAGAAAGAAAAAAGTGACTTACACCTGGGTACTGTACAGTCAGTCAAGAGGAAGAACAGAACAGAATGAGATAAGAGCAAGGGGATGAGAGAGTGAGAGAGAGAGAGAGAGAGCTATATATATACATTATATATAGATAAACACAGAGATAGAGAGAGATAGAGAAGGGGGGAGTGAGAGATCAGAGAGAGGGGAGAGTGTGAAAGGGAGAGAGAGAGAGGGAGAAAGGGGGGAGAGGAGAGAGGGGGAGAGAAGAGAGAGGGGGGGAGAGAGGAAGAGTGATAGGAAGAGAGTGAGAAAAGGAGAGAGGGAAGAGGAGAGAGAAAGGGAGGGAGAGGGAGAGGGAGAGGGGGGATAGCGATAGGGAGCGAGTGAGGAGAGAGAGAGGGGAGAGCGAGTGAGGGGGAGAGAGTGTTAGGGGGGAGAGAGAGGGAGAGAGAGTGTTAGGGGGAGAGAGAGGGAGAGCGAGTGAGGGGAGAGAGTGTTAGGGGGGAGAGAGAGGGAGAGAGAGTGTTAGGGGGGAGAGAGAGGGAGAGAGAGTGTTAGGGGGAGAGAGAGGGAGAGCGAGTGAGGGGAGAGAGTGTTAGGGGGGAGAGAGAGGGAGAGAGAGTGTTAGGGGGAGAGAGAGGGAGAGCGAGTGAGGGGAGAGAGGGACAGAGAGAGAGAGAGGAGAGAGAGAATGGGAGAGCAATAGGGAGAGAGAGAGGGAGGGAGAGAGGGAGAGCGAGTGAGGGGAGAGAGGGACAGAGAGAGAGAGAGGGAGAGAGTGAGAGGGGGGGAGATAGGGAGAGCAAGTGAGGGGAGAGAGGAGAGAGAGAGAGAGAGATAGGGAGAGCGAGTGAGGGGAGAGAGGGACAGAGAGAGAGAGAGAGAGGAGAGAGAGAGAGAGAGGGAGGGAGAGAGGGAGCGCATGGCTGGATTCGGCATGCGAGTGGCAGAGTGATGAATGCGCAGGCAGTTTTTCTGAGAGCCAGTGATCAGCCCGCGCGTGAATCATGGAGACGGTTTAGGCAGGGAGCTCAGAGTGTGTGTTCTCTCTCAGGCAGCGAGAGCTCTTTCTCCCGCGCGCCGCCTCGGCTCCGTCGCCCCCCACCCGCGTCCCCTATCCGCCACGTAGGGCTGGCGGGAACAAGCGCCTCTCGCCTCTGAGCCACTCCAAGTTTCGGTAGAGATACCGTGACCGTGCTCCTCTCCGGTTTACTGATGCTACGGAGCCCCGTGAGATTCAGGTAAGTGCGAGGGGGGTACGTGCGCAGGATGATGTATCGCCTTTATCTCTCCATGCAGGTTGCGTTCTTCGTATAGCTGTTTTTCTGCTCCCCTGTTCATTTTTTTTGGCTGTTTGTTTATCTGTTCCTCTGTTCGGCTGTTTATTTGTTTGGCCGGCTGGTGCACGTTTGCCGTGTGGTCCGATACTGCTCGTGGGCAGAGGGGAGGGTGAAACTGTAGCTAGGGAATGGTTCGCGTTCCGGCTGGAGATTTATGACTCCCCACAACAAAGTCCTGTCCTCGGGGGGGGGGGGCCGTGAGCCGTAAATCGGAAGGAATTGGGTCAGAGCGGGTCAGAGCTGGTCAGACTCATTTCACCGCTTGCCTGCCGCTCACGGAACTCTGCTAATGGGGAAGAATGCGAACGTGGAGCCAACTTTATGCTGTCACTGTCATTTTGCGATTGTTTACTGTGTCTGCACACGGTCTCCGGTCTACACACAGTTTACCATCTGCACACGGTCTACTGTCTGCACATGGTCTACTGTGTCTGCACACGGTTTACTGTCTGCACACGGTCTACTGTCTGCACACGGTTTACTGTGTCTGCACACGGTCTACTGTGTCTGCACACGGTTTACTGTCTGCACACGGTCTACTGTCTGCACATGGTTTACTGTCTGAGCACGGTCTACTGTGTCTGTACGTGGTCTACTGTGTCTGCACACGGTTTACTGTCTGCAGTCACCAGCTGATATATTTTGCAGAACTCCTATGGAAAATAAAGAGGGAAGGCATTAAAATGCAGTTTCTAACAAAAAGGCCAGCTGTTTGAAAAGTAGTCTTATAAAAGACCAAACTGCAGAATGTGAGAATATTTAACCCACTATTGTGAGAAATATCATGGAAATGATACGAAGACACAAAGTCAAGCGAAGTGAAGGCTTGGGTATTAGGTTGAGGATTAATACTTACAAATGGTAGGGGAGGGATCTCTCCCCGTTGAAATCAGGGGACCTTCTCGTGATGATAAATATGAAAAGCAGTGATTCTATGAGTTTTTGGGTGCTATGATAGTGTAGCGATCTGCTCCTGAGGCAGCCTGACGCCTCCGTTAACGGTGAATTCATCGTTCGCACGGTGGTTAGCGCAATGGCCTCTCCCCCGGGAGAGCCGTGTTGGAGCCCCGCCAGAACCTTTGCCGTTACGGTACTTTTAAAAAACCTTACAGCTTGTGATGCAGTTGAATTGTAAGATTAGATGATCAAGTTTCATCAAGCGAGACATGATGCAAGACAACAGGGTCTAATTGACTTTTGTAATTTGACTTTTCGAAATGTAAAAATTGGAATTAAGCCTTCATTAAGACTTCATTTGGAGTACCCAAGAAATACCCTTGCTAACGCTAGCGCACTTGTCACGAGTGCAGGACCTGGGACACCCCCCCCCCCCCCACTCCCCGCCGACAGCTACAAAGGGTCATGGAAACGGCCCGCTGGTGGTCACTCCAAAAACAAACGCCGCTATGTCTCTCCCAACAGTAATCGGCCAATTATTTTTGCCGCGACCGCGTCCGTCACCACCCCTGCACCGCTTGCATATCGCTGATGGTGTGGGCTTGTTTTGCTGCAGGTGAAAAGCATATACAAACCCCATTCGGGCCCAGCTAGCGGTTGCCGGTTTTTACAGTTAATGATGCGGCGCGATGAGCAACAGTCATTCGGGTGCAGCGCTGAGAAATTAGCGGCAAAGCTCTGGTTCTGTCACTCGATGACACCGTGCATTAATCTGCCTCTGTGAGTGATGTAAACACGCTTATTTGCGTACACACACATGCTTGTTATATTGAGCCCGACAGCCCGGTGGAGGCTGCTCACTAGTCAGCTGTGGCTGACCGGTCTAACGCTGCTCATTCGCAGCGCCGCTAATTGCTACACACAGTCTCCGTGGTTACACTGTCTCTGCAAAAGTTGCTAGAATTGTTGCTCTATTTTTTGAGCGCAATAACGGTCATCACCACCAAGTGCTGTATTTCCTTTCCGTCTTTTTTTATAAGTATAGCTGACGTGGATTTAAGCATCCGAACTTCAGAGGTTTTACTTTAGAGTATATAATATGGAGAGACAGTGAGGCCGATAGAAACCTGTGAGGAGCACATCCGAACCAGGACGTTTTCATTTCGTTTTCATCTCACATGTGCAGTTGTGTCCTTGGAGTCAATGAGGATGGCACAGAAAGTGACATGGACACAGCTACTTCAAAGCCTCATGAGTATGTAATTGGCTGCCAACTAGCGTGCGAAAATATAATGGAATAATTAATAATAAAAAAAATCATATCTTTGTCTGTGAGGTAAGAACAAAAATATTTGACCACGGAGAAACAATAAGCAACTTTTTAAAAAATTGTAACATGTGTGTGTGTATGTGGGTGTGTGTGTTTACTGATATATAATTTATACCAGTATGCCAGCCTATACCAAAAGTTTGGAAAATGGATTTATTCGGTGTCACAATCCAGTGGGACTGGATGCTATTCTTTCTGCCTTTTTCCTCTTTAGAGTCAGAGGAGATATTATTTCTGAAATTAATTTATGAGTGGAAGTACTTTCTTTTTGCTGTCAAAAATAAATGGAGTCCAATGGGGAAACTGGCTTTTTGAGTGCAATTATAGATATCAGCAAAGGGCGACATTATATCCGGTACTGAGGTTGAGAACCGAAAGCTGGCCCCTTGGAGGCATCGTGAAATGCTTGCGGAAAAAACACTGATATCTACAGCCAATCAGCAGCAAGATCGTACAGCTTCCATGTGATCATGTCATGTGTTTTTGTCAATCACATGGAAGCTGCAAGGCCTTGCTGCTGATTGGCTGTTTTATCAACATCCAATAGATATCAGTGGTGGTTTTTATTCCCCCCGGAAGCATTTCGCAATGCCTCTGATATACACCACATGGTGGCGATGATCGTTATTGCGCTCAAAATAATATTTGAATGAGTATATCGCCCAGCCCGAGCATAAACTGTAATTATTTCTTCAGTCCTTCATTCAAAGCTCAGGAGAAAGAACAGTGCAAGCGTAATGACTACAGTCATGAAAATGTGCAGAACAATGACCTTTCAGATTTAAATGCCAGCGCATTTAGCATATAAAAAAGACCCTCTGTGGCTTTCCACCGAAAATGACCCACGTTGAGTATTTCCTGTTGGTCGATTCTGCTGATTATTTCTGCACTGCAGAAATGTTAAAAATAATTTACACATACACGTACACACACACACAAACAATCTTTCTAAGTGTGATAATAAAGCGTGTCTCAAATTCTTTTTTAAATCAACACAGAAGAAAGAGTGGTCATCAGTGTATTCTGCTAGCTGCAAAACCAATATCTTACACCAGGGGTAAGCAACCCTGGTCCTGGATTGCCGGACACGGTCCTGGTTTTTGCTCCATCCAAACCTATGAGTGTGTAACTGGATTCATTTTAATGAATCAGGTGTAATGAATGCAGATGACCATGTGCTGGAGCCACTCTGCGTTTCACCATTCAGAATATTCAGGCCCAAACTTTTAATTGTCCATGAAACTGTCCATGAAACTCTTGCGATCTCAGATGGAACAAATCCAGAAATGTCACTGGTACTCCAGGACCAGGGTCGCCTACCCCTGTCTCACAACTTTGGATGGTGTATGCCAGTGGTTCCCAAACTCGGTCCTCTGGGACCACTGTGTATGCTGGTTTTCGTTCCAACCACAATTGCAATCCCAAAATCCAAGCAAGCTGTTAATTTTTCTTTAATTAGGTGCTTTTCATGTTTAGAGGGATTATTTACCCTCTTAAGCCACATCATGTCAGAAATAGCTATGCATGCCATGAAGAATAAAAACTCCCATGTTCCTACTGTGCTTATTGGGCTGTTTTGCAAATAGGTAACATTTTTTTAAAACTGATCAAATTAAAGACTGGGGTGAATCAATTGGCTCCTAATTAGGTAGTTGATAACGTGAGTTTTTAAGTTCCCTCATCAAGTTTTTCTTAAATGTATTAACACTGCAAGTTTGGCTCGTTATCATTTTCTTTGTCTTTTTTTCATTATTTATCAAATGGTTAGTTTTAGTGGCCATATATCCACAATTTCACCAAGTAGGAGCCTATTGATTCACCGCAGTCTTTAATTTTATTTAATAAAATAAAATTAATTTGGTCAGTTAAAAAAATTTTTTTTTTTTGACCCTTTTTGTAATTATTTGCAATATAGCACAATGAGAATATTGTACTTTTATTATTCATGACATGCATAGCTATTGCTAACATAATGTGGCTTAAGAGGGTAAATAATCCCTCTAAATATGACAAACACCTAATTAAGAACAATTGACATCTTGTTAAAATTCCGGGATTGCAATTGTGGTTGGAACGAAAACCAGCATACACAGTGGTCCCCGAGGACCGAGTTTGGGAACCACTGGTGTATGCAACATTGTAACATTGACATGGATACAAGAATACTGTTATTCTAATACTACAATATTCAGGTGTCAGGTATGTAGCAATAATATGATGGTTATTATCATTATATACAGCAGAAAAGTTAACGTACATTGTACAGAGAAACAAACAAAGGTAATTTTCTCTGTTGCGGTAATATCAGGGTTCTTCGGTCAGACGTGGGGTGATGTGTGTTTACCGATATGATCCTCCTACCTGATACTCCTGTGTGATGGTGGGGTTCGCTGTGTAACCTTCTCTATCCAGCACTGTTCTCTCAGGGTATTTCAGAGCCGGGGCATTCGGCCAGATAAAGTAAGAGCGCGTCCAGCTCCCCGTCAACACAGGTGCGGTTAACCCGCTTTTAATCTGCAGGATCTGTCTCCGCTGATCGAGCTCCTCCTCTGTGTCCTGGGAAACTACAGTGTTCTCCGGCACCTGAAAGGACAAGTGCCTTTTGAGGTTGAAAACATAATTGAAAGATGCTGGTTTTTAACAGGCCTTGGGGCCCATCCACACACTGGAACAGTACCTTAACAGATACCAGACTGTGGGCCCATCCAGACACTGGAACAGCACCTTAACAGATACCAGACTGTGGGGTCCATCCACACACTGGAACAGCACCTTAACAGATACCAGACTGTGGGGTCCATCCACACACTGGAACAGTACCTTAACAGATACCAGACTGTGGGGTCCATCCACACACTGGAACAGCACCTTAACAGATACCAGACTGTGGGCCCATCCACACACTGGAACAGCACCTTAACAGATACCAGACTGTGGGGCCCATCCACACACTGGAACAGTACCTTAACATATACCAGACCATGGCGCCCATCGACACACTGGAACAGTACCTTAACAGATACCAGACTGTGGGCCCATCAACACACTGGAACAGTACCTTAACAGATACCAGACTGTGGGCCCATCCACACACTGGAACAGTACCTTAACAGATACCAGACTGTGGGTCCATCCACACACTGGAACAGCACCTTAACAGATACCAGACTGTGGGGTCCATCCACACACTGGAACAGTACCTTAACAGATACCAGACTGTGGGGTCCATCCACACACTGGAACAGCACCTTAACAGATACCAGACTGTGGGCCCATCCACACACTGGAACAGTACCTTAACAGATACCAGACTGTGGGCCCATCCACACACTGGAACAGCACCTTAACAGATACCAGACTGTGGGGTCCATCCACACACTGGAACAGTACCTTAACATATACCAGACCATGGCGCCCATCGACACACTGGAACAGTACCTTAACAGATACCAGACTGTGGGCCCATCCACACACTGGAACAGTACCTTAACAGATACCAGACTGTGGGCCCATCCACACACTGGAACAGTACCTTAACAGATACCAGACTGTGGGCCCATCCACACACTGGAACAGTACCTTAACAGATACCAGACTGTGGGCCCATCCACACACTGGAACAGTACCTTAACAGATACCAGACTGTGGGCCCATCCACACACTGGAACAGCACCTTAACAGATACCAGACTGTGGGGTCCATCCACACACTGGAACAGCACCTTAACAGATACCAGACCGTGGCGCCCATCGACACACTGGAACAGTACCTTAACAGATACCAGACTGTGGGCCCATCCACAGACTGGAACAGCACCTTAACAGATACCAGACTGTGGGGTCCATCCACACACTGGAACAGTACCTTAACAGATACCAGACTGTGGGCCCATCCACACACTGGAACAGTACCTTAACAGATACCAGACTGTGGGGTCCATCCACACACTGGAACAGTACCTTAACAGATACCAGACTGTGGGCCAATCCACACACTGGAACAGTACCTTAACAGATACCAGACTGTGGGCCCATCCACACACTGGAACAGTTCCTTAACAGATACCAGACTGTGGGCCCATCCACACACTGGAACAGTACCTTAACAGATACCAGACTGTGGGCCCATCCACACACTGGAACAGTACCTTAACAGATACCAGACTGTGGGGTCCATCCACACACTGGAACAGCACCTTAACAGATACCAGACTGTGGGCCCATCCACACACTGGAACAGTACCTTAACAGATACCAGACTGTGGGCCCATCCACACACTGGAACAGCACCTTAACAGATACCAGACTGTGGGGTCCATCCACACACTGGAACAGTACCTTAACATATACCAGACCATGGCACCCATCGACACACTGGAACAGTACCTTAACAGATACCAGACTGTGGGCCCATCCACACACTGGAACAGTACCTTAACAGATACCAGACTGTGGGCCCATCCACACACTGGAACAGTACCTTAACAGATACCAGACTGTGGGCCCATCCACACACTGGAACAGTACCTTAACAGATACCAGACTGTGGGCCCATCCACACACTGGAACAGTACCTTAACAGATACCAGACTGTGGGCCCATCCACACACTGGAACAGCACCTTAACAGATACCAGACTGTGGGGTCCATCCACACACTGGAACAGCACCTTAACAGATACCAGACTGTGGGCCCATCCACACACTGGAACAGCACCTTAACAGATACCAGACTGTGGGGTCCATCCACACACTGGAACAGTGCCTTAACAGATACCAGACTGTGGGCCCATCCACACACTGGAACAGTACCTTAACAGATACCAGACTGTGGGCCCATCCACACACTGGAACAGCACCTTAACAGATACCAGACTGTGGGGCCCATCCACACACTGGAACAGCACCTTAACAGATACCAGACCGTGGCGCCCATCGACACTGGAGCAGTGCTTTAACAGATACCAGACCGGGGGCACATTCACACACTGGTACAGTGCCTTAACAGATACCAGACTGTGGGTCTCATCCACACACTGGTACAGTTTTGTGACCTGCATAGCCACACCAGCAGCAGGTCGGTCGCCAGGCCTTCACACAAAGGAGCTCAGACAGACAGCGGCATTGCACTGCTGGACAACCTGGCAGCCCCAGCACAGGAGATTAAAACGTGATGTCAGAGCCCTGAGGAGACGACTGCGCCCCCGCTGGTCCGTTCGCACACCGAAACGAGATCCCGGGCCCACCCGGCGACCCCAACGCGTTAACGGGGACGTCCGCTTTAATCATTTTGTCGAATTGCCAGCCCCACCAGCGGGGTGAGGTCTGAGAGGCTGGGCGGAGAGAGCCGATGTGGGCCGGAGAGATTAGGCGGTACATTGACACTGACAAATCCAGTCCATTAAGGCTTTCGGAGGCGGAGGAAGGGGCGGAGCCAGAATACAGCTCCTGTGGGGGGCAGTTGAAAAGGAAATGCGATTAAAGCTGAAATAAAGGGCAATGCATCTTATATAAGACTGAAAGTAAAACACTGTTTAAACACAGAACCCCAAAAAATACCTGCGCAGCTGAATAATGAGGTTTCCACAAGAAAGAAAGACCTATGTTTAAGGTAACAAAAAGGCTCATTAATATTCGCCTTCCATACCAAATAACAAAGATGCTATCTGACAAAAGAGTTTTATTTACCTTTTTAGATTATTTTCCCACTTTCCCTTTTAATTAGGCAAACAACAAACATTATGACAGAGATGAAAAGCCCAAAATATTTAACATTAATGACATTTTAAGTCTTTGAAGGTTTACTCTTTTATTTTTTGTGCGGTTTGTAAAAACTTGAGTTCACCAAACTTGAGAATTTTCAAAAGGAATCACCGTTTAGAGCAGTGGTCCCCAACCCTGTTCCTGGAGATCTACCGTCCTGTAGGTTTTCATTTCAACCCTAATTTGGCACACCTGATTCCACTAATTACCAGCTCAAGGAGATCGCTAGCTGTTGAATGACGTGTGCTTTGTTTGGGTTGGAGTGAAAACCTACAGGACGGTAGAGCTCCAGAAACAGGGTTGGGGACCACTGGTTTAGACTCTAGCATAAATTCACCACGCTTTCCCACCGAAACATTCCACTGCAAAGTTTTCCGGAATCAGTCCATTCCTGCTCCTGAGAGAGCCCTTTCACTAGAGAAGCGAATCTGTCACGGTGGTAGGAGGGCCAAAACGCGGCGCTCGTTATTTGCGGAATCGAGGACATTGGAGCATCGGCCGGTGAACACAGTGACGGCTATCAGCTACTGTTCTGATACCATGTTCCTATTCCTGCAAGAAGACTTTGTCAGTACTGTTGAGCTGAATCTTGAACTATTAACTTTTCATACAAGGCTACTCTAGTTTTAACAATCTTTCGAAGCCTTAAGCCTTAAACTATTTGTAATCCTCCTGTGTGGTGATAGCATAAGAGTATGTTCCATAAAAGAGACACTGTTCTTCTCCATTGCCCCAGAATACAAGATGTGAATCGATCAGCTGAGCAAAATTAGTGGTGGCTCAGGTCCAGCATCATGTAAGCCGGCCGCCGCTTATTTCTTAATAGTAAACATCCAAAAATGTCTGGTAATTTAAACATATCCGTTTGTATTGAATAACCGCAGTGTCCCTTGAGTCATTTGATTTGCTTCCGTTTCTACTCACTTTGCACATAATGTTTGCATGTGTAACTCTACCAATTCTACGTTCACTGAAAACATTTAAATTAATAAATGCTTTGAAAATAAAGGGTAAAGTGACACAATGTATTAGGAAACTGCAGAAATAATACTGCCTGCTGCTGTAATTGCTTATTGCCTGTGTTTTTAGAAGAGGAGCATGAGGCCGTAGGAACAGAATGCAAGGACAATGTTCTGCTTTTGGAAAACTACAGTAAAACACGACTGCAAGTCAATGACGAAGACTTCAGTTCATTGCACTTTCAATACGGCAATTGCACAAACTGCACTTTTTCTTCAGGTTTCCTGGAAAATGTCCCAACGGCAATCCTGCCGTTGCCCAGCAACACGAGTGAGCGAGAAAGAGAGAGAGAGAGAGAGTTGTAAATTCAGCTGTAATTGAAAAGAGCGTGTTGACGTAGTGCAAGTAACCACTGGGCGTTTGATTGGATTAGAAATATGTGTACTAACTAAACTGGGCAGGCATTTTGGGTGTAAAGCATACAAACCAATAAACATTAATGCTAGGCTACGACAGCACACACATCCATTACTACAATGATAGCTTGTCAGTGAACGTGTTATTTTTATGGTCAGCGTTGTAGCGGAGTGTTCTCTCAGGCACAGTTTGTATATACTTTGTAGGCTGTGTAATTACCGTGTAGTGTACTGTGTATGTATGCATCAAAGCAAACTTCTCATCCCATCGAGCTGCAGGGTGAAGCGGGGGCTGTCAGTGACACGTTGTCTCACACACACACACACACACACGTAAGTGTCTGGGTTCTTCCACGAGGCGTCTGCTCCTAACGCGGCATTGCCTCTTGAGGCAGAACAGTGAAGGTAAAACGGGTCCTTGGGTGTGTTTGTGGGTGGGTGGGGGGGGGGAGCTCGGAGCAGCACAAACAGCCACATAGCAAAGAGCAAAGTCACACAGGGACAGCGAGGTGAATGCTGCTGACCGTAATCGACTGTGACCGTAAAACAATATTTTTTTTAAACGTTGTACAAATGAACATTCGCCGTTTTCCCTTGCTTACTGTACTATATACAGTACCTGGTGCACTTCAAAATCTCTCGTATAAATATGTTTAAGAAACCAAGTACTTACCAGTATATTCAGCTACAGCTGTTTTCTGATGAATCCTGAGTTTATCTTGTATGTTATGTATGTTATGGTTATTATATATATATATATTGTATGTGACTATTCTGAAATAAATGTATTCTGTAGCAAATTTCTGAATGATACAGCTTCTTCTTCAGTTTGAACTTAAAACCATGGATGTGCAGGGAATATTTTTTTAGATATTGACACTTAAATAAAACTAGTAGAAACCAGGTGGAAATTGCCTCTGAAGGGCCAAAGTAAATAGAGTTAAAGACCAACTCCTGTCACCATGGTAACGTCCTGGCCCTTAGATGCAGGGTTATCAGCTCTGATCCTACCAGCTCCTGTCACCGTGGTAACGTCCTGGCCCTTAGATGCAGGGTTATCAGCTCTGATCCTACCAGCTCCTGTTGCCGCGGTAATGGTTATCAGGGCTGCGGTTTACCGCGGGTCACCTCAGATTCTGCCGGCCCCCTCTCCTGCACGGAAAACTCGTAGCGTCACCCTCGCTCAGCACCACCCGTCTGTCCGGACAGCGCCATTAACGCGTGAGGGATAAATCTTTCAACCCACACTTCAGTCCACTCAAATGATCCTCATAGTTACCCGCTTGTTCTCCTCCAAAACGGAACCGGCAACACTTTCTGACGAGCCTCCAAATGCCACCCCCAGTGAATTAATTAGACTTTATTTTAGGTGGTTCGTCAGCAGCTAGCGCCGTTAAATATTCATGCCCGCTTCACGCTCTTAAAATAAGACTCGTTATTGCTCGCTGCCTGTAAAAAGCTCTTCAAAGCAGCTTTCAAAAGGCAGCGGAGATCAAACGGTCGATCTGCATTAACCTGTTTCTCACTGGAACCTGTCTGGGCCTTTAGGTTATTCGTTAGTGGAAGCAGAGCCGGCCGCTGGCATAAAACACTCTTTGCAGTCATTTAGGGGCACAACCATCCCTGGGTCACACAATTTTTAATTTAAAAAAAAAATGTTTTATGTTGGAGCACTTTGGGGCCATGAAAACATTCTTGTTTAGGGCCTCCAAAACGCTAGGGCCAGCTCTGGGTGCAAGGGGCGATTTAATTCTTATTTCTGTCAGAATGAAATGCAGCCGCGTTATAAAACTCAAAGCACAGCGCCAAGTCAATTCTGTTTCACGGCCCATTTTTGTTTACCTGGGAAAACACATTATCTCTGAAAATATTATGAGAAATATTGACTTTGGTCATCTTGTAAGGTGTGTAGCTGGAGATTTAAAAGTTAAAAAAAATTCACAACCCAAAAATGATTTTCCCTTTTCAAAGTCCTTGAAAATATTTTGTATAAAATAAAATTTGTTTGAGGTATGTCTCCACTGAAATTCAATTCTATATTTTATACGTCAAACCCAAAACTGTTTATTTTAGTTTTAAAGTAGCACCGTAGGCCATATTAACTCTATAAACTTCACCCCTAGTGGTTGAGACGTATCCGTCTCAATTACAATATTCATGTTCGTCTGAAATTATAAACTACAGCTTTTAAGAAAACCCCGTAGATTTTGACGCAGTATTTTTTAAAAGGGTAGCCTCTTGTGAAAATAATAAATTAGGAGGGTGCTATTAATAGCCTAAAGTGCTTACGACCCTCCTCTGGCTACAGCCACAGACTGTAAAATGCATAAAATGCACGTTTATACACACTAAGAAAATCATGTTCATGTATAGAAACAATATTTTTTTTAAACGTTGTACAAATGAGCATTCGCCGTTTTCCCTTGCTTACTGTACTATATACAGTACCTGATGCACTTCAAAATCTCTCGTATAAATATGTTTAAGAAACCAAGTACTTACCAGTATATTCAGCTACAGCTGTTTTCTGATGAATCCTGAGTTTATCTTGTATGTTATGTATGTTATGGTTATTATATATATATATATATATATATATATATATATATATATATATATATATATTGTATGTGACTATTCTGAAATAAATGTATTCTGTAGCACATTTCTGAATGATACAGCTTCTTCTTCAGTTTAACTTAAAACCATGGATGTGCAGGGAATATTTTTTTAGATATTGACACTTAAATAAAACTAGTAGAAACCAGGTGGAAATTGCCTCTGAAGGGCCAAAGTAAATAGAGTTAAAGACCAAAACACTTGGGGCCTGATTTACTAAGACCTTTACTGTGTGCAAAACCAACAACATGACCAATGATTGGTCAAGGTTATTTTTGGGTTTTTTTACCGGAAACTTCTGTAGTACCTAACATATCCCTCATCGCACACAAACAACTCGTCTGGGCCAGACATACACTGAAACTGTCAATAATATTTTTAAAACACCCCAAAAAATGTTGCTTTTAATGTAACTTCAATCAGTTGTTGACTTGACCGAATGACCGAACGAATCTTGAACAAGGTTCAGGAAAGCTCATCCAAAGGGGTCCAGTGCACAGCATGGGCATCTCATAGGGATGCAAGTTCTCTTTTAGGACGTCTGTGCTTTTATCGGCTGCATCATTAACACTTGAGGCAGGGTTTCCTCTGTGCTGTGTAAACTATGAGCTCCCTCCTAACATCAAAGCCTCCGGGCTAGTCCCTCCCACTGCGCGCTAATTCCGTCCACTCTTTCAGCCGCGCTCCTCTGAACGAGCCTTTTTAAAGCGTTCTGTCCGTCCTCGCCCGTACCCGAAGAGCCCAGGTCTGTATAGCGCTCTGTCTGTCCGCGCCCGTACCCGAAGAGCCCAGGTCTGTATAGCGCTCTGTCTGTCCGCGCCCGTACCCGAAGAGCCCAGGTCTGTATAGCGCTCTGTCTGTCCGCGCCCGTACCCGAAGAGCCCAGGTCTGTAGCGCTCTGTCCGTCCCGCCCGTACCCGAAGAGCCCAGGTCTGTAGCGCTCTGTCCGTCTGCGCCCGTACCCGAAGAGCCTAGGTCTGTAGCGCTCTGTCCGTCCCGCCCGTACCCGAAGAGCCTAGGTCTGTAGCGCTCTGTCCGTCCCGCCCGTACCCGAAGAGCCCAGGTCTGTAGCGCTCTGTCCGTCCTCGCCCGTACCCGAAGAGCCCAGGTCTGTAGCGCTCTGTCCGTCCTCGCCCGTACCCGAAGAGCTCAGGTCTGTAGCGCTCTGTCCGTCCCGCCCGTACCCGAAGAGCCCAGGTCTGTAGCGCTCTGTCCGTCCTCGCCCGTACCCGAAGAGCCCAGGTCTGTAGCGCTCTATCCGTCCTCGCCCGTACCCGAAGAGCCCAGGTCTGTAGCGCCCGTACCCGAAGAGCCCAGGTCTGTAGCGCCCGTACCCGAAGAGCCTAGGTCTGTAAATCCACTCGAGTCGTGCTGCGGAGGCCTTGGCCGGCTCTTGACTGCCCGCGAGACCGCCACGTCAGGCGCCGATTCGGGACATTCACCCTCAGCTGGGAGGCGTTCTTAACCTCCACGGGTTTCTCAGCGCGTTCGGCGAGCTGCGCGTTTTCTCTGGATAATTTCCGACATAAATGCACATCCGACCTAATTTTTGTCCGTCGAGCCATTTGTGAACTCCGGATGTATGAAGCCGTAGTTCCTTACAGCGGCTCCCTGTGTACCCATAAGACCTGTCAGGGCTGCTTACTGTACGTTTCGCTCAGAGTGAAAAGCAGCTTAGCGACCTGTTAAATGGAATCAGCGTCAGAGGCTGGTTTTATGGCGGGAGAGAGAGGCGGCGGTGTCAGCGCTGGGCGGGTGAGGTGGGGGGCAGCGTCTCCGCGCTGGACTGCGGGCACGGGCGGGCTGGAGCAGACAACGCCGGGCTGGAGCAGACAACGCCATGCTGTTAGACCTGTGTGATGCAGGGCTCTCATTACAGCTCTGCCTAGACCAGCAAGTGTGTCTGAGAGAGAGAGAGAGAGAGAGAGAGCGGGAGAGAGCGAGAGAGAGAGAGAGAGAGAGCGAGAGAGAGAGCGGGGAGAGAGAGAGAGAGAGCGGGAGAGAGAGAGAGAGAGAGAGCGGGAGAGAGCGAGAGAGAGAGAGAGAGAGAGAGAGAGCGGGAGAGATAGAGAGCGAGAGAGAGCGGGAGAGAGAGAGAGAGCGTGGGAGAGAGATAGAGGGAGAAATTTATAGATAGAGGGAGCAGGACAGGCAGAGGGAGAGAAGAGAGAGAGATGGAACGGGAGATAGAGGGTGAGCAAGAGAGGGAAATATAGAGTGAAAGGAAGATATAGATAGAGGGAGCGGGAGAGGCAGAAGAGAGAGAAGAGCGGTTGAGAGAATGAGGGGGAGAGGGCAGTGATTCACACACACAGATGAGAAATGAGGCAAAATCAATCGTATGGTGACAGACAGAGAGAAAAGTAAGAAAGTAGAGCAGAAGCAGAGCTGTTATGACACACAGAGTGTTATGACACTCTCCAGGGCTTTCAGTGATTCTACACCACTGACCAACACCAGAATAAATCATATTGAAATGTGAGAGCTCGTATATAAACCACCAAAAACTATTTTTTATTACAGTGAAGATGATCATAATTTCATAAAATCTCAGGTTTAATAGACTCTGGTCGCTTGCTCGTTGCTGCTGGAATGGCATTTGATTTGCGGTGATGATTTATGGTGATTTGAGTATCTCTAAGTGGAATGTGCGTATCTCCGCAGCGCTGTCGCCGAGGTCGGCCATCGTGACGCGCGTCTAATACCGCTAACGCAGAAGGCCGGGACGCCCCTGTCCTGCAAAAGGGGGATTTACCACTTCCTGTGTGACTCGCCCCTCGCCCCACCCCGGCCGAAGGAACAGACAGTCTCCATGGAGCCATCGGAGGTCCTCCTCTCGACGAAGGCTGCACCGCCATCCGACACACCGGCACACGGAGGGGACAGGCGACACACGTCACCGGCGCCAAGGCAACCCTGCAATATCGCCGAAGTCAATACCCTCAGCTGCGTTAATTATCTATACATAGCTGGATGCTGCTTAATTACTGTTATTTAAATGAAGGGGGCCCTTAATTATCCGCGCTCGTGACTCTCCCCCTTTTGAATTTGGCCGGAGGAAAGTAAGTTTGATGAGTCCCCACAGTCTGGGATGGAATCCTGAAAGTGGCCGGCGCCCCTGCGGGGGTGGAGCGTAATTGGCGGCGGCGGGTTAGGGGAGGTCGAGTCGGCAGGCGTCCCCCCGTAACAGCCGAGGCTCTCGCAATAATCAAACTCTGGCGACTAGTTTCACTGTTCCCGGGGCTGCTAAAAATGGCTTCCATTAGCTTCCCTGGTGTATCCTGTGCTTCATAAAGCGAGGGCTGTGTTTTACGGCAGCACCTGACCTGCCCGGGCAACATCAAATACATGCTGATCATCCCGCGTTTACCATTTGCTACTACTGCCCGCCGGCAACCGAGAGCTTCTCGCTGCGCTCTTGCGGGAGCGACGGACGGCTTCGCCGGGGCTTTTACGCGTTTCCGAGCGGCCTGCTCTCGCGGCCGTTCCTTTGAAACGTGGCGGGGGTTATGGAGCCGGCCGGAGGTTTTAACGGCCAGTTAAACCGCAAAGCATTTCTTAAATTGCACATTAGATTCCTCTCGGGGCCTCAATATGTACACATATTCTTCAGTTGAACTGAAATGCCCTGTGAGGTTCTGCCTATATGCTCCCAGAGAACAGTGTAAGTGTAAAAGACAGGCAGCAGAGGCTGTGTTATTATGATAAGTATGGAAGCGTCAAGTGCCCGCTGTTTACATGCGAGGAAAACTTTTATAAGTAACCGTGGAACTAAAATGGTGGACCGGGGCACTATCAGTAATGCTGGGCTCCATACTGCTCTTTAACCAGAGCTCCTGATGTCCCTGCCCCCCCCCCTCTCCTGAGCTCCTGTAGTGAAATAACGGTCTTTTCTTTTTGACATGAAACAAAACTGAAGCAGCAGCAGTGGGCATAAATAATGCATAAATAGCGTGCGTGTTGTTTGTGCGCGTTCGCGGGAGCCAGCGACGATTTTGCACGTACCCATGACTCGGCGAAGTTCTTTCTGGGCCGGTGGCGCCGGCGATGCGACAGGTGGACCGTTACCTGGAAATAACGGAGGAGCCGGAGAGACTGCGGACCGCGCAAACGTACATTCCGCTAAGCGGTAATCGCGGGTTTCCTCGCTCTGACACGACACACTCAAACCCGTTTGCTACTTTTCAGAACTACGTCCTCAATCTCCCACTCGCACCCACCATGGCATCTAACTTAATGTTGTAGGATTATGTGTTTACTTATTGTATATTAATGGCAAAGATCGGCTTTAACCTTAATGACCTGGCATCTGCTCTTCGTTGCCTAAACCAGGGGTTTTCAACCTTTTCTGATCCAGGGACCCCCATCAAAAGGGTTATATTTTTTTTAAAATGCTTTACGTTTTCAAATATTTTCCCAAATCGATATATCATCATAGCATACCATGTCTGGCCTGGGACTCCCTTCAATACCTTCCACTGACCCCCTGTTGAAAACCCAGGGCCTAAAACTATTTTGGTTACGTCGCTCTGGATAAGAGTCTAACTGTGAAGGCCTTCCATGTGTAAACATCCAAGGGACTTCAGAGAGAAACATGGGCTTGGAGCCGGCCATGGCTTACCCTCCCCCACAGCGAGACCCACTCAAATCAGACACCGTTGTGAAGAAATTACTGCTAAAATAGCCCAAGCAAACGAATCGCTACCAGGCTCCAGTTCAGAGAAATAGGGTTTAGCGGTTATTCACCGCTAATTAATAAGATGCGGACAAGTGTCATAACACCACTTTGTAGCTCTCTTGGAGGATACGGCTAAATTGTGAAAATAAATGTGGTAAAAAGTATCACAGATCATCTCAGAATTTAACCTGATAATGACTCAACATGTTAGCACTATGTGTATGCAATTAAATCATGCAAGTACAAGTCCCACGCAATGGCATATTCATTTAATTTATTCACTTACTTTTGAACCAGTACTTAGCATCTCGCCAGGATAATTATGATTTGTGATGATGCAAATTAAAATCTTTTTACTTTAGTATGAAAAAAGGCCAAACATTCCTCTCTTATATACGGACAGCAACATTCCTTTTCTTTCTCTATAATTTTGACTTCCATCTTAGCCTGTGGGCTTTGCAGAAAACCTGCAACATCAATCTCTTCACAGTCACTACTGGAGCTGAGCAAATCAGAGTCAGTCTGGCGCTTCAAGTCCTGAGAACAGACCAGACAAACGGCGATGCTTTCTTCCAGGGGGGCAGTGAAGGCCGGGCCGTCCATGAGAGCGAGAGTTTGCTGTCCAACTTATAAAGGCGGTTTAGTCGCACTGAGTAACTGGCAGCACCATCAAGGCCGCTTTTTATAAACCTCTCAGCCAAATCGATGTGAGGCCTATTAGGAAAACAATGCCACCACTCGTCCGCCAAACTCACGGAGCGGAAACGTTTTAGTCCTCCTTCCCTGAACAATGTTCGTTCTTCATTATCTCCTTGTAAGCTACGATGTATTACACAAACGGGTACAGTACACAATTATATAAATAATTTACTATAAATAACCGTTTACAAAGAAAGAGGTACTGGGGAAAGAAGAAGAGAAACGCGCCCTACGGAGTCTGCCCCGCGGATGACTGCTAGAGACACATTTGGATAAGAGTGAGGCACAATGACGAGGCGCTCAGAGAGCAGCGGGGCGCCTCTTTACCTAGCGTTCTTGTTACCGCTAATTTTAAGCGCAATCCCGCTGCTTTCCGTCAGCTTGGTCTGAACTGCGCTTCAGATAAGGGTAGAAAGCACGGCAATTTATTCAAGCAAGCTGCAAACTAATTTCGGTAAAAACTCCTCCCGCTTGGTCCTCCCGCTGCTCCTCTCCTCTCTAAAACCCACCCCGTCTCGTCGCAGCAGGTGTACTTCTGATCCCGTCTTTTTTTTTCCTCCGGAACGAGCGGCAGCGCCCCCCCCGGGGAACTCGATACGGAGCGGAAGAGACTGGAAAATGAGACCCCGCGTTCCGGGCCGCTTCCCAGCACGGCGTAAGGGGAGGAAACACAGAGACCGATAAAGACACGGAGCGCTGAAGTGCATCGTGGTAAAAGCCCATCGTTTCTTCGCCAGATATGCATCAGGGTCGTGCGGCCGCCCTAATAGCTCAAACTTCTACAAACCAGGTCCTAGCATTGGTTAAGCATTGCTTAATTTAAAAAAAAAATGTATTACTCAGACTAAGAAAGAATTCACATTAATTATAACTCACTTATTGGTGGCCTGAGATTCTGGCATGAAATGATGGAGGTAAAAACTGAAAGCCCTTGACTTCTGCAGACCAGACCTGCTGTAGACCAGATCACACATAGTAAAGAGCATGCGTCAACCTTTCAACAGGAATTATTCTTTTTTCACAATTTTCCTCCACTCCTGTAATCAGTTAGTATAGCGGACATAAAACTGTGATGCTGTGAATGAACCGGAAGATAAGTTCAATTCAATATGGTAGACAGTTCCGTTTTGCTTTAAAGACAAAGCACCATAACTCGACGGCGTGCCACCGCATCCCGCTATGCGCTTTAACGTCTATACTAGGGTGAGGGCAGCTTGGCTGGTAGTGCATTACATTAATAATAATAATAAAAATAAAAAACAGAAAGGTAAAAAAAAAAAAGCTTAGAGAGCAGACTCTTCTCAGAAAGTAGCCCCCTGTAATTTATCTCCGGTTTTGGTGATCCATATATTCAGTTCCAGGAGCAGCCAAGCAGTAAATTGCTTTCCTGTGGGAGCCGGCCGCATTCAGGGGTCGAAAAAAAGCGCCCGGATCTCAGAGGGGCTCTCTCGCTCTCGCTCTTTCTCACTCTCTCTCTCATCTCTGAGAACGTTACTATAGGGACCCGTTTCTATGGGGACCCATGTCCCTAATTAGGGCTGACGGTAGCAGCTGGAGTCCTCCTGAGCTTTGGAAAGGCAGGTGAAGAGGGAGGAGCCGTATCTCAGTGCGTACGATAGGGCGGGTCGCCCGCCCGCATGAGTAATGTAGGGCCTGCTGCCCCTCTCCATGAGGAACAACGCGGGTCCCTCACGCAGGAACTAACCGCGGCACAGTGTCCCTCTCGCCACGCTGGGTCCTTAAACTGGGGGAAATAAGGCTCCACGCTTGCTTCATCGAGTAGCCAATGAGATTTCTTTCTTTATAGATGAGTTTCCTGTTTAGAAACAATGGAGTGTGTGCATGTCGCTGGGGCGCAGAAACTATCGAACCATATTTGGTCCCATTTAAAGAAACTCGGGAGTTTAAGACTCTACCGTTTCTGATTGTTGGTGCAATGGAGCGAGGGAATATTCTCTTGAAGGGAGAGAAAAATCAAAGGTATGACACCAATTACAATTATGACGACGAATGCAGCTACGTGGCATTTTTTTAAGATTAAATGGCTACATCTAATGTAAATAAATGGATAATTCCAGGATGTAGTCTAAAGCACTCTGGATATTGCCGCTGAAGTTACATAGACTCTGCGTGATCTTTTGCCCAGAGCTGCATGCGCATATTCAGTGTGACATCGCAAGGATGTTCCAGCACAAAGGCTGTATTTTAGAGAGGAGGGAATCCCTATGAGATTCATACTGTTGATTAAGTTAATCGTACACAAATAAGATTCCTATAGTCTCACCAATGGGATCTCACCAAACAGAACAAAGCAGTCAAATCTTATCAAGCCCCCCACATAATCTTTCCTGTGTGGGACAGTAAACCAATGTCAAACTTCCATTCACAAAATAACAGAATCCCTTTCTCATTAATATCTCCATTATTCTCTCCTTAATAACGCAGTTATATCTCGTTAATTAAACCGCCGCCGTCAATAATTGCACCATTAACAGTAGAATGCGCCTTCACGGAATCTCTTTTGCCGTAATGAACAGGGTCTGAACAATATCTGCTGAAATTAATTTTTGAAATTACTTTGCGTAAGCTTGTGCGCTGCCAACATCAAACAGATCTCATTTTGACTGGGGCCCTCTCAGAGCTAATTTAATTACCTTGAAGAAGGACAGCGAATAAGGAATGCATTCCCAAAGTACGGCTGTTACTTTGTGAGAATTATGCGAAGCGAGAGGAGGAAATGGCCATGAGGGCAGAGGGAGCCCCCCCCCCCCCCCTCTATTAATACTAAAGAAATTAGTCCTTAAGCTCTATGATACGTATGTCTTAGCTTATATGAAGGGTATCAAAAAAAACTGCATATCATGTAACTAATTTCACATTATTTTGTGTAAGTGAGCGTATTAAGGAATGGTTGTGAGGAGGTCTACATGTTACTCACCGTTTGTTTGAGTCAGTCATAATGAACAAACTTGCCAACTGGCACGATACACAGTGTTGCAGTTTCACGTTCTTATAATATTTTGTGTAACATGTACCCGTTTATTCAGATTATGGATGGGCGGACTCTACTATCCTGTAAGGTATGGGAATTGGTATTATATTTAGAGGTGTTACAGTACGATAGCGAATGGGCCGTAGTTGTAAATTGTCACTGTTAAAGAGCCAGAGCAGTGATCGGATGGCCATCTTTAGCGTTTCTCCTCCCTGTCACTGTTGAGACGACTGCGTCACAAGGTTTTGCGTGACGGCAGAAGTGATCCGACATGGCAGCGCGTCGCCCGCGGAAACGTGACATCTCCTCAGAGGCGGGGTGACCTTGACGGGGCGTTTCAGAGTTCCCGACGGCAGCCCTTTCCCTGCTTTTGCATTCAGTCGGGTCCTCTCTGCTCAACAAATGTACCTTACAAACAATGGGCCTGATTTACTAAGACCTTTAGCGTGTGCAAAACCTTTTAGCGCATCATTGGTCATGTTATTTGTTTTGCGTGTGCTAAAAGGTTTTGCACCCGCTAAAGGTCAGAGTAAATCAAGCCCATTGTGAGAGGTTACAAACCATACAAACCATGTGAGAGATTACGAACCACACAAACCATGTGAGAGATTACAACCTATACAAACCATGTGAGAGATTACAAACCACACAAACCATGTGAGAGATTACAACCTATACAAACCATGTGAGAGATTACAAACCACACAAACCATGTGAGAGATTACAACCTATACAAACCATGTGAGAGATTACAAACCATAGAAACCATGTGAGAGATTACAACCTATACAAACCATGTGAGAGATTACAAACCACACAAACCATGTGAGAGATTACAACCTATACAAACCATGTGAGAGATTACAAACCATAGAAACCATGTGAGAGATTACAACCTATACAAACCGTGTGCGAGATTACAAACCACACAAACCACGTGAGAGATTACAAACCAAAGAAACCATGTGTGTCTATGTCTGGGGTTCACAAAAAAAGTTCAGCCTTTGGACAAATCAATCAAAGTTATGTTGGCATTTTTTCAATTCTATGCTTTCAGTGTTAAAACTGACATTTTATGTAAATTAGATTTATGGCTATGGACTGAATATATTAATTGTCATATCAAGCTCTTATGCATGCGCACACGCATGCAGAAACCCAGATCTATTTATATACCCACACATGCACACACAACATATTTGGTCCCATTTAAATATTTATTTTCATGTTGAGTGCATACATTACTGTTAACTGTACTCGTGCAATAGTAATTGTTCTCCGTTTTGCAGGGGCACATTGATTATCCCCCATTTATTCTCGGTGTTTCTATTGTGTGCAAAATACCTGGTACATGAACAGAAACCCACAATGGTCTTATAACTGCTGCAATTCCCAGCGTGGGAGGAGGCAGAATAATCTCATGCCGCCTTCTCTGTTCAGTATTCAAATGTTCCCTTTTATTTTTGTCTATTTTCGGTTGATTGTATCGTGTGTGTGTGTGTGTGTGTGCTGGCAGCAAGTTTACCAGTATACACTTGGGTTTGCCTTCCAAAGCCTACAATCAAGCTATTTGGCTGGGATTCAATCAGCATTTGTCCTCAGCTTTGACTAACAGTTAATTGCTAGAATTACCTTTTTTCTCGCTTCACAAAAATGGCTTGGAAAGTTCAGCCGTCACTAAAAGGAACTTGCCGAGCTGCCTCTCTGAAGAGAAAGCGTAATTGCTTGTGAGTCAAAGTTAAGGACAAATGATGACTAAATGCAGGCCTTTTTCTCTCTGTAATGTGGGGTTTTGGTGATTGTTCTTGGCCAGCGATGACACTGTGCACATTTAGCACCTTGTTAGAAACAAATTACATCATCCTTTCCTTTTTTCGTGTATGAAGGCTATCCAATGGGGGCTGATACAACCAAATCAAGACATTATTACTATTAGTTTTGTTGTTTTTATTGTTAATAATAATCACAACAATAATAGATAATTTTTTTTGTTTAATGATCATGGCTAAGAAGACCTGGTGTTCGTTTAAGTAATTTTCTTCTATAAAAATACTCAGCTGTTCAGTGGCTGTGGGTATTACAGTACGGGATCGTGTGACCGAGAGGTGGCCGAACCCAAATCAACATCCCTGCCTGTGAATATGAAATTGCAGCTCCCGCTCTGAATAGCAGCGCATGGTCACAGGCGTGTTTCCCGCAGAGCCGCGTCCGGTGGTTACAGGGCACCGCCATTGGGCGGGAGCTTCGGGAGCCAAGCCTGAGAAAGCAAGTCCCGCGCGATACGTGTTCAGACACGTCTGGCCCGTGCGTTAGTTGCTGTCAGACACATCTGGCCCGTGCGTTAGTTGCTGTCAGACACATCTGGGCCGTGCGTTAGTTGCTGTCAGACACATCTAGCCTGTGCGTTAGTTGCTGTCAGACATGTCTGCCGCTTCAAGGGGCCTCGCGGCTTCAGAGCTCCGAGCTAAGCCTCTGCCTCGATCGTTGCCTGCAGTGTTTTCAGTCAGGAAGCAACGTGTCTATTGCTTTTCAAGGAGCGCTCCAAAGTTTACATAAAGTACAGGCAGCTACCCACCCCGGGAAATGACTTCTATGTTGCGCTTTCCTTTATGCTGTAAGCCACTGTGGTTTGGGTTCAGTTCGGCGTTCGGCCCATCACTGCGAGCTCGGTTAGCAAGCCGGCCGCTGAGATGCGTCACGCGAGACTGCAGCGCTGCCTCCATCACCAGGCGCACGCTGGCAGATGCATAAATGAGGACCGATGGCTGTAATCGTGGAGAAATAATGAGTTTGACAACAACCTACCGCTTCAGTGTTCATTTTCCTCTCATTCCCTTCTCTCAGGGAACGTCTGACAGAGACCTTGTACCAGCAGATACAATTTGCTACTTGCAGCCTCTAATTAGAGTTAACCTGATACATCTTCTCGTTGTGGGGTAGATGTGGGTGTAGTAAAACGAAACCATGCACCATTATTTAATAGTAATTTGTAACAGCAATGGTATAATATGTATAAAAGGGCTGCAATTTCTACATGGTTCACCCAGTATGGATGTAAATACCTGCAAATTAAAGTTTGACAGTCTGCACTATCCTCTATCATTTGAAATTCAATGCGCTGGAGTAGAGAGCCAAAACAACAAAAAATGCGTCACTGTCCCGATACTTACGGACTGCACTGTAGGTCGCCCAAGCTATTGAGATGCCAAAACAAATGCAACTGCAACAATCTTACTGTATTACCACAGTTGATATGACTGTACATTATTGCAGTGTGACTTCAGAGAAAACACATAGCATAGCTAAACTTGGAAATTTTTTATTACAATGATGTTATCGTTTCACACACCCCCACCCACGGGCGCGCGCACACACACACACACACACACACACAGCACAACCGAACACCACGGGTTTCCCGAGAAGGCGCGTATCGACCGCCCGACTTCCTAAAGAATCCAAGCGGCCTCTTCTGCAGCGGCGCACGTCCCGGTTTTACTCCGCTCGGCTCAGCCACTACGGGATTACAATGGCCCGACTCCACTTACTCTCTCGTACATTTTTAATGGAGGCTACCCCACGAAGCAGATGGCGCATCAAATGTAATAAACTGCAGCCAATATAGGCGGTTTTCAAATGGGACTTTGAGGTCTAGCTTTCGGGGGCCCGGTCGAGCATCATTACCAGCTACTCATCAATTTACACTGACAGAAAAAATACTGAGCATCCGGCTACTGAAGTCAGTAATCACAGTTACCGGAAAAGTCTTGAGACACTGTCATTGCTTCACAGATATTAGCCTACGTGAGATTTTGTTCAACTATTGTGTGTTGTTCCTTGCTGTGGGAGTAATTTCTTGTGTAACGATGAGGGGGTGAAATGACTTCACAGAAATTATGCCAATCATCAAGGTTTTTGGCTCTGTAATTGAATGGTATGGATTTCCCCCGCAGAGCCAAAACAGCAAAAGGTGTTTAATCTGCAATAGTTAGATTACATCCCAGGTAGCCTACATCAGACGGATCCTTTCTAACGGCGTGGCAGTTTTAATGCCCCAAAGAAGCTGGGGATATTGACGGGAGGAACGGAAAGCGCCGTAAAGCGCTGACCGCCTTTGTTGGCGGCTCCGGCGGTGATTTCACTGAGTGAGTGGTTTGAGCTCCGCTCTCGTTTTGCGGATTTCAGCAAATCTGCGAGCGGACAGACGCAGAGGTGCGGTTTCTCTCTGTCTCGGGCCGGTCTCTCCTTCACTACTGAAGAGTGCGGCACGTACCGATGAGTTGCTGTGTTCTCGTGGCTTGTCTTTTCACCGCTAATCAGTACGTTTGCCTTTTAAATGCTTTGCGAATGGATTGTAAGCAGTAATTAAGTGAGACTTTCTTTTTGAATCGTTGTTCGACACAATGAGAGTGTTGCAAGCCGGGCCCTGGTAATTGAGTGCTGCACACAGATCCTCTGTTTGTTTCAGTACATTTGCCCAGTGCAGATCGAAACGGGATCGAAACGGTTTCCTCGGTGGCAGGTAACCAGCCAACTCCCAAAAAAAACAGTATCTTTTAAGAACATACATAAATCTACAGTGACGCTATTTAATTTAGTGCAAAAGTCGTATCCGTGATTCTGTCAGTCAGTTTTTAAATGCAGCGTACGCAAATGTGCGCAAATGTTGAGAGAGCAGAGAACGGCGAGCAGAATCCCAAAATCATTTCCCTCCCTCTTTGTTTACTCCATGTTCTTTTATCGTTTTATTTGTTTCATGGAAGCGACGTGCAGCTACCGGTTGCGCTGAAGGCGAATCTTTCCCCGGCGAACGAGACGCGACGTCTGCAGAACAGCACGTTGGGTTTAAACACGATGATGATGATGATGATGATGATGATGATGATGATGATGATCGTTAGGGAGATGAGCGGTGACGGTCTGCGTGCGGCGTGTGCAGATTAAAGGCGCGCCGCTGACTGCGCACACCTGCCTATCGTACCCTCAACTTTCATTATTTGCATAAAACACATCCGGCGATAATCACAGTTTGTGACTGCAGGGAATTAAACGCAGGAGATAAAATGGTAGTCAGTTAAAAATGAGACTTGATCATTCTCTTGTCAGTCATACTTTTTTTTATTTTATTTTATTGAAATGCTTTACAAACAAGCAGATACAGTGAGAAACATGATGACACGTAGAAAGACAGTGTTACAAAAGAACAAGCACTCAATCATTTTGGATAATGCATAGCATTTTATGTTTTTTTCAGCCATATGATTTTGTATGCACCAAACAGTAGGCTACCACTGCATTTACAATTAGCGGCCATTTATATGCTCTCAATACATTTGGGCACCGTAAACCATATTAGTATGGAGTAACGGGTTCATTAGTATGAGGTTGCAGGTTCAAATCCGAGGTGCGGTACTTCCCTTTTACATTTTCCCAGGTGCTCCCGCTGGATTTGTCCAGTACATTTTCGTCTCTATTAATGGCTTATGTAAATCTCCCATTTATCTTGTGCCTATTCATTATTAATGGCATAATCTTCCTAAGTAAGATGCTGCGGGGATGGGTGTACAGTGTGGGGTTGGCATTATTATGAGCTGAAAATCTCAACAGGTTATTGCTTTGGGCAACTTAGCGAAGGGGCAATCAGACCGTTAGATCACTGCGTTTTTTTTATTTTTTTTTGGGTGGATTTTATTATTGGTACTTTCGCTGCTGCTGCTGCAGCAGTTATTTTTGCCGGAATAAATAAGTAAAATGAATCAAATTTGATGGATGCTCCGTTTTCATTTTCAGGAGAGGGGCTTTATTGACTTTTAAAGAGCAAACACATTGGCGCGCGTCCCTCAGGGCTGCACTGCACTCTAAAGTGAAACGCATAAAAGAGGGAGGGAGCACCAAATGAAAGTGACACTTGTGAAAGAGAAACCGTTTGTCCGCCGTCTAACCGCCAACCCCACGCGCCGTTCTGATTGATTTCGCCCGTCTCGGACCCGAGGAAGGCGGGCCCCCGGGTTCGGTCGACGTTTGTCTTCAACTTTGATCTCGAAACAAACGCGAGCGCTGAGGTTTTTTTTTTATTCGCAAATGCGGTCGATCGCTAATCTCCGCAAACCATGCTGGGGAAGTAATATAAAAACTGACCCCCGTCCCGTCCGCTGAATCCCAGCAACACATGAAGGCTCCTCAGCCAGAAACACACCAAATATTTCTGAAAAATAAGCCTTGATCAGTGGCTCCGTATGGGTGGGGGGGGGGGGGGGGTTAGAATGAATCCAAGAACCCTGACTGACAGGGGCCCTCACAGTAATTGTGCAGGGATGGGGTGGCCTGGACTGGTGGGGCCCAATGTGAGATCTTTTCATAGGGCCCAAAATCCCCTGACAACTGGGAAAAAAGTGCTGCTGGTACTCTGCTTGTAAGATCGGGCTCAGACGTCTAGCAAAGATAAATGCATTTAAATCCAAGATGGAAAATGGACTGGATTTATACTGTGCTTTTTCCAGCAACTACGGCTACACAAAGCGCTTTACAATGAATGCCTCTCATTCATCCATTCACACACACACACACACTCACACACCAACGGCGAAATGCAGCCGTGCAAGGCGCCAACCAGCTTGTCGGGAGCATTTAAGGGTTAGGTGTCTTGCTCAAAGACACTTCGGCACACATTTTGCCCAGAGGATCCAGGGATCAAACCGGCAACTGTTTGATTAGCAGGCGACCGCTCTACCTCCAGAGCTAATGCCTCCCCCAAGATGGTTGTAAGAGAGCTGGACAGAGCTGGGGCAAACACTGACAGAGTGGCCATGAGAGCATGAGGCTGAAACCTTAGCCCCGACTCCGCCCTGCGCTTTTAACTCATTCAGTGCCGCGGGTGACATAAGTCAACAAAAATATGAACAGTCTAAAGTGCTGAGGGCGACTAACATCGATCACAGTCTTTACACTGCTACACTGGTAAAGAATTCCGGATTTGAGCCGGAAAAAATTTAACAATGACCAATTTACACTGACGCTCTTTTACTGTCTTTGACCCGGATTAGCTTTTTTTTTTACATTACATTACATTACAATAATTTGGCAGACGCTTTTTATCCAAAGCGACGTACAATAAGTGCATACTGAAGGTCATTGACGCAACTACAAAGCAAATCCGACAAAGCACAACTTTCTCACAGAGTAGGAGCTATCCCTAGTAATGAACATGAGTAGTACACACAGTCAGCTATACATTCTGAACTAAAAATAACCAAAATCACAAGTTAAATAGAAAGCTTTTATATGGTTCTAGATGGCAATATTTAAAATTATATTTAGCCTATAATTTCAAATTCATCTAGAATAACAGACCACCTAAACCAGGGGTGTCAAACTCCAGTCCTGGAGGGCCGCAGTGTCTACAGGTATTTGTGGTTTCCTTTCAATCAGCACCCAGTTAAAGCATTGAGAACAAGGTGTGTGGACGTCTTAGCCAATTAGTGACTTAAATTAATCACTTGTGCTTAAACGCACCAAAAACCAGCAGACACTGCGGCCCTCCAGGACCGGATCTTGACACCCCTGACCTAAACCATCATCGGGGCGTGGCAGTAACGTGTCTCGGTCAATTTGTACCAACACGTTTCTGCGCCACGTTACTTTTTGCCTCAGGATAACTGTTTTGTTGAACCGTTTCTGTTGAAACTGTTGATACAAAGTAACTCACGCAGACAGCTCATTTTTATATCTATACAAATGACCAGTGATTATGTTTATTGTTCATATTTACATATCTATAAATATGCAAGAGCTGATTTTTATGGGAAACTCTTTTCACGATTACACTTCACCAATATCAGAGTCCTGTTAACCAAACTGAAAAGCACTGAAAATAAATAATTCATATTAACATCAATATTGTTTGACGCTGCTCTAATTGTGAACCGAACCAGCAGGTGTGCCATCTAGTGCCATCTATCCTCATAAACAAATCATTCTGTTTGATAGGTAAAATATGTTTTATTAGAAGTTTGTACATTGACAGGATCAATCTAAAAATGTTCAATGTTGGCAGCCATATTGGCTAGGCACTGCTGAGGCTTATTGTTCCCGAACACTCTGGCATTGAATGAGTTAACACCTGCTTGTCGCATAATTTATTTGCTACATAATTTTGGATTTAAATACATTCATATTTGCAAGACATCTGAGTCTGATTTCATATGCAGAGCGCGAACAGCACTTCTAATTTGTCAGATCTTTGCCCGTACGGCACCTGTGGTGAGTATATTGACTGAGAGCAGCAATTTTACCATCCGACCGGAAAACAAACCCTGCCCATCTCTGCTTCCATCCCCAGTTCTGATCTAAGCATTGTTCCTGCGAGGACATTATCTTCAGAAGTGGTTCCAAAATTGGAAGACTGGAAAAAAAATGTACGTCTGCATGTTTGAAGAGGCGGAGATAAAACATTAATATACTCTGTCAGAGGTTCAGCTGCTGTAAGCAGTCTTGTTTTGGTACAAATGCAAACGACAGCTTCGCGTTTCTGTTTAGGGGGAAACCTGTTACGGACGTTTGTGTCGCATTGTATCGCAATGCGGTTTGAGGCACTTTTTTCTACATCCGGCTCCTGCAATTCACACACAGTGAAGTTCCAATAGAAATGAATAATATGATGTTTGCTGGAGAAAGTAAATATTGCCTGCTTTTTTATTTTAACATTAATTTAATTAAATTTTCCTGGCTGAAATGCTAAATGTCAAAATGTCACATTTTAAATTAAAATGAGTGATTTTTCACTTACATCAACCGTGAAGAGATGTTATTTAGAAAAAGGATAAAATCCTTCCATAAGTTAATATGTATTACCTCAGCTATGAACATACACAGTATTATTATTTGCAAAAAACTACAGGAATCATGTTATGACTTGTCACTGACTAGACTTTCTGTGGCCTGAGTTAATCAGATCTGATAGAGGAGTGAAGTTCACTCGAAAGGGATGCAATTTCAACACACTTGCACATAGCTTTTTTGCCATTATTCTCAGTTTTAAATAGAATGTTGAATATGCTCGCATGTTAGTTTGGAAGGTCAGATAAAGTTTTCTGGAATGACCTCATAGCCTCGGCTTTACACTGTTTCACCATGTAGTTATAGTAGGGGTTTAATAATCTGCCTATTGCTAAAGAGCCACACCCATGTGTTATGTCATGACTCGCATGCCCCTCCCATTTTTACGAGAGGCAATGGCGTTGCAGACGGGCGGGTTCGAGCACTAATGGAGACCCTCGCACTTCAGCTGGGCTGGAGTCACTCTGCAAACCTTCCAGTGGAGGCCTGATTCATCCAGAGTATGGGATGGACGTGTCCCATATTCCCTATCTGTGAAGCCTGAAAGGGTGTTACCCAGCAAAGAAGAGAGGTGGAGAGATTAGCAGCTTAGTAGAGAGGGTCCTCTAAGTGTGATATATCACAAGCAGGCTGGGGATGTGACTGGGATGATGATGATGAGGACGTGACTGAGATGATGATGATGGTGATGTGACTGAGATGATGATGATGAGGATGTTTCTGAGATGATGATGGTGATGTGACTGAGATGATGACGGGGATGTGACTGAGATGATGATGATGATGAGGATGTTTCTGAGATGATGATGGTCATGTGACTGAGATGATGATGATGAGGATGTTTCTGAGATGATGACGGTGATGTGACTGAGATGATGACGGGGATGTGACTGAGATGATGATGATGAGGATGTTTCTGAGATGATGATGGTGATGTGACTGAGATGATGACGGGGATGTGACTGAGATGATGATGACGGTCATGTGACTGAGATGATGATGGTGATGTGACTGAGATGATGAGGATGGTCATGTGACTGAGATGATGATGGAGATGTGACTGAGATGATGATGATGAGGATGTTTCTGAGATGATGATGGTCATGTGACTGAGATGATGATGATGAGGATGTTTCTGAGATGATGATGGTGATGTGACTGAGATGATGAGGGGGGTGTGACTGAGATGATGATGATGAGGATGTTTCTGAGATGATGATGGTGATGTGACTGAGATGATGACGGGGATGTGACTGAGATGATGATGACGGTCATGTGACTGAGATGATGATGGGGATGTTTCTGAGATGATGATGATGGTCATGTGACTGATATGATGATGGTGATGTGACTGAGATGATGATGATGGTCATGTGACTGAGATGATGATGGAGATGTGACTGAGATGATGATGATGAGGATGTTTCTGAGATGATGATGGTCATGTGACTGAGATGATGATGATGAGGATGTTTCTGAGATGAAGATGGTGATGTGACTGTGATGATGCCCGAAGTCACACGCTGCACGTGAGCAGCACCAATGGCACCTCTAAAGCCAGGAAACATTTTAAAGCGTCTCCCAGCAAACACGAAGAGACTGTGGAATCCTGCGCTGGAAAATGGCTGAAAAGAACCGAAGCACATGAAGCAGCCTAAAGCTCTGTCAGATTTCCGGCACATTCCCGGGATGTTCTGCTCACACTTTAGAATACAGCGGCCGTTATTAATTCCTCATTTAAAAGTCTGACAAGTGGAGCATCTCACATACTCTCCACTAGTGACTACAGCAGACAGACACATTAATCTGCGTTCAGTAATCCATTAATTCCTGGGTCACGCAGGCTTGTTTGAGAGTGATTTAGCAATGTTAAAATTAAGAGGACATATTTATCCTCGAGTGAGCGCAGTAAAGAAAGCCGCCGGATGCTTTACAGCCTATTCTCAGAGGCAAAGGCTACGCAAGGCCTAAGTTATGACACTGTAAAGAACAGCCTTGATTCGGAACCTTTTCCATATTCAAATCAGCTTCTGCTCTCGACGTTCAGCCTTGTCCCAGAAAACCGTTGACATTTGGGCACCTGACATTAGTCAGGGTTTGACAGTGGATCATTAAGCAGCGAGAAGGTTCAGGGGTATTTATGGGTAATGTGAGTATATCTCAGTGTTTTCATAAACCAGGTTTTAACAGCCGTAATTCTGTCCTCCAATGGCAACGTGCCACATCGCGGCCTCCGTGTGAAGCCACCTGCTGACCAATCACTACAAATCACCCCGCTGTGCCACCTGAATCATTCAGAAAGCCATTTCATTGCTCATAATTATGGGTAATTGCGCATAAATACAGAGAGTGGTGCTTGTGGCTATTGAAACATATTTATCTGTGTTTCAATAGCCAGCTGATGCTGTGTTAATGATACCTTAATGTTCAGTAACAGAACATGATTCATCTTTTTTTTTTTAACAAATACTAAATCAGACATTGCCACAGCTCATCACCTTGTTATGAGGTTGAAGGGCAGCTTTAGAGATGTGACTCCTCTATCTTAGGCTGAAAACCAATGAGAATTGCAGGCTAAACCATGGGCCCTATTAACAGCCAGTAGAAAATGCAGGTTAAACCGAGAGCACTATTAATGGCCAATGAGAAATGTAGGTAAAACCAAGGGCCCTATTAACAGCCAGTAGAAAATGCAGGTTAAACCGAGAGCACTAATAATGGCCAATGGGAATTGCAGGTCAAACCAAGGGCCCTATTAACAGCCAGTGGAAAATGCAGGTTAAACCAAGAGCACTATTAATGGCTAATTAGAAATGCAGGTTAAACCAAGGGTCACATCTTCCTATCTTACTTGAGAATTGGTCCAGCCAAGGTCAGGTATTGGTTAAGGCACTTAACATTATCTGTTAAGGCACTGTTCCAATGTGTGGATGGGCCCCATGGTCTGGTATCTGTTAAGGCTCTGTTCCAGTGTGTGGATGGGCCCCAGGGTCTGGTATCTGTTAAGGCACTGTTCCAATGTGTGGATGGGCCCCATGGTCTGGTATCTGTTAAGGCTCTGTTCCAATGTGTGGATGGGCCCCATGGTCTGGTATCTGTTAAGGCTCTGTTCCAGTGTGTGGATGGGCCCCATGGTCTGGTATCTGTTAAGGCTCTGTTCCAATGTGTGGATGGGCCCCCAGGTCTGGTACCTGTTAAGGCACTGTTATTACAGTGTGTGGATGGGCCCTAGAAACTGGTACACAGACCAGCAACCAGTGGGATATCAATGTCTCAGTGCTCACCAGTGACCTCCTCTGGCCAATCAGGTACCCAGAGCCTGCCTGCACATTAAGTGCACATCTCCAAATTAATTTCCAGCAGATGAGCTGCAGTCACTGCAGCTGAAGCAGGTTGAGTGAAGGCACCAAATCGACCAGAGGAGGCGCAGGGAGAACCCCAGCAACTGAAACCGCCGAACGGGGCTGCCAGCCACAGACGCCAAACCTCAGGAACCACGGAGCCACGGAGATGCCATTAATTAAAAAAAAAAAAAAAGTACATTCTCTATTTCCTGTGCCAGTCCTTCTTCTCAAGTCTATTAGTCCCAGAACCTTGACCTTGACCACAATCATGTAACATTTTTCACATTCTTCAATATTCAGAACCGTTCACTCATACAGCCCTGCTATTTCACTTCATCCAGTTTAAATGAGTTTATTTTCCTCATTAATCTGTGCAGTCTTTGCATTCATCCTCAATATGACATTTTTTGAATACGCATTTAAAAGGTTCACTGCATTCATCCGACATCAGCAGATTTCCAGAAATCCGGCTGGCGTGACGCTGAGCCGATCTTGTGCTACATATGTACTGAGCATGCCCAGTAGCAGGCACGCGTGATGAGTAACGTTCCCCGTAACCGAGTGCCGTTTCTCTCCCCGCCTGACGAGGAGTGGCAGGAGGGTGAAAGTCGCGGGAAAACACGTCTTCGTCGAGTGAGGAAGACCGGCGCCTGTGCGGTCCCTCGAGCGGGTCGGACTCTGGCAGTGTGATGGATGCCGTTCGGGTGGCTCACTTCGCTGATAAAACAGCGTCGTCAAAACCGCCGACGGCCCGTGTAAACAGATAAAAATAGCGGTGGATAATTAGGAGATTTGGCGCCATTATCGCGGTGCCAGGGAAGCCGGGGTGATGAATTGCTCGGGCCGCAGGCGGAGAAATAAAGCCGGGAACCAACGAGCCAACCGTTTTCGTTTGAGACCAAACCGAAGTGGGGAGGCGCCACACCCCCAGACAATGTGTAAAAATGAAAGAGAGCAGAGGGATGGGAAACCGTGAGCCGGACCAGTGTCTGAGCAAAACTGTGCTCAACCGTCCGCTCTGTGCTGGACTGACTGACGGGTATACGTGCGATTATGTTATTGTTCAATTCAATTTATGTCACGCTTTTTTACAGAGACACTGGCATAAAGATGCTTTAGAAAGAAAAAATGGGCAAATACCAGGCCCTCAATACCCAAAAAGCGAGCAAGTCAGGTTAAAACATTTTTTTTTTTTAACTCCCCAGTGGGACGAAAAGCACTTAAACGGCGGTGAGAAAATAGTGTGTGAAACGCTTTCTGTAAGCTATATGCACCGTCTCTTGCTTCTATTTTGTTGTTTGCTGTGTTTTAAATATGTTTACATTTGTTTTATGGGAGTGTTTCTCCACCACATTTTCTCACTGTCAGGCTTCATTTTCACATTTCCTCCCCTGTTGGCTCTGGGTTGCTCAGTTCTGGGATAAATACACACATACATTAGGATCAGAGGGTTGGCGGACTGATTGATTAATTGATTGGTGAGTGACTATTTTGATTGGTTGATTGAATATGTTGATTGGTTGGTTGACTGCTTTGTTAGTTGGTTCATGGATTGGTGTAAGGATTGGTTTATTGGTTGTTTTTGATCAGCTGACTGTAGCTAGGAGCAACGACCAGGAGTAGCCATTGGAGGGGGTGGGTTAGGAAGACCTGGAAACACACGGCACTGTTATTATTACCTTATTACCCATGAGCGCAGCACTTACAGGAACAGCACCAGTAAATGCACAGCTCTCTTAAAGGATAATACACAGATGCATCATCATCTTCTGGAATGCAGAAGCACACTGCAATTCCACATGGACCATATCAGTAAAAGCATTTACAATGGACTGCTGAATGCACATCGACCACACACACACACACACACACACAACCCGTGTGGGCATTTGCTACTGGATCAGGGTAGTAACGACTTACAGCCACACGTCAAGGTCAGGAAATGCTACACCATTAATCTCACTCTTTTTCCCCCCCACCAAAAGACAAACTTGAAACCAGGACATTTGAGTCAAAGAATTGAGGGTTTTTCCCATTGTGCTAGAACCGCGTGGATACTATCTGCCTCATGGTTCTTTTACTATGGGAGTGTGGAGCGTGGAAATAAAGCATCCGGCCATCCAATAGTGAGAGTGACTCACGTTCCCGAAATGAATAAGATTCACGCAAGACTGACGCAAATTCCTGTTGGCTTGCAGAGGAACGAACAGCAGAGAAACTGGAATTTTGACAAACAGAGCAAGCCGCTTTAGAGAAAAATGCCGTCAGCTTGCGAAGAGGCAGGATGCAGGTTGTGGGTGTCGCACTGTAACACTGAGAAATGGAAGCTACGCAAAAAAAATCACCCCCAGGGCTCCAAACCTCTTTATTCTCAAAGGCTGCTGGGAAATGTCTGACTGCGGATTTGTTTACAGCATTTAGATTGATAGATGAATGTGACCTTTATGCAAAGACAGAAAGACAGCAAATGCAAACGGTTTTCCATATCCCCATTCTAAGATCTGGTGGTAAATTAACCGTCGGTACACTTCCTTCAGGAGGCCTTTAAAATGCTGGTGTGATCTTTTCGGACGCCGTTAGCCTAGCCTAACCGTAGATATTCTCTCGGTTAGAAGTGAAGTTAGAAGACCTCATGCAGAGTTATTTTCAGGAGGCTTAAAAAAAACTAAACAAAGAAGCCCTCCCGCATCCGCCGTCGTTTAGCCGCGGCTTGTGATTCGACACAAGATTTCTCTCGGCAACTAGTTATGATGTTACAAAATTACACATAAACTAAAGGGGGCAGGAAAAGGGGGGGGAAAATCGATGGGAAGGATCTGTAAGAATGATGGAATGACAGTTCAATGGAAAATCAATTACACCTCAGGCCCGGGTTCCCACAATGCCTCCCTGCAGCGTTCGCTTCCGTGCTCACCCACTATTATCACGGCCGGGCTCCAGGCGCAGAAAAAAAACCCGTTTCCTCCCTCGTGTTCATGACAATGTGTTCGGCTGGCCGGGTCTGGCTTTCGTTACGTGCGTTTACGCTCCTGTTCCCTTTTCTTTTTTCAAGGCCTGAAGGTGCACGCGAGCGTGATCTCCGGACGGAGCGGTCGCCGATAACGGCCCGGAGGATGAACCGCGCAGGTGAGCGTCTCCGGACGTCGTTTTCTTGGCCTTGCCCTTTCGTTTTTTTTTTGCATTGTGTACGGCACACCATTTATTGTTTTGCACGGTTGGCATTTTAAAACGTGCACAATGGCGGTATTGACATTCCCCAATGGCTGTGGCGTGCATTCAATATGCCACAAAAATCAGCGGGTGCCCCCAATGGTAGAAGCCTATTGAAGCAAAATAAATTTTTTACTTTTTGATAGTTTCTTTAGGCTGCGAGGAGAACAGTGGGGAACTGCTGAATGAAGCCGTGCTTTAGATTTGCTGTATAGCTTTATAAAGTGGGACAGTGGGGGGGGGGTGGTTTATAATGATGGTTTTCCGCACGGTAAATATCGCCTGAAAAAGGCCAGACGATACGAGAGACCGGGTCTCCGCTCACCATGGCGACAGCAGAGGCAATATCTGCTGCCGGGCCGAGCTGGTGCGCTGACGCTGCTCTTCCACCCCGATGGAGGGCTGCATAGCCGCTTGCTTTGTGAAGGCTTGGTGTACAGCGCCCATGTACCTTAACTGTGAGAACACACCCAGGAAACTAAGGCTGCGTCCGAATACGACCCTTACACCCTTTTGAGGGTGCATATTTGAGTCCACTTCGTCAAAAAAGCTTTTGAGTGGGTGACTTTTTCTCACAAATGGGGACACTTAAAATACCAGGATGAACCCCTTATTTCCGGGGTTTTGTTGAGGGAATTCAGGAGCACACTGCAGAACGATGCACTCATCCAACAATTTCAGTAAGTAACCCGGAAGTAAAAACGTAAAAGAGCGTATATTCATATCTTTGGTACAACAATGGGTCATATTACGAAATACTCTTTTTTCATTTCTGTTAATTCTATCTTCATTCATAATCTACACTTTGTAACAATCGTCATATGTTAACTGATTGATATTCTCAATAAAAATAAATAAATAAAAATAAATATTACGAACTACTTCCTCACTAGTTTGGAAAGAGTTTTGCGGGATTTCTTTCACACACTGCTGCAAAGTGAGGGGACAGGGCACATAGCAGACAGGGGTCTGAGTGGACAGGGAACGGGGGTTGTATTTGGACACAGCCAAAGTGTGGTCGTCTCTCCTTCTCAATTTGCCTTTGCTCTTCTTCATGTATGCATAAGCAGACTCACATTCATATGGCACTTCACCAGTTTTACTGCTAGTATTTATATTCAAATAGTACCACAACAGAACATTATTATGCAGATTCATTACACTGATATAGTACTGCAGAAGGACACTCTTATACTGATGCTAACTTCATATTGATATCGCACTGCAGCAGAACACTCTTATACTGATGCTAACTGTATATTGATACAGTACTGCAGCAGAACACTCTTATACTGATGCTAACTTTATATTGATACAATACTGCAGAAGGACACTCTTATACTGATGCTAACTTTATATTGATATAGTACTGCAGCAGAACACTCTTATACTGATGCTAACTTTATATTGATACAATACTGCAGAAGGACACTCTTATACTGATGCTAACTTTATATTGATATAGTACTGCAGCAGAACACTCTTATACTGATGCTAACTTTATATTGATATAGTACTGCAGCAGAACACTCTTATACTGATGCTAACTTTATATTGATATAGTACTGCAGCAGAACACTCTTATACTGATGCTAACTTTATATTGATACAATACTGCAGAAGGACACTCTTATACTGATGCTAACTTTATATTGATATAGTACTGCAGCAGAACACTCTTATACTGATGCTAACTGTATATTGATACAGTACTGCAGCAGAACACTCTTATACTGATGCTAACTTTATATTGATACAATACTGCAGAAGGACACTCTTATACTGATGCTAACTTTATATTGATATAGTACTGCAGCAGAACACTCTTATACTGATGCTAACTTTATATTGATACAATACTGCAGAAGGACACTCTTATACTGATGCTAACTTTATATTGATATAGTACTGCAGCAGAACACTCTTATACTGATGCTAACTGTATATTGATACAGTACTGCAGCAGAACACTCTTATACTGATGCTAACTTTATATTGATACAATACTGCAGAAGGACACTTATACTGATGCTAACTTTATATTGATATCGCACTGCAGCAGAACACTCTTATACTGATGCTAACTTTATATTGATACAATACTGCAGAAGGACACTCTTATACTGATGCTAACTTTATATTGATATAGTACTGCAGCAGAACACTCTTATACTGATGCTAACTGTATATTGATACAATACTGCAGAAGGACACTCTTATACTGATGCTAACTTTATATTGATATAGTACTGCAGAAAGACACTCTTATACTGATGCTAACTTTATATTAATATAGTACTGCAGCAGAACACTTATACTGATACTAACTTTATATTGATATAGTACTGCAACAGAACACTCTTATACTGATGCTAACTTTATATTTATATAGTAGTGCAGAAGGATACTCTTATACTGATGCTAACTTTATATTGACATAGTACTGCAGAAGGACACTCTTATACTGATGCTAACTTTATATTGATATAGTACTGCAGCAGAACACTTATACTGATGCTAACTTTATATTGATACAGTACTGCAGCAGAACACTCTTATACTGATGCTAACTTTATATTGATATAGTACTGTAGAAGGAAACTCATACTGTTGCTAACTTTATATTGATATAGTACTGCAGAAGGACACTCTTAAACTGATGCTAACTTTATATTGATATAGTACTGCAACAGAACACTCTTATACTGATGCAAACTTTATATTTATATACTAGTGCAGAAGGATACTCTTATACTGATGCTAACTTTATATTGATATAGTACTGCAGCAGAACACTCTTATACTGATGCTAACTTTACACTGATACAGTACTGTCGTAGCACACTATCTGATACTTATGCTTCAGGTGTGTAATGTAGTTAAATGCAAATATGATGCAAGATGTAAAGCTGAAAGGTAAGATGTACAACACACCAGTGGAATGGCAGAATTTCCAGCCTGTGGGTCAGCCCATCATGATGGATTTTTACCCGAGTGTGATCAAACGTATTGTCAAACAACAAATTGCCAAACAACGCAACAGAAATCAAACCAAGCTGACTGATGGTGTACAAAGCAAAAAAAGGCTCAGGCCAGACGCAATGAAATGCTACCTTGTCACCCGTAGGGCTGAAACGCCTATTAGCATCAAAGAGAGCTTTAGAGAGACAGTTCACCTAAAATTAAGCTTTAAAATCCCAGAGGGCATCCATTTGACTTCACAGCAAAAAACATTATTTGGTAAACAGGTTGAGGCTAATGATCAGTTGAAAAGTATGTTTTCTGCCCACTCACTTTAAAAATCACAAGCTGCTACTGCTGGTAATATGTAATGAGGAGTTAACCAGGTTTCCCAGTACCAGTCCCATTGCTTATTGTAATAGTCTTAGTCATGATGCACATGATTATATCATGTACACAAAGCCTCTAAATGGCTCATTGCCACCAAAAAATACAGTACATTCATACGTTTTGTGTTTGATATTTAATGGATGAATTGCACTGACTTGCATTAATTTCGGATTCCGGCCCACAAGGTGAGAGCCTTGAGACTGCAGCTCGATGCCTAGAAGAGCCGGGAAATAACTTAAGTAATACCATGAAATAACCACAGAAAGATTCTTCAATATCAGCAGCTAACCATATATATGACTAAATAATACTACCTAAACAAGATTCTCGTGCATTTTCATCGACTGAAATCTCTCTTATGTGACAATACAGCCTTATCGTTCTCAGAGTTAACTGGATAACTTAATAATCCTGTTGTGGAATACCCACCTGGTAGTAAATATCAAGCCAAATTTAACACGCGGAAGATCACATTACGCTACTAAAAAGTGGATCAGGTGGTAGTTTGCGGTCAATAGAAAATAGTATTTTCTGGTCAGCGTAAGCAGGCGAACAAATGTTTTTGGTCCTGTGGCTAATTGAACACTGAATGAAGCAGAAGTGAAGTGTGTTCAGTATTTATTTATTTTTTAAATCTAGGCCTCAGAACAAGATTGGGCTTAAAGAAAGCAAACCGGAGCGCCATAAAAGATGCATACTGTCGATCCACGGCCCGATAGCCGGCACCGTATCGCCCGCCTCCCACAGAAACATCAATACGGTTTTATGAGCTTCCCAGAGGCAAGGTCTTCAGCTGATTAAATCTTTAATCACTTTATACTGTCTCTCACACACACACACACACACACACACACACACACACACACACACACACACACACACACACACACACACACACACACACACACACACACACACACACACACACACACACACACACACACACACACACACACACACGAACAGAGAACAGGCTTATTATTATAATTTGAAAACCATGGTCGTTCTTGTAGACCGAGAAGGTTTACGCTCCACGTAACATTTAGCTCTTTTTGAGTCTTGCCTGGCTTCCATCGAGTTTCTGCGGTCGATTGACTCGTAGGCTTAGACGCAAGCGGGAAGAGTGAGGCCAGGAGAGCAGATGTTTCCCAGAGATGCTGGCTCCCGCCATGATCAGAGATGTAGGTTATGTTGTCGGGAGCCGGTCTGGCCCGCCCCCCCACGAATCGCAGCGCTGGAGACGATACGCAAAGTGACAGGCACAGGGTTTCAAACTGGCAGGAGGCTCCCAAACGGGGAGAAGGATTTATATGCATGTTTGTTTTACCAAAGTTATAGCCAGCCTTGCTTTAAATGCAGGAAGGAGACCACCGTGTGTCTGCCTGATAACGCGCTGATCCGGTGCTTCTCAGAAACAGGGCGGTAAACAGAGATAAAAGAACCAGTCTGGAGCTCATGGATATTCAGGATTTTTCACAAACAGACTAACATTTTGCCAGACAGTGTCTTCATCAGAGTTAAACAACCAGGCTATGCATTGATGAACAGAAACTATGTTCTTTCTTGTATTATCTCTGTAGCAATTTAATTTACGATATGAAAGGTATTACTGTTATTATTATCTCTGTAAAGTAATCTTGTAATGGGGTGTGACGTGTGAGATGGGAGGAGCCAAACGCAGCAAGGGGAATCATTAAGCCCTTAGGCCACTAAGGCGGGATACCCGCAGATAAGGGAGGAGACAAGACAAGGAACACAAACACACCACAGACGCTACTAACCGGCTAACTGTCAAACGCTAAGTAGAGCGCAAGGACAGGAATCTGAACAGCCAGACATAATACGCGCCCTGTCTCGGCAACGAGACAAATCAGAACGGGCGAGTAGCGTAAAGGCAAACATTAAACAATAAACAAACACCGCAAAATAACACGATGGTAAGAGAGGAGGCGAACAGGAACAGAGATTTAACGTTCCCATGGCGAGATAAATAGGCTCGCAGTCAAATGAATAAAACCAAGAGGGTAAACACCCGATCTCCCAGGAGAGAGAAACATTTTACAGGTGAGCCGACGAAGCACTGTCGTCCCATAACTTTATTATCCACAGACTAACGCAAGCTTAAATTGGAACCGCCCTAGCCTCTCGGTAAAGGAATGAATAAATTAAACGAGGCGAAAATGGAACCGAGATTTAACGTTCCATGGCTAGTTTAATAAGTAGCAGTCAAATGCAGAAAGCAAAGCGGTAAACACCCGATCTCCCAGGAAGGAGAAACATTTTACAGGTGAGCCGAACGGAGCACCGTCGTCCCATAACTACTATCCAAAAGACTCACGCAAACTTAGATTGGAACAACCGCCCTAGCCTCTCGGTAAAGGAATGAATAAATTAAACGAGGCGAAAATGGAACCGAGATTTAACGTTCCATGGCTAGTTTAATAAGTAGCAGTCAAATGCAGAAAGCAAAGCGGTAAACACCCGATCTCCCAGGAAGGAGAAACATTTTACAGGTGAGCCGAACGGAGCACCGTCGTCCCATAACTACTATCCAAAAGACTCACGCAAACTTAGATTGGAACAACCGCCCTAGCCTCTCAGTAAAGGAATAAATGAAAACGAGGCGAAATGGAACAGAGATTTAACGTTCCATGGCGATATAAAAGGCTCGCAGTCCAATGCATAAAACTTTACTATGCACAGACTAACGCAAGCTAAAATGGAACAACCGCCCTAGCCTCTAAATAAATGAATAAATTAAACGAGGCGAAATGGAACAGAGAGCTAACGTTCCGATGCTATATAAAGACACGCGCAGTCACACACAAACACGTCCACAACAACGCCCAAGCTCCATATAAAGAGACACACCCGGAGAACGAAACAGAACAACAGTTCCAAACAAAATCGTCCCGCAGGTAAAAAGGACGTACAGGACGGCTGCAACAAAAGACCTACGCAAAATAGCACGACAGCCTCAATATAAATAAAAACCCTGAGTCACAACAAAGGGGAACGTAGTCCACGAGAAGGACAACAGGGAATAAACGTACCACGGCTACTTACTGGCTCACAGTAAAACGGAATTGAGTAGAAGCAAAACGCCAGGTCTCTAAGAAAACCAAACAGGCGAAAATGGAACAAAGAGCTGCTGCTCTATACTTCTACGAGCAAATAACTAAGTAGAAGCGAAACGCCTGATCTCCCAATGGGAAGATATGTGCCGAAAGGCGAGCAGAACTACTGTTCTGAACACAATCGCCCAAAACTCCATACACGGAGGAAACGCACAAATAAAGGCAAAAATAGAGCAGAGATTAACGGTCCCAAACTCCTACGAGAAAACCAACCACCAAGCCAGCAAGAAATAAGCCCTGTCTCTAAAGAGACGCTAACAATGGGCGAATAGCCAAAACGGTACAAAAATTCACAGCCCACAATAACACCACAGTACATACAATTAACAATCAATGTCGAAGCCCCGAACGTAGAAAACGGTAGGCTTATATACCCCTCTCCAGGTGACAAGCAACAGGTGTAAACGCTTAACAAAAGATCCGACAACTCAGCAGGGCGGAGCAAGCATCTACCAAAAGGGCAGCGCCCTCGCGTGGCCACCAAAGAGAACGACCGCAAGGGGAAACAGGGTCAAAACCATGACAAATCTTTTACAATGTAAAAGGTATTATCATTATTGTTAGTAATAATAATAATAATAATAATATGTCATAAAATTATTTCAAACACAAACGCAACAAGAAAAACAAGCGTGCTGGTCTCCCAATCCCTTCCTAAATCAGAACTTGTGTTTGGTTGCACCTGTGCAAAATGCTATGGCAAGATTGCTCAGAGCAATATTGTTAGGTTTCAACACTTACAGTAGGACTGTACTGCCTTACAGTTTTCTTATGTTTTATGATTCTAGATTTTCTCATATTCCAAACTCAGACTTTACACACACACACACACACACACACACACACACACACACACACACACAGACACACCAACAACAACAACAACAACAACAACAACACACAAATGTTCGATCTCTGCACAGATATTAGCCTGTGTCGCCTAAATCACTTTCTATTAAGGTCATCGTTATTTCACAAATTAACAACATAAATGGTTGGTTGTACTGTGCTAACCAAAGTGCCTTAATCTCAAGGAAAACGGAGGCCGAAAGTTTAAAACTCTGGAGCAGTGCCAGCTAATAACAGCCCTACCAGATAATGTTCGTCGCTCCCTACTCAGGCAACCCTCATGAATCATTAAAAGGAATATTCTTGAGAGAGATTTTTTTCATTGTGGAAATCGAGCAAATTAGTGCAACACTGGAACAGGTCCATAAACTAATGGTTTGTCCAAAAATTATAATTGATCCTGCATCACCCGCTATAAAACCACATCAATGAGTCATATTATTGCTTGTTCATGCAGTTTAGAATTTCCCATCAATACCAAATGTACTTTAATCCAGTTCTGACTGTAGGGCTGGGCGATATACAACATCGATAATTATCGAATGCAATAACGGCCGTTGCCACCGTGTGGGGCGCCTTTCTTTTCGTCTTTTTTTCTTTAAGTATACCCAATATACGGCAGTAAACATCCAAACTTCAGAGGCCGCGTGAAATGCTTCCGGAAAAAAACATCACCGCTGATATCTATTGAGTGTTGACAGCCAACCAGCAGCAAGGTCGTACAGCTTCCATGTGATCATGTGATGTGTTTTTTTCATTCGCATGAAAGGTGCAACGGAATAATTTCACATGGGTTTTGAAGTTTAGACTACTACCGCATCAGGTAGGCTATAAATAAAGAAAAAAAGATGAAAAGAAAGGCAATACCCCACATGCTGGCAACAGTCGTTATTACAATCGATAATTATCGTTGCGATATATCACCCAGCCCTATCTGACTGTATAACCCCGCTGATGATTGTAAAGCACTGCTGTGATCCTTGCCGTAGTTTACACTGATCACTAACTTCTTCAGCTCCCGTTCGTACCCTTTCAGGGAAACCCCACACTGCAATCACAAACTTTGATGAAATCGTCAGAAAATCCATGTGGTAAGTTTCATAGGATGAAAAAGAGACAGCTGCTCTCGACTTAGACAGAGATGACTTAACTGTGTTTAGGGCAAAGCTTCAAAGTTCTCTTATCAGTACTCAGACTAATACTACAAAGGCAAAGCTTCAAAGTTCTCTTATCAGTACTCAAACTAATACTATGAAGGCAAAGCTTCAAAGTTCTCTTATCAGTACTCAAACTAATACTATGAAGGCAAAGCTTCAAAGTTCTCTTGTCAGTACTCAAACTAATACTACAAAGGCAAAGCTTCAAAGTTCTCTTATCAGTACTCAAACTAATACTACAGAGGCAAAGCTTCAAAGTTCACTATCCGTACTTATTGTATGTCGCTTTGGATAAAAGCGTCTGCTAAATGAATGTAATGTAATGTAATGTCCGCCCAAGAATGCCACTCGCTTTTCACAAACAGAAATACTCGCCTCTCACCATTGCGCTCAACGTAAAAAAAGTTTAACACCGTGGAGGAAATAAGTGGCACTTCACCGGATAATGGAGATTTGATGAAAAGGAGGTGCTGACAGATTTAATAATTCCCACTAAAGTAGGCAGCGCTGAAAAAACCTCAATGCCCAGAGATCATTTGTGATCACATCCTGACATTTTAAAACACCATTTTCCGAAACACAGAACTGACAGCCTTCCCATTCTTTTCCGGCAGCGAGTTTAAGCATCTCTTCGCTCTGTGGGAGTTCCTGTCTGGACAGGTGTGTTTGCCAGCAGCTGCTTTCATGGTAACTGCTAAGACTGTCCACCCATGCGCACACAACCAGAAACTATGAGCTGAAACTCCTCCAACGCATCCGGAGAGCCAGTGACTATTTTTCACCTTACACCCTATAGTCCACACAGTACTACAGGAGTGCCAGTGACTATTTTACGTCTTACAGTCCACACAGTACTAAAGGAGAGTCAGTGACTATTTTTCACCTTACACCCTATAGTCCACACAGTACTACAGGAGTGCCAGTGACTATTTTACACCTTACAGTCCACACAGTACTACAGGAGAGTCAGTGACTATTTTACACCCTGCACCCTACAGGCCTGTAGAACCCGCACAGCTAGACCAATGAGGGAATAGCTGGAGGGGAAGGAGTAAATATGTTTGTCCTCTGCTGTTGTGATGTAAATAAAAGAGTTTAGTGATTTATCCTCCGGTCATGAATATATTATAAGTACATTTAAGAAGATACTGAGTCCGTCGCCATGAGTCAGATATGAATGCGCTGCTCCATATCCCGCTTAAGACAGGCCTGAAACGGATCAGTATGAGTCTTATTCTCCGTTCGTAAACGAGGCCATGTTGTCATCACGGATATGTCCGACCTATTGTCCAAATGCCAATATTCTAATGAGAGCATTAGAACACTCACACAGGAGCTGAACGACACATCAAATATATCTATAATCACAAACAGTAAGCGTAACAGTTACAATTGGTTTACTCGTAATTATTAAAATAGAATTTAGAATTTACTTTAATCATGCGTGAAGCTCAGAGTGAGTACACTCGACCCTTCCTTGTATGCCACCATTACTCAATATATGCTCCCGGGATTAGCACTATTGCCGAATCTCAGTTCGGTGGAGAACATAGAGGTTGGGGGTCTGGCCGACACAATACATGTATTATATTTTACATAGATAGTTGCGAGCCTCGGTCGGCGGGCACTCAGAGGACTCCTTAAGGCTAACTTGACAAGAACCGACGTATAACGTCCAGGGGCTCTCTTCGCGTCAAATTCCCAGAGCCGTGCCTCAACCAATCCGTACGGGCCGAACTCGGTCGCCTACCCAACTTAAATACTCCACATACTGTACCACACCACTGATCAGTTGGTCATTGGTCAGAATTGTTCCCCTGAGTATTCAGTCGTAACTTAGGCTGGAAAAGGTATAAAAAAGGATTAGAGTCATGGAGACCATGCAAGTTAAAATAATAAGAATTTATTCACAGGCAGGTAGGTCATTATCTTAAAATTAGGTCAATTACAAAACATACAAATTAAGAAAAGAAGCACAGAGTAAATATCTTACCTGGCCTGCTTCAGCTACACACACATACATACATAATCTACACGGTGTGGGAGATCGGTTACGATTCTCCCTACACAAACACATAGAGTATGCACACAATCTGCACGGTGTGGGAGATCGGTTACGATGCTCCTTACCCAAAATACACAATCTGCATGGTGTGGGAGATCGGTTACGATGCTCCCAGATAAGTGTGTCTCCCTTTCTTTTAAGCCAAATCCTACGTTTGAACCAGGGCCATAAATTAACCTGGAGGTGTGGTCGAATCGGGAATCTACATCCCCACTGTTGCTGAGTAGGGTGAAGGGAAAAGGAGTTAATTACCAGAGAGTACATTCCAGTGTTACAGTTTTACAGAGTTATTGGAACTATGTTTTACTAAACTTCATTTGGTATGAAATGTATCTCATTTGATTCCTTGATTTTACTGGATTACATCCATACCAAACATTTTACCATTATGATTATTATTACCAGATTAAATATTATTATGTTGCAGTTGTCATGAAAATTCCCTTCTGATGAACCATTTTACATGCAATTCCTGTTACTACTACATAAGACATAATGTAACAATATAAGAATCACATGTGCAATGTTAGTAAGTTTTACAGGGTCTGTTGACCATTTAAACTGAGTCTTAATCCAGGAGAGAAGGGGGGTGCAATGAACTGAGGTGTCAGCCTGAGAGACGGGACAGATCCCAGATGTATTGTTTTGGCCAGGGGCTTAATGGCCTCTTCTGCCATAAGTGCCCCTAGAACACACAAACACACCCATGACCAAACAGTCCAACTTCCTCTTATCACAGTCCCTTCCAGGTGAGAACAAATGGTCTGAACCCCCCTGAAGGAAGTCCGAAGAGTCCATTGTTTTATCACACGGCTCTCTGGTCCTTTGAAGTTTATGACGAGCACCGTTCTCGGGCTCCTCACAAATGGCAGCCTTTCCTGAGTCACACTTTGATTCCCCTCCTACAGGCCACACAGTACTACAAGAGTGCCAGTGACTATTTTACACCTTACAGTCCACACACTACTACAGGAGTGCCAGTGACTATTTTACACCCTACAGTCCACACACTACTACAGGAGTGCCAGTGACTATTTTACACCCTACAGGCCACACAGTACTACAGGAGGGCCAGTGACTATTTTACACCCTACAGTCCACACAGTACCACAGGCAAATGAGTGACTATTTTACACCCTACAGTCCACACAGTACCATAGGAAAATTAGTGATTATTTTACACTCTACAATCCATACAGTACCACAGAAGAGTCAGTGTCTATTTTCCACGGTACAGGCCACACAGTAACTGCCCCTGATCTTTCATGGCGAAACCTGCACGTGATCCGAGCTGTAAAATCCACAGCCTTTCTCCGACGAATACCATCAATCCCCCCAATTACAAGGCAGTATCATTTCAACGTTTATTTGTGAACTCTGTGAACGCCCAGGAAGGGCACACATATTATATCCTGTGCACCAGAAAGAGGAGCAGCCCAGTGTCGGGACTGGAGACCTGCGTTTCTGTGACCTGATCCGCAACACAAAGCAAAGGAGAGCGTGCTAAGGAGATCCAACCTGGCAGCCTGACAGGGCTCCCTTCCATTATGTGTCCGTCACAGAAATGCATGGCCGGACTCGCCCCCGAGACAGTAAAACACTGGGATCTTTTTTTGTTTTGTTTTTCTGTTCCCCCTTCACTGACCTATTCAGACAGCTGCTCTATTTTGAGCACAAAAAACGCGGCGTTATTTATGCTTCCAATTGCCAGCGTTACAAGAAATGATGTCCCACTGGTACCTGCTGTTGCCCCATTGAAGCCTTCCTCCCCAGTCTGAGCTCCTTCCTGCACATGGTTCCGCCAGCATTCTCCCCCCCCCCCCCCCCCGCCCCCCTTTCCCCCCGCCCCCCTTTCCCCCATTGTTACACATGTCAATACCCATAAGGCCTTTCTTCTCCACCACGCGTCTGTGTCTAGAGCTGCTTATTTCCTATTGGTCTACTTCCTGTGTGCACAAGAGGTGCCAAAGACGGACCAGGAAATGGAGACAAGGGGACAGAAGAAACACAGGGGCTGCGTTCGGATCCAAAATTTATCCTTTCTTAATGTTGTTCCCTTCCCTTGCTTCAAGGGGGGGATCCCCAAAATGCCAGGGTGAAATATGGCAGCCACACCAAGTGTGATTCGGATCCAATTTCAGAAAGGGGAGGGAGTAGCTATATTCTCTCGCTCCCTCGTTTATCCTCCCTTCCACCAAGGGTATAAAATGCTCCAGCAAGAAGGGAATCCCACAATGCAATGCTCCACGTGGAAAAAAGTGGGTGGTCACCACAGAGCTATGTGGCGGTCACATTTCAGTCAATTGCTACTCCCTTGGGGTGCCGGCCATGGTCGGCAGGACTGGGGATCGAGCCCCCGATCCTCGGGGCGCAGCCGCACAGACTGAAGGTCAGCGCCTTTGTCCGCTGCACCACCGTGGTGCCCCAGGTGCCCTCTTAAACCGCACACAGTATTATAGCCCATGGCTGGCAACAGGACAGCAAAGACAAATAATTTTTCTTTGAGGGTGAAATTGAAATGATTCTGAATGAACAGGAAGATAAACATGCGCTTTTTGGGAGTGTTTTTTGTGTTGTGCAGCCTAGCTGAAAAGCCACTATGTGGCAGGGGATAGGAGCGCTTCCTCTGAATAGCAAACTGCAGCTGAGATTTTAAAAAATAAAGTAAAATAATCCTTCCCACAAAAAAAAAAGGTTGTGGCGATACAGGTAGAGGAAATGCATACAGGTAGAGGAAATGCAAGACGAGAGGAAGTGGGATATCATTGGGAAAGTGGCCCTGGAAGTGACAACGGCGACTTCCCCCCGCTGGCATCTTTTTCCATCAAATATTCTCCCACACCGGGGTGTGGAATTTGCTAGGTGTTCTAGGCTAATGAAGCTAGATCGGTCATTCTAAGAAAAAAATAGAAAAAGGATACACTATTGCATCTTTCATACAACATGACAGGTGATGCATAATTTATATTCATATGGCTGTCTCCAATAAATCCTTATACAGAGGCCTTTTCCTGCTTGAATCATTTTAACCGGCTCATGCTTCATTCCATTTCGGCTACATGTGATGAGCAACTAATAGCGGTGTGTAATTAAAAATCAACTTATTTGGATATTATTTTTTGCCAATTAGACTACACAGCATACGTCTGCAGCCACAACACGTAGGTCAAGTGTGTTTTAAAATATTGCCCAGGTGCATTAACGGCTTTTAATATTTTCACAAGTGGAATGCCTTGGACATTATTTTCCCCTTTTTAAGATCAGCTACTCATTTAAGGCGAAATCAGATTTTGAAGTTCACATAACCAAAGTAAGATTTCCCAAAGAGTGCCTTTTTGTTTTTCACCTGTTGACTCTGCAGTACTCCGAACAAAAGTTATTCTTTTATTTAGGCTGCACAACTATTGTGCCCTCGCTGTTCATTGCATGCGATGTCGCCGCCTCACCAGAGATTGTTTTTTGACTGATCTTTCTCAGCCAGAGAGTGACACATTCGCTTACTCAGCCAGAGAGTGACACATTTGTTTCAGTGAACGAATAATGAATAAGGAATCACGGATAATGAGCGGGTCCTGCGTCTCACCTCTGGGATTAGCCCCACCCCCGGAGAGGGCACTTCCCTCACCGCACAGGGGCTGCTGGGAAACGCAATGTGCTGCCCCGCCACCCGCGGTCTCTGAGCTGAGCTGTGGAGCGAATAAATGAGGTTTCCTTTCACTGGGGCTTTACAGCGGAGTTCATTCACTCGTTTCCCACATGCGCTTCCTGTAATAATGCTTGAAACGGCGCGGGCGCACCCAGTATACGCCCTCTGACCTTTGCTCTTTTCCTTAGGTGCTGGGAAATGTAGTTGTATCCTGACAGTGCTGTGCCACCACTTTCATCCAGTGCAAAAAGTGCAGTCAGTGAACTGAATCAAAGCAGGCCTTTCTCAGCTGGGTTATTGATCCATGGGGCATACTGGAATGATTTACGATATGCAATGTTTATTCATATTTGCCTGCGATCATCTGCAATGCCTCCACCACCTGGTCAACATGCCTACTGTGAAACATTTCTATTTACTGTACTAATAAAATGGAAAATGCACGCACCGCACATTTTAATAATGGTTTTGATAATGTGAAGAGATCAAGGGGGATTTAGCTTTGCGTACATCACTTTAAATCTGTACTTCAGGGGAAAAAAGCAATATTATGTTGATTTTAATAGAGGACCTGTCAGTTTCTGTGATGTCCAGGAATTAATCCAGATGCATTTTAATTAGGACAGACAGGTCTGTGGAACTCCTTTCACAAGTGGGGAGTGGAGAAAGGAAGATGGAGCTGTTGGAATTCTATTAAAAGCGCTCCCTTAAATTTTCCTGGAGACAGTCCTGTTGTCTGTGCGCAGTGCGCAAGCTTGTTTATCCTCCCAGGCTTGGTTTGTATGCGCCGGGCTGTGTCCGTGTGATATGCTAATTGCGTGCGTGAATATGACAGCTTGCGTGCGCGGCAGCGGTGAGCGGAGCACAACCGAGCGGCTGTCTACCTTTCCTCTCCACACTCCGCAGGCTGGCTGACGTACTGTTACAGTACGGTTTCTCCGGGCTTCACTGGGGGTCTCTAGAGACCACACCACTGCCTCACTGGGGTCTGTAGAGACCACACCACTGCCTCACTGGGGTCTGTAGAGACCACACCACTGCCTCACTGGGGTCTGCAGAAATCACACCACTGCCTCACTGGGGGTCTGTAGAGACCACACCACTGCCTCACTGGGGGTCTGTAGAGACCACACCACTGCCACACTGGGGTCTGTAGAGACCACACCACTGCCTCACTGGGGGTCTGTAGAGACCACACCACTGCCACACTGGGGTCTGTAGAGACCACACCACTGCCTCACTGGGGGTCTGTAGAGACCACACCACTGCCTCACTGGGGTCTGCAGAAATCACACCACTGCCTCACTGGGGTCTGTAGAAACCACACCATTGCCTCACTGGGGTCTGTAGAAACCACACCATTGCCTCACTGGGGTCTGTAGAAACCACACCATTGCCTCACTGGGGTCTGTAGAAACCACACCACTGTCTCACTGGGGTGCCTCACTGGGGTCTGTAGAAACCACACCATTGCCTCACTGGGGTCTGTAGAAACAACACCACTGTCTCACTGGGGTCTGTAGAAACCACACCACTGCCTCACTGGGGACTGTAGAAACCACACCACTGTCTCACTGGGGTCTGTAGAAACCACACCACTGTCTCACTGGGGTCTGTAGAAACCACACCATTGCCTCACTGGGGTCTGTAGAAACCACACCACTGTCTCACTGGGGCCTGTAGAAACCACACCACTGCCTCACTGGTGTCTGTAGAAACCACAACCCTGCCTCACTGAGGAACTCTAAAAACCTCTCTGTAGAACATTCACTGAAGCAAACCCTCCTGTAGAGCCTCGAAGGACACTAGGAAACCCATTCACACGTATAAGGGTATACTTAAAAGGATTATGACTGGCGCAATGCTATGCTCTTAACAGTGCTCACACACTGAGACTGTGGTTTGATCTAATTTCACCATATAACACACACGTACACATGCACTGTAGGACACAGATGTACGTGACACAAAGATGAGTGACATTATGACATTATCTCCCTTATTTCGGCAGGTACGGTGAATGGTCACTCGTTTCCGGAAGTTCTCAGCGTCAACCCAGAATACCCACAGGCCCTGCGCCCCAGAGACATTTGAGCCGAGGTACGTGTCCTTAAACGTGTGCGCTTTTTTCCCATAGGCCCGCTTCCTCTGACTCCGTTAGGTGCCGAGGGGAGTACAGGAGAGCCAATCGGCAGCGGTGTCGTTTAAGGCCGCGGCTCCGTGTCCATTCCGATCACGTCAACCGATCTTTATTGCGTGCGGACGGGCCGATATAGTGGGCAGAATGAACAAGACGAGCAATCCATGTAACGGTGAACTCGGGCATAAACCTGCACTATGCAATGCCATAAAAGAACACAATGAATGAGATATAAAATACAACAGGCAATAATGGCTGTAGTGTTACTGCCTGCTCTCCCCTGGTCATTTGTATCCAAGTTATTTGCACATAGTATTGCTCAGTGATAGTGGCTGTGGAACCGGCTTTAGATAAAAACATCTACAGAGTAAACATAACTTTTATTTTACTATATAATACATTTATATATATATATATATATATATATATAGGTAAAAATATGATACTGGAGATATTTTTTAAAGTGATTTTCATTTGTTTACCAAAGTGTCTTGTGTTTACTTTATGGGAAAATTTTACTTGTATGTGGTACTTCATATAGCCATGTAATACATAACAAACTCATGGGCCAGACTTTCTTGAACTGTTGCAAATTTTCGATTTTTACCCATTAATAGTATACATTTTCGTGTCCTATTTCGTGTCCTATTAATGGGTAAAAATCGAAAATTTACAACAGTTCATGTTATGTATTACATGGCTATATGAAGTACCACATACAAGTAAAACTTTCCCATAAAGTAAACACAAGACACTTTGGTAAACAAATGAAAATCACTTTAAAAAATCTCTCCAGTATCATATTTTTACCTATATATATGTTATGGAAATGCATGCTACACGCGTCTTTTCTTCCACGCTCTTGGACCACGGCGTAATGAATAGGGTCTCACGGCGTAATGAATTCCGTCCCCGTGTGCCGGGCGAACAGCTGCGGCAAGAGCAGACCAGGCACGGGTGTGAAAATGAATACGGTTAATGATCACAGGAGTATAAGTGCGGGAGTCTCTCCAGGGTGGAGAGCGAGCGTGTGACATTGACGCTGGTTAAAAGCGCACGAGAGCAGCTGTTCGTTTCGCAGATGGGCCGGGCTTCGCACGCTCCATTCCAAACCCCGGTGAGTGGGATGGGCTTGAAACGGTGCGGGCGCGCCCAGGATACGCCGAGTTTGTTCTTCTACCATCTGTCTGTTCCTAAACCCTACACTCACAACTGTAGAAGAACAAACTGTGTTATGAGCTCGTTTGCATCAAAGAACACACACACACACAAACACACAGACACACACTCTGTCTCATACACACACACGGGAGATGTCCTCTCTGTTCATTCGGAGAACAATAGCAAGCCCATCTGCCGAGCTGGCCAAGCTTTGCCCTGGGAAGCCTGTGCGCTTTCTTGTGAGAGGGGAAGAAATTCTGCTCTCTCTAATCTTTTATTCTTTCTCTCAAGCGCAATCTGAGCTTTGCACGTTTTGAAAAACCACACTGGCATCTTTTTTTTTTTTATTATATGCACGGCGTTTTTAATCAGAGCAATTAACTCTTACACATCTAATGTGATGTGTGGGGCAACTGCTTTATGCAACTATGCATTTGCTTGACTGACTGACTGACTGACTGACAGGGTGAATTACACTGAATGTCTGATTGATTGGAGCTTAAAAGCTCCCGGTGGGAGATGAAGACAAGGATGATGCCGCTGTAACAAGCCAAATGGGCGTCCTCGCTAATGTCCTACTGCAGCTGTCTGCAGGTGGAGTGGCGTATGAGCTAGATGTGTGCGAGGGCACACGCTAAAGGCACAGGATTTAACCAAAAACACCGTTTAAAAAAGCGAATCCTGAAAAGGCAGTTATAGTTACGGTGCAGGACAGAGCATGGTAACCCAGGAGATGCAGTGAACAGAGAGCCTTGAATATAAATATACCTGTCAATCTCGAGTAGAGTGGCTTTTTTCTGTCTCAGTGCTTGAAGTGCTCGCTCACTCCTATCTAATACTTACCTGCCAAAAGCATCCTTTCTGGTCGTCGTGCCCTAAATGGGACGGTCGCTTTCAGCTTAAAACAACGGGCGTGTAGGCATGTTCCATCTGCAAATCACAGGCATACGGAGACGTTCCTCTTTGAAATAACGACTGCTAACATTTCTGCAACGGCGGCTGGAATTCAATCTCACTGCGATTTGCCATTTGTCCTTCACCGCCCTTAAGAACTAAGTTAAAGTGTAATACACTGTGTTTATATGCTTAGGTTTGTGGGAAGACAGGGAAACGTGTCACCCCCAATATATTCATATGAATGAATTGATAAACTTGCTAATATGCTTGTGAGACTTGGGACACTATGCGAGACGAGGTGGTCCAGCAGTGCGTCTCCCCCAAATTTGAAATGAAACCTACGCCGATGACTGCGTTCTTCTAACTGCTTTGATTAGACAGCCTCCCTCAGACCGCTCTGCGCCGCCTTGTCCTCAACTAGGAACAAACCACCGGTCGTTTAAAGCGCTTTTTGTTTCTCGCGCGGTGTTCAGATAGTCTGAGGGGATGACCGTGTGCGTCTGTTCAGCACAAAATCAAGAAGCACGACGGAACCGCGCCTAACGCGGGCGCCCCTCCTGCACGTCACTCGCGCAAATGCACAGGATCATGGGAAATTTGAGGGCGGCTCAAGCGGCTGTCATAGAGCCAGCTCTCTCCAGGATCATGGCTCTAAAGCCACGTCCAAGGGCCTCTTCAAGGACTCCCAGGAAGTGAAAGTTTTCAAGGACCTTGGTTTAAATTGCCCATTCAGCTCTTGCGTCATAAACGTTTTTCAACTGTTGTGTTGGCAACAGAACCGCATCACCATCAAATTACCCTCAGTTTGGATTCTTGTTCCGGGCCATATTCACAGCTCTTGAAAAAGGTACATTTTGATAAAGTGCACAAAGGAAATCAATATTAAGCCTTATGTACAAAGAGCAGCCTTGGATTTTCCAAGGATTTTCGTTCACAAACGAGCACTCTCAAGGTTTCCGAAGACCCTTGAGAACTAATCAGTTTTTCTTTGATAACAATAAAATAATAATACTAAGTACTAAGTACAGGGGATGACAATAAAACAATAATACTAAACACTAATTACAGGGGATGACAATAAAACAATACTAAAAACTAAGTACAGGGGGACAAGAAACTTTTCTTACAATTCGTGGTCTAATGGAACAGAATATCACAGTTATAACAGAGTTAAACACTTAATAGATGAAAAAGGAACCTCATTATATCTATGGTCAATGGAACACAATGTCACGTTCCTCTTATTTTTTTCCTCGCCTAGTTCAGCATTTTACCCACTATTCTCAGTGGACTAATTGTTCAGTAAAGTAGGCCATCTGTGCCGGTTTTATCCAACTGAAATGTGCTTGGTCCATACCCTTCCCCTAAAATTAAACAACTTTAACTTTACTTCAACCTTAACAACTTTTATTTGTTGAAAATAAGCTGTTTTCATTAAAAGGAAATAATCTGAATAACTTGTTTAAATTCACTTTTTAAAATGAAGAACAAAACCTTCAACATGAAATCATAAGCCAGACTGTCCAGAAACAGAAATGACAAAATCATGCCTGATAAATTATGAAACAAACAAGCTTCTCGTTTGAAGGAAGAGTTTCAGACACCAGGACACGAGCCTTCCTCACAGCAGACTAACATACTGTGCTGTTTTTTTTCTCCATCCTGGGGTGAAGATGAAAAGAACATTTGGTCCCCAAAAAATAAAAACGAAAAACCGGCCCAACAACAAACATGTACACGTGGCCCAAACTAACCCGAACCAATTCTGTACAGCAAACATCTTTCAAAAGAAGCTCAAACCAACCACCAATAAAACTGACCTGATTATGTGTGTATGTGTACATATATACAGTATACATGTAAATATAATTTAATATAAATAATATAATTAATATAATTTAAACTACTGTATGTTGGAACGTCCCTTCTGGTAAAAAGGACTCACTGCAGTGCAGAGCAGTATAACATAGGCGGCACGCACATTTAATACTCCCCAGAGATGGGCTGAGGGGCCCCATTTTTGTCTCAAATACTGTAGATATGGGGGCCTTTGGCAGGAGGACCCAATCAGGAAATCCCTGCCTCTTTTTCCATAAACCCAAAGATCGAATTAGCTCCACCGGCTCGAGACATTGGCGGGAAACCGTTCAGCCAACAGTGACCGGTAAACCGAGCCAGACCCTACTCACAGGATCTTCTTCACAGACTAATAAGCTAATGACCGGATCTTCTTCCAAACCTTTGTTTTGAAAAAGTGTAAGCTTTTTTATCTTCTCAAACGTACGGTTCCGGATGTCGTGATTTTGCATATCGGCGTAATCCGCGTTGTTTGCATTAGTTTATTTGTGCTAAAAGTGTGCTTTTGAGACCTCTTTCACCATGCAATGGGAGTGAATGGAGAGAGAAAAAACATAATTCTTTGTTGGCCAGTTGCTGACCACTGGAGCAAGTCATAAAGGTGAGCTTGAATATTACAACTCATATCGGGGCCAGGTGGCTATACAACATTACGTTCTAACAAAGTTCAGTATGCCTTTAATGTAAAGTGTTATCAAAATAATTTATCACCTCTGCTATGCTAATCTTACATAAGGGCACGGCCATCTGGACAAGTAACGGTTCAAAAACTTATCTGATTGGTCGATAACAAAGCTACTGTGGGTGCGCTTATTTACCTGTCAAATTCATTCAATATAATGCCCTTGTCACGTGACAAAGTTTCAGATCATTTGTACCGCTTGGTATATAATTCACTACGTTCTGGAGAGTCATTTCAGTTTGTTTTTTTTCGTATCAGGAAAAAACCAATTCCATTTCCATTTTGGAATTTCCCATGGTCCAATTCATTTCAGCTGATCATTCTGAGACATTCTTCAGTGACTGATCATGAAATGAGAAGTACTATTTCTGTCGGCCCTGTCTGGCGTGTCTCTTTCAGCTTATAATTACATTTTGTTGTTTTGCCGAAAGCAAGAGCTGATATCTCCGATAAACAGAAGGAGAAACTGCCAAATGAAGTGGAACTCGAAAATAATCTTGGGGGTCTGGTCTCGGGGAACGAGGTGGAAGTAGAGGAGATCTTTGTGGCAAACTCCCTGTCTCCTGGGTTACGTCGGAGGTGTGGCTTATCTTGTGACTGGGGCAGGTGATAGAACCGTGTAGTGTTTTTGCTGCTGTATCCAGGATAAACCGGTCTATTCCACAGCTGCTGTAATTATTTTTCTCCGTGACACGTCTGGTTGGATGGGTCATTCACACAAACAGGAAAACACACACACACACACACACACACACACAGGAACACAGTGCACACACACACACACACACACACACACACACACTAACATAGTGCACACACACACACACACACACACACACACACACACACAGAAACATATTGCCCACACACACACACACACAAACAGGAACACTGCACACACACACAAACAGGAACACTGCACACACACACACAAGCAGGAACACAGTGCACACACACACACATATAGAAACACAGTGCGCGCACACACTCATCCCCCCCTCTGGCCTCCCTCGCTTCTCCCTCTCCCTCTCCCTCTCCCTCTCTCTCATCTCTCATCTCTCAGCTACGGCAGTGGTAAAATCCTTCTCTCTCCAAGGCTGGTTACCCTCCCGGGAAATTCTAAATAGATTCTGCAGCGGTGCGTTCAAGGGGGAAACAAAGTTGTTCACGACTCTCCCAGGAAAGTTTTCCGATAGATAAACAAGGGCTCCGGAAAGCCCTCTTAGAAAAATCTCTGTTCCGGCTGGGAGCGATCGAGCGGAGGCACGTGGAGGCGAAGCAGGCCACAGGCTTCACTTGCGCAGACGAGGTAATTAGCAGCTTTCGTTTGCTGATTTGTTTCGTTTCACTTTGAGGGCTCTCCTTACTGCGGATCGCTCATTACCGCGGGAGCAGCCCGAGGGCCCGGGCCGAGATCAAACGCCGGGAGTGGGCCCGTTTCCGTGCCGCCTGCTGCTCTAACCAGTCACAACGCTTTGACCTTGCTGTTCTCGTCCTCCTCAGTCGGAGTTGATGTGAGTCATAGGTCCTCAAACAAACGCGGGGGGGGGGGGGGGGGAGTGGGGGGGGGGGTGCGGGGGGTAATCCCTCGGGCGAGGAGCTTAGTCCGATGTCCTACGCGAAGTGAAATGGAAAGATTGAAGCGGGTCGCCTTTCGCACCTGCCGGGTGATCTCTTGGGGCCGGGGGAGGCCCCATGAAGCCGTCCGTCCGGAGGTGGGGGACGGCCGTGGGAACAGGGGGCAGCGGGAACGCCCTGCTTCACGCCTGAGAGGAAGGGAGGGAGGTAGGTCGTGGCGCGGCGATTTCACTGCGACTTCACTGCGCGGTATACGCGCCGTCTATTCGGTCCCGTTTCAGATTTACGGCGAGCGCGGCGGCCTCGTTGCTCGGGCTTCGGAGTACTTGGAAAGTCGCCAAAACGGCCCCCGCGGATCTGAGGAAGGATTTATTATTTCTCTGTCTGAGGATGTGGGACTCGGCCCTTTGTTCCGTGCAGAATCAAATGTGGCGGGAATAAATGGAACATCCTGCAAAAAGGACCCAGCCGCCAAACGGGATCACATTCTATTGATTGGCGACCAGGTCTGTCTCATTGGCAAAGGACCCTTCCAACCATCTTTTTGGTATGGTTCACACTGCTCTAAATGAATGCGTTTGACCCCGATGAACTGTGTGGCCATGTGTTTCAGACACACACACACACACACACACAGTCACGATTCTATGTGTATGCAGCTCACATCTTTAACATATACTGAGTGAAACACAACAGCTGCTTTCAAAGCATTTATACTGTTAATTCAGACATGCAAGGGCATGAGAAAGACATAAGATAGAAAAAAAAAACAGCTGTGTGCCTTGAGTGTGTGTGCTGTGTGTGTTTGTGTGCGTGCATGCGTGTGTGTGCATGCGTGTATGCGCGTGTGTGTGTGTGTGTGTGTGTGTGTGTGTGTGTGTGTGTGTGTGTGCGTGCGTGTGTGTGTGTCTGATTGCCTATGCTGTTCTTAACCCGCAGAGATTATAGTGACATGAATTCCACAAGCAGAGTCTACTGGGAGAGGACTTGCAGGTTCCCAAACTAATGCAAATGTCCCTTCTCACCTCCATCTCAGAAAGTAATTATGGGAAATGGTTGTGTGAGTTCTCAGGTTGTTTGAGAGACTCCTGCTCCTAATAAAGGTCAGGAGAACGAATGAGTTCATTCTATTAAGGAGGAGCTAATTACCTTTAGTACTGGGGGGAGGGGGGGGGGGGTGTTTCTGTGAGGGAGGGGGGCAATAATCCCCAGGCTCAGAGCTGGCTTTCAGCAAGAGAAAAGCAGGCTTTCAGTCGAAAAGCTACATCTGCTTTGTCCCCAAATCTGTGAATATCTACACATTACATTACAATCATTTAGCAGACGCTTTTATCCAAAGCGACATACAAAAAGTGCAGACACATACACAAGTATTACCTTATTATTCTGACACAGTTTTTGTTTAATAGCTTCAGTGGCTACAAGTTTGTAGGACCCGTATGAACTAGCACTGCAAGATCACTTGTGAATCGTCGTTTCTCAAGCCTCTTGTTAAACAATCTTGCACAATCTTGCACTTATAGCACTTCTGTCTTGTTCCCTGTACCTTAATTCTTAACACTCATGTAACACTAGTGTCTTGATTGTGACTTAGCTATAGCTTACTGTGTGAACTAGACTCAATGATCATGTCTCTAAAAGATAGCTGTGCTACTTTATGATAGAACTGTACTTTATCTGCGCTGTTTATAATTGTTTCACTGACCTTCGGTATGTACTTATTGTTCGTCACTTTGGATAAAAGCGTCTGCCAAGTAAAGGTAATGTAATGTGAAACAATAGTTTTCAATAAACATCTCAATTAACCACCAAATTGCCACCCGTGAAGCTTCCAAGCATGCGGACTGACTTCGGAGTAAACGTGTGCAGGTGGATTATCACTTACGGTTCTATTCAATAGGAGGTGTAGACCAAAAATCGTCAAATTGAAAGTGAGAGCAAAAATGCTGCCAACTTGCTTGAGGTCAAACATCCTTGTGTTTGAGAAATTCACGAGCCGGCAGAAACAACCACAGTTTTAGCTGACTGGGATAATACTGTGCATTCAGTTTTGGGCAACTTCGCTTTTCGGTTCGCAGACGGTTGATTAGTCTGTCGATTTCATCGATTCTCTTAATTGTTCTTTTTTTCCCCCAACTCACTAAAATTCAAGCCATTTCAATCAGAGTGCACCAGTGTGCAAACTATAATGCCACTTCTACGTCCTTGTCAATCTGCTCATATATACGTGGGCTGGAGAAGACACGTTTGTACAGTTAGCACATTTTAGATCAAAAGAGCACTTGCTCCTTGTCATCTGGAAGGACTGCAGGCCGGCATGTGGGCTTCTAAAAGTAAAATATAAAAATATTACTGAGAAACACGGTTAAACTAAAGTGCAGGCGTTGTGTTTTCTCAATAATGAGGCACAGTAGGTAACATGCTGAAGTCAGCAGGAGATGATGTTCAGAACATTTAGTCAAACTCCAGTTCTCACTTTTGACATTTTTAGTTTTGAAATGGCGGTCTAATGTTGCGCTTTGATGGAGGGCTAAGAATGAATTCCATGTCCGGTAAAACAAACTGTCTACATAGTATAATTTAGCTATAGGTCGTTGCTACACCCATGTCTCATTTTTTTGGGGGGGGGGGTGGCTTGGACAATTCCAGGGCCCTCAAAAAATATTAGAGCGGAGGGTTAATACATTTTCATTCATCAGTTATTCAAATTGACATTAATAGAATATTTTAATTACGATGTACTCATAAAACTCTTTTTCTGGGGTGCCTGGTGTGGTGGTATTTTCATGGGGCCCAAAATCCCTGGCGGTGCCCCTGCCTGTGTCATAACATGGACTGACAAGCTTTTTCAAATGAATCCTTTGGTAGTATAACTGGTGGCCCCTGTGCAGTTTAATCGTTTCTGAGATTAAAGCATCCACAGTGACATCTTGGGAATAAGGGTTCAGGCACAGGTCACAGCTGCCTGAAGTTACAAGGCCGGACCTTCACTTTCTACAGCCCGCCCAATCTGCAATGACACATAAATATTTTTTAAAGATTTGTAATCTTCCAAATTCCGCATGAATGGCTGGCTCCTACGCACTCACTGCGAAGAACAGCGATGCGTGTAAAAGTGGCCTTTCATGAAGCCGTTAACCCAATATTTTCTCCGCGCTCGGCTGCGCAGTTGGTTTATGCACGAGTGCTGCGGTGCCCAGATTATTTCAGAATGAACTGAATACCTTTCCCCGGAGTGAATAAAATAGCAATTTCCGAGGCAGTAAAAAAAGAGCGGCAGAAGTTCATCTCTACTCCCTTTGTGGAAAATTTGGCTGTACATCTATCACGTGGTGCACCAAGGTACAGTAATTGGCCCACTGCTTGATTTGGGCACCTCCAGGTGATGACCCGATTGTTAGCGCCTGGCCGGGCACCTGCCTTTTTTTTCACGGCGAGGAGAGTACATCCGCCCCTAGTAAATTAAAATACGCACTTCAGGGCCTCAGACAGGCCATCCAAAGCCATCTCTGAAAGAGTTTGAGTTCAGGAACTGCGAAGTGGCTGTTCGTTCTCGTGCTGTGGAGATATTGATGAGGATTCATCCACGAACGATCGGACGGATACAAACCGGCTTTAGAAATGCAGTGCTACGGACCCGCCATGAACCTCAATTCGTATCCAAACTTTTGATGTTTTTGTGGTTCGTTCCTTTGTGGTTAAACCACATTTCCTCGTACCTCTCCTTTGCCCTGCTTTGTAAATCATGTCACTCTTTACAGACGCACTGACAGTAAACAGGGAGCCCGCTTTCAGCTCCAAGCCTGAAGGAAAAAACTCTGTTGTATTCAGAAGGATTTTAATAACTTTGGTGTTTTTGGGAATACCGTACATACACCCAACAGCACATTTGTGTCAGTGGTAAACACTGTACCTCCTGTTCTGAGCTCAGATGTTGATGAGCCATCACTTAATATTTATCTGCATATTCTTGACAAAGTGCCAAGAGGGGGCTACACAGGTGTATTTCTGTAGTGTGTGCCTGTGCGTCTGTGTGTGTGTGTGCGTGTGCGTGTGTGTGTGTGTGTGTGTGTCTGTGTGTCTGTGTGTGTGTGTCTGTGTGTGTGCGCATGTGTTTGCGTGTGTTAATGGGTGTGTGCACCTGTGTGTGTGTGTGTGTGTGTGTATGAGTATGTGTGTGTGTTAATGGGTGTGTGCACCTTTTTGTGTGTGTGTGTGTGTGTGTGTGTGTGTGTGTGTGTGTGTGTGTGTGTGTGTGTGTGTGTGTGTGTGTGTGTGTGTGTTTGGGGCTGTGCTTGTGTCTGTGTGTGTGCGCGAGTATGTGTGTGACAGAGAGAGAGAGAGAGGTGGCTGTGCTATTACTGTCCTTAAATGCAGAATTCAGTGAGGGGAAAAGGACTGTGGATGGGTTTCTCGTTGCATTAATGAGGACCTCTCATTAGCATGCAGCCTCTGCAGCAGCAGAGGAAGGGTCCCAGGTTGTGTAGGCAGAGCTTCAGATGATCAGTGATAATGCGCTGGCTCCAAAGGACGTGACATGTCTGTCACAATGAGCTCCTCTGCTCCCAGCTAGGGGTCTTCTTCTACAACAGACACAGCTAAGTAAGCCTCGTCCTTGCCCGACTAAAAAAAAATGCTATCCAAGACTCGGTAATCATATTTTAATAGCGGTGTGACCATTTAGTAGGCTGCCAGTCAGAACTGAACTTTTAGATCCATACAGTTGGACTGAATATCCATACAAAACAGACACACCTCCTCAGACCTCTAGCTTGGCTGTTTATAGCACACTTTACTTCAAAATGAAATTCTATAATTTTCCTATTTCTATATATTAGAAAAAATTAAGTCAACATTATTACATTATGATTACATTCAGGCATTTAGCAGATGCTCTTATCTGGAGCAGCTTACGGTTAAGTACTATGCTCAAGGGTACAACTGGCATGGGTCCACCTGGGAATCAATCACATAACCTCAGAGTTACAAGTTACAATTCCAGTTCCCTACCCATGAGTGCCATACTACCACACCTTTATGTTATGGCTCGATGAACACTTTAAATGCAAGGTGGGGGAAAAAGTAATTATTCAGAACGAGCCTTTGGAAGAGGCGTTGGCTCGGTGTGTACATGCTACATTCCAGTCCAACAACCCCTTAAGGTTGATCTTAGAATGGAGCACTTGTCCCAGTTCCACAAAAAAGTAAAATTAATTTTCAAGGCCATGCTTACATATCGATATTAACTGATAATTAAAAGGTAAACAAGGAGGACGGGGTTACTTATTAGCACTGCTAAAATTGCTATTGCTAATACTGTTTATATTGCTAATATTGCGCATATGCAGTAATTTTATGCCGCTCTCAAAGACTTAAGCGCTCGGGGGACAAGCTCGACACATCAATAATTCATCTCTATTTAATGCGGAGGAGAGCAAGCGCTAACCTGTGACCCTCTGGTAATGTGTAGCCTGGAGGCGTCCCCGTCCCCACCTCCTGCGTGCGAGTATCGCCCTCCGTCTGCCGCAGCCGTCCTCCGCAGGAGTTTCGCCCCCGCATCCACGACGACAGCATGCGTCGCTCCTGCGACCGGCCGACTCGCTGACCGCGACGTAAAAAGGCCTGTGACCTATAGGAGGCAGCACGAGAGCCTGGACACGCCAAAGCCGAATTAGCTCAGCTGGAGGGAAACGGGTGTCACGCTAATTAATGTGTGTGCCCGCGGAAGGGACAAGGGAAACTCATTCCAGGAAACGCCTGAGGATCTCCGTTACTGCGGCCTCCGGCATCGACCGGGCGCTTTAATCCAATGGGACGCAGACATAATGAACTGTGAAAGTGCGCGATATGGACAGGAGGCAGGGGGAAATGGAACATGGACTACATAATAATAATGGACTACATTCCCCACAAGGAAACTATCACAGTATCCTGGCCTGTCTGGAGAAAAATAAGCTCAAGGACAGACTAGTGGGGGTGGAGAATGACGGCTGTTTTGGTGTGACTCGTCCTGCTAAATGCTGGTTTATAGCGTAGCGGAACGCCATACGGTCTGGTACAGATTCTTGACCCATGCAGTCAGCTGCTTCTGAGGGTGGTGAGGTAAGGCGTGACTCGCCGTAGTTTTGGGCGGGGATGGAGGGCGTCGGTCGGCCGGGACACCATCGTCTCGCCACGGCCAGCAGGAGCTCTTGGCGCAGGTGTTTTCTGCTACCCATAAACGGCAAACGGATTTCAGCCTCCAACTCCGACAGGAGAAGCACCGGAAATGTTACCATCGGGCTCAACATTTATACTGCTTTCAGGCATTTAGAAGATGCTTTTATACAGAGCAAATGGACAAAAGTGTGGGCAAGAAAGTCAGGCAAAGAGCAGAAACGACAACAAGACATCAGTGTCATAGTATAGTAGGCCTACAACCTATTCTTAAATGAGTTCATACATAAGCCTACAACCTATTGTTAAATGCCATAGCAAAATGAGGATTCCGGGTTTTAAGTAACAAATGGATTTGAGGGTCTAGTGTTAGATGTAGTTTATTTTGGACTATTAATCCCAGAGTAAATTCATGGTTTGGGGTTTGTTGAACCAAGCTGCAGGTGAATTTGAGCAGGTCAGTTTTCATTCTGTGGCACCTGGACTTCAGTGTGCCACAGCTGTCATTTAATTAATACGATCAAAAATTGATGCGCGGGCTTCTCATTTCAACACGCTAGCAGAGCAGAACCGCATTGGCGGGAGGGGGACCCGCGCACTTTCGGCTTTGGATCTCTCTCAGGGAGGCCTTTTCCCGGGATATGAGCCGTGCTGGAAGCCAAACCAAAGTGACACTTATGTAGTGGGGCGCCAAGGCCCCGCCTCCCCAGCAGCCTGACTGACAGGCCGAGCGGTCGGAAGGAGATGAGGCCGGCTGCGGTCTCTCGCGTCAGGGCGAGGGGTCGGGATTAGAGAGTGACAGCTGTGGAGAACCGACGGATTTAAAATCGCGGCTGACTGTTATATTGGCTCTCCCTCTTTTCCGCGCGTGGCCTTTGTGTTTCTATAAACCTTTCATAAGCTGTCACTGATCTTAGCCTCCCTGTGATTTATTTTATTTTTTTTTAAATCCTCAATGAGGATTACTTGCGTTTCTTTTATGTGCAATAAACGAACCTGAAAACCAAGAGCGAGGGCTTTTCGCTGTCATCGTTGAATGTTAGCTTTCAGCGCGGTCTCACCAGAGCCGGGAACGGTCACGTTTCACCGCGCGGTCTCACCAGAGCCGGGAATGGTCACGTTTCACAGCGCGGTCTCACCAGAGCCGGGAATGGTCACGTTTCGCAGCGCGGTCTCTCCAGAGCCGGGAACGGTCAGGTTTCACCGCGCGGTCTCACCAGAGCCGGGAACGGTCACGTTTCACAGCGCGGTCTCACCAGAGCCGGGAATGGTCACGTTTCACCGCGCGGTCTCACCAGAGCCGGGAATGGTCACGTTTCGCAGCGCGGTCTCTCCAGAGCCGGTCACGGTCACGTTTCGCAGCGCGGTCTCTCCAGAGCCGGTCACGGTCACGTTTCGCAGCGCGGTCTCACCAGAGCCGGTCACGGTCACATTTCGCAGCGCGGTCTCTCCAGAGCCGGTCACGGTCACGTTTCGCAGCGCGGTCTCTCCAGAGCCGGGAAACGGTCACGTTTCATGGTGACCACGTCTGAACACACGCTAGTCACTTTATTTTAATGCGATTAAGACACAAGTCATGTAAACACCTCACACCTCTCTGATAATGCTCCAGAGACTAAGCTCTTAATCAGAGTGTGCATGATCACAACGAGGAGCACTCGGATTTAACTCGCATTACCGTAGAGCTGCTGGAACATGTAAACATGTTAATTGGAAGCACAGCGTGTTTTCCTGCTGTGACTCTCCCTCCCTCCCTTTCTCTGCTCTGGCGCCGAACTGTGCCAGCGTGCGGGGGGGGGGGGGGGGCAACTCTGGAAAATCCCACCGAATTGTATCCGAGAGGCAATTGCGCCAGGATTTACGGGCGCATCTCGCGGCCAAACGGACGCGCCAACCGAACAAAGCGACTGACCGTTTTTTTTTTTTCCGACTTTTCATTTTCAGAATAGACGAGCGGCTCCCACGCACGTCTGGCGCTAACTGGTGTCATTTAGACCTCGTGGGGGGAAAAAAATAAAAATGTTAATAACGTTTTAGTCACGCGGGGGCCTTGTCGGAGCAGAGTCCAGACCAAACCACTGCAGCTCAGGAAAAGATTAAATGAATATTACATATAGGGTTGAAGGGTGGCATATCCATCCCCAGCACAAGGTGTTGGTGTGCCTGATATGTCCCGTGGTCTGGAATTGAGTGCCGACCCTGCTGCTGCCAGCCCTGCAGGTCAATGAATGAATAAATTAATAAAATGATCTGTATTTGCTACAGTGTATCACAGATTGTAGATGTTTTATGAAAGCAATAATGAAATGGAATGATAAAATCCCAGGGCCTGGCGTAACTTAATCAAGTGTGCCATTATGTGCTCTGATTGAAGTGTGCCATTATGTGGTCTGATTGAAGTGTGCCATTACATGCCCTTAATGAAGGATACCATTACATAGCCTTAAGTGCGCCATTACATAGGCTTAAAGAAGTGCACCATTACATCGTCCTAATTAAGTGTGCCATTAAATAGTCTTAACGAAGTGTGGTATTACACACATACTCGTGGATTTGAGATTACTGGCAATCATCTCATCAATCATGTCATTAATTTCATCTGAGCTCATTTTGCGTTTTTTTTTATCTTCTGGCAACCGACTACAGACAAACAGGCTCATGTTTTATCTGCAAGTAAAACGTATGATCTGTCTTTATACCTGTGCTAACTATAGTTAGCCAGTGACAGGTACTGTATGTGTAGCTAAGCTAGCTAACTGTGTAGTAGCCTGTGCGCTTAGCGCTCCTTACAGGCAAGCCACCCAACGTAGCCTGATTAAGATGGATTGATTCAAATGCGTTCATGTGCATTAAGCTGACTTTAAGGACCAAGCCATCGATTTTATGTTTGCTGTCTGTCAGTAAGCAGTACGTGTCACGACCATGAACGGAATCTTGTCTCTTGTAATCATGCAGGGTCTGACATCTTTCTATTTGGTAAAAGGCAGAATGACGGAGGGAAGCCGGCCATACAGCTGAATCAGCAGTTGAGGGGAGTGTATTCACTCACCTGAGGTTTCGACATATTCTGTGATTTTAAGCTCTAAATATTTTGTAAAGGAACTGTGCAATCACATTTTGCCCATCCATTTAAAGTGCGACTAAACCAAAAAATCTATTTGTAGTTAATTTTCATATTGTAAACTACAGATTGCACTTAAGTTGTCTGGACCAATTGAATTGGTGGTCTTGGCTAGTTGTGATGTCACATGTACCAACTGTGCAAGTGAGTGCCAATCACTGTTCAGCAATGCAATTACGTTCATGTGGCCAGTGGATGGGGGACCCATGGGGTTTAGTCGCACTTTAAGGTGTTCATTATGGCGCAAGAAAAGACTTAAGAGACGTTTTTCAGAGATTTTTAAGATATTTTCTTTCAACGTAAAGTATGTGATTTCAAAACCTGAGAGCTAGAGGACTGACGTGTGGAAATTACGTTTAATTTCACTTTTGATTTGTTGCCCCCTAAACGGATGCGCAGCCTATTGGTTAAAATGCTTAAATGTCATGATAATTACACAAGCAACACTGTCTCCAAATGAGCAATAGCAAGTCCTCCTGTAGTGGACTGTATGAGAACTTTGAAGATACAAAAAAACTATTAATGCAAATTAAAAAATGATTGATGATTTCATTAGCACTAGGTATTTTAAATCTGGGAAGGTTTACGGATTGATAATAAGAGGTATGCTGGAGACTTATTTCTGTCAGTGGAAGATACCAAAGGGAACATGAAATGGCCTAAGAACACATCATAAACAGCCTACTACAGCATAGCCTCAAGGGAATGGTACTGCATACAGTGTTCCAATATGGTTGCTCATTTCACATATTCAGCAAATAATTTTTTTTTTCAATGTCTGAAATACAGCGTCATTTGTGACACTTGCAAATCATGCAAATTAAGCATTATGATGTCATAATGAAGATGCAGAAATGGTTTGAAACTTCAGTGACAATTACAATTTAACAATTGACCCTTTGTAGCCGAATGTTGGGGAAATAATTGACAGGGGGAAAACAACCAATTGCAGCGCTCTAATGCATAGCAACTGTGGCTAGTCTCTACTTCCTCCGACAACTAACTCTTCCCAGTGTGGCATAACCGAGGGCCTCCTGATTAGTCTTGGCCATTTTATTTTTTAGTTGATCAGTAGGTATAAAAGCTAGAGAAGTTTGAGTTTCAGCTTGGAACATTCAAAACGTAAAGAGTATACAACAGTAACTAATGGGGGCGGGGCTTAGCAAAGGGTCAATTAGACAAAGGTGTGGAAAAAACAAATATTTGAGGCAGATCCACAAAACATAAAAATATTAATATTAATATAACCAGAGATAATGCATATCTGTCTCCGGTGCTAAATGGTAGCGACAGTGCTGCCGCCGCAACTGCAGCCACAAATACCACTAACAGCATTGGTAATATATTTGTCAATGAATGAGGTCAGGGATTTAGCACTGTGTGGGGAAAGGTAGTCATTTGACCACTCATGCAAGGAGAGTGTGCCTTCGGACTGAAAAGCTGAAAGCCTGAGGATGTCTGATACAGGAGTTACAGAAAAGCACATTTACCCGCTTTGAAGACAAACTTTGTGTCTATTATTCTTTATCTATTATTCCTCCTGGTCAAAAGTCCACTGCGTGTCATTTGCAAATAAATTGGACAAGGACTTATTTTTTATTTTTTTTTAATCATTTACACGCAGTACATGTGAATGCATTTTGGGTTTTCCTTTGCGTAAGGAATATCCGTTTTGTTTTTGCTACCAAATTCAATTCATGACTGGGTCCGTTCTTCATTAGAATGGTAAAGAATAGCAATTGAAAACTAGCCAGTTGGCTAATACTGGCACATTTACACTAATGTTGACAAATGTGCATTGTCCCTCTAAAAATACATTTGTAAAATTAATTTAACTCTTAAAAGCTTAAATTCAAACTGAGCCCCAACCCTGAGCAAAACAAAAAATGACATCATACGATTCGGAGGGCCCCAGGAGCCACTAAAATAACATCAAAAGCCGGGCTCACAAATGGATGCAAAGCGAGCGTGGAGCCTAAAGACAGCCGCTTAAGAGCGTGATTACGCGGGAACAGCCTCGCACCCGCAGAGCCATTAACCTTCGCTAAAAGCCACGGCCACTCAGGGACTTATGGCTCAGGCCGGCCCTGAGGAGATATATTCTCTTTAATAGCGGGGCACTTACGGACAGCTAAAGGTGAAAGCGCACGGGAGGAGCGGGGGCGGCCCCCACGGTGGCGAAACGAGGCGGAGCGGGGGGCTCCGGCAGGGGAGCGCGCCGAGCGACGAAACCGCAGACACGCTCTTCCCTCCCGCGGACACGGTCGCCGGTTTTCCGCCGAACCGAATTAAGGACGCGCTTTCCGGAGCTTGTGTCGCATCTCTAAAAATACAAAACGAAATGCACCCGTCAGCAAAGTGCGGGAAGTTTGGAGGCTGAGAAACAGGGAGCGGGGGGGTACGGCTGCAAGCGTGCTCGGAATGACTCACCGAGCAGCCGGCTGCCTTTGATGTTGGCGAGAGAAAACCGCCCCGCGGCCGGGCGCCCGTCACCGTGGCAACCAACATCAAAGCCCAACCTGTGCACTTCACTGCGCCCTCTCCATCCCTCCATCCCCTAAAATGAAACCCGGGGTTTAGATGGGGGCTACGGCTCAGCATCCATTTTAGAAAATGGTTCACGTTACATAGTTCACATAGACGCATACATGCATAGCCACTGACATGTTTCATCTGCACTGTTGGTCTATGAATTGCGTACGTGCTATTTGAAAGAATAACACCTATGCAATAACAGCAGTTCCAGTATGCGGAATGAAAAACACGTCTCCATAAAGGTTGAGCATAAAGGTGCTCATTTTCATAAAGGTGTTAATTTTCATAAAGGTTGAGCATAAACGCAGAATAGCATATTGGCCACATTGTGCTGCTGCGAGTCGTCCTTCCCCCCCCACATTCGTCACAGGAGGCTTTCTTTTGTCACTCGGAGTGTGACCCTACACAAGCTGGACAACTCAAAAAATTCCACCCACTTACACCACGGACATAAATTTTATTTTTTTTTATTTTTTTTTTTTTTTTTATTTTTTTTTATTCTATGCACCCTCCTCCCTTCTCCTGGCAGCGTAGAATGCAATAATGCAACAATGCTAAACTGATTACACCTGCTACGGAGAGGCGAGAGAGGTGTGAATGAGTGCGCTTTGCCGAGAAGGGCTGTGTGTGCTGGCGTTGTGACTGTAAAAGAAAACCATGAAAGAAGTGCAGCGCTCCTGGAAAAAGGTCTGCATCTTTTCTGAGACCTCATTGGCTCGGCACGTTCCTAAATGGAATTCCCGCACGTCAGTGCTAGAGCGTTCCTTTAATACAGTTTTTAAAATTCTCCTTCCACCGACTTGAGCGCATCTTAAATCCAGAATGTTCCATTGCTGGAACTTGTAGCTCGGGAGGGCGGCGGCCGCCTGGCGAGATCACCGCAAGATCAAAAAGGCGTGAGCGAGGGGTACCGCGCCGCGCGGTAAACTCAATTTCCATTCTGCCAGAGTCTGCCCTCGGCTTGTGTGGGAGTCCAGTGGAGGTCTTTCGGCCGCATTACTCGTGTGGAACGTTAGCACTGATGTGAGCTTTCCCATTTCCCGGTGTGGATAACTGTGTTTGCCGTTTGTGTGGCTGCTGTGAGCGACGGCGTCAATCATCTCTCTGCATAACGCTCCCCGAGAAACGCTCAACGGAAAATGCGGGAGCCCCAATTTCCCCACCACCCCCCCCCCCCCCGGGCTTCCATTAACATGAAATCACACTGACAGCGTGTGTGAATAAATAGCATTTGTCATAGCTGCCATTCATTCCACATCATAATATAAATGTAAATTCTGATGGGGTGAGGAGAACAATTTCGGCTGCCGCAGACTTGTTACGCTGCTCCGCTGCATATAACATGTACGAATGTCATCGTGGAAGTCCTCTAAGACTACAGGCGATGCTACGGGCGACGGTTTTATACGGATAGTTGACCCTGAAGTTGAATGCTATTCATTCATTTTCTTACCTCCAGAAATTTCTTTTCATTACTTTTGTATTTCGGGAACGACTCCATCAAGAAAACCATTCCGAGCGTGAACGGCCTGCACCGCATTACGTGTTTACAGCTCGTGATCCGTGGCACCGTCTCCCCAAGTTTGGCAGTGACTGGAATTGAGAGAGAGAGAGAAAAAAAATAAAAGCGTAGAACCGAATGCAGTGCGGCGCTTTCTTGGGCGTCGGCTCGTTCGCGAGGTAAGGCCGCTGCATTGTGGGTGGAGTGAATGCCGCCCAAAATGGCGCCTCGTTGATAATAGAAACTGGGTCGATGTTTGTTCTGAGCCCCTGGCTTTCTCAGGCACTGTGGTGGGAGAGATAACGGCGGCCACAAAAGCGCGCGGCTCTGCTCCTGCGTGGCACCGTCGCCTCTCCGGGAGCCGGGGGCCGGGGTCGGAGACGGCTCAGCCAATCATTCAGTCCTGCGCGTGCGGGCGCCAGCCTCCTCCCCCGCAGAAGCTAGCCTCAGCGACCTCCAGCCCGGCGCTCGGGCAGCCGGCTTTTCGCACCGTCCTCCCCTTGTTCCGCCGTTAGGCCCGGCACTGTCATTACCGTATGGTCATTTGTTCTCATTAATATGTATTCATTTTGGCATTTGCAGTGCAATTAATTAAGCCAAGGTCAGGACAGCATATTAAATGTGAAACGTGTCACGGTGGCGCAGTGGGAGAGGACAGCTAAGACCTGAGAAACCCTCCCCCCACCCCACCCCCGCCTCCAGCAAAATTGGCGTAAACTCTTTTTCTGTGGGAAAAGCACGTATAAGGAACCGACGTATTGTGAAAGTTCTAAAATAACAGCTTAATTCACACTTAAACACGTGGTATGGACGCGTCATTTAAGTTCTGTAATGCTTCCCAATAATGCATAACGAGCCACATGACGATGCGGTGAAACTGCAGGGCAGACGGACTTGACGGAGGCGTCAGCGTTGGGCTGGTCCCTGCTGCATGAGGACAGCTCTGCAGATGAGTCCTGAGTGACGGTGCTTTAATTTCGGAGAGGCTTTAATTTCAGAGAGGCCAGCTGAGCCTCGCGGCTGCTTCGGTGCCTGAGGCTCCTGTAGGTACGGCACGACGCATTTCCCTCATAGATAAGACCAGGGAGGCGGGCGTATCCTTCCCATTGGCATATCCCTCGCCCACACGCCTCCCTCCCCCCCCCCCCCCATTGGCTGGCCTGCTGCCAGTGTTTGGGTTGGGAGCAGCGTGGGCCTGCTCCATCCCGACACTCCAGACTTTCATTAGTGCCCGCCATCTGCATTCAACCAGCTTCATCTGCATTCCTCATTTCTCATTACCTCAGCTGGCCCAGAACACACACACACACACAGGCACAGGCAAACACACACACAGACACGCACGTACACACACACACACAGGCACAGGCACACAGACACGCACGTACACACACACACACGTACACACACACACACACACACACACACACAGGCAGACACAAACACACAGGCACAAACACCGGCACACACACACACAGACACAGGCGCATGCGCACCTCAGTGTGCATCCATACCTCAGTGTGCATCCATACCTCAGTGTGCATCCATACCTCAGTGTTCATCCATACCTGTGTGTGCATCCATACCTCAGTGTGCATCCATACCTCAGTGTGCATCCATACCACAGTGTGCATCCATACCTCAGTGTTCATCCATACCTGTGTGTGCATCCATACCTCAGTGTGCATCCATACCTCAGTGTGCATCCATACCTCAGTGTGCATCCATACCTCAGTGTGCATCCATACCTCAGTGTTCATCCATACCTGTGTGTGCATCCATACCTCAGTGTGCATCCATACCTCAGTGTGCATCCATACCTCAGTGTGCATCCATACCTCAGTGTTCATCCATACCTCAGTGTGCATCCATACCACAGTGTGCATCCATACCTGTGTGTGCATCCATACCTCAGTGTGCATCCATACCTGTGTGTGCATCCATACCACAGTGTGCATCCATACCACAGTGTGCATCCATACCTCAGTGTGCATCCATACCTCAGTGTGCATCCATACCTGTGTGTGCATCCATACCTCAGTGTGCATCCATACCTCAGTGTGCATCCATACCTCAGTGTGCATCCATACCTGTGTGTGCATCCATACCACAGTGTGCATCCATACCACAGTGTGCATCCATACCTCAGTGTGCATCCACACCACAGTGTGCATCCATACCTCAGTGTGCATCCATACCACAGTGTGCATCCATACCTCTGTTTGCATCCATACCTGTGTGTGCATCCACACCACAGTGTGCATCCATACCACAGTGTGCATCCATACCTCAGTGTGCATCCACACCACAGTGTGCATCCATACCTCAGTGTGCATCCATACCACAGTGTGCATCCATACCTCAGTGTGCATCCATACCTCAGTGTGCATCCACACCACAGTGTGCATCCATATCATAGTGCAGTGTCAGGCCACAGCTTGCCCAGACTACTCTCGTGTGCATAAACACAATTCACAGGATACTGTAATGATGATGATGATGATAAAAATTTAGATGGCGATTAAAGGCATTTTCCCATTTCAGCCTCATCCATATGCATCTTGTTGGCAGACAGCCTCAAACCGAGCTGTACACATTTTACTATAATTCATATACATAACTGGATGTTACTGTAGCACTCCAGAAATGCACTGCTGTAACCGAAATGATAACTCCTATGAATGGCCCTTCATAAGAGCTGTATAACTCCTTCTTAAGCGCTATATAACTTCACATGACTGGAACTTAGCACATATAGCTGAATGCTTTTTATTCTAACCATCAGAAAATCAAACCGTACCTCTCACTGCACCTTTACCCCAAACCCGACACACATAAGTAACCACAAGTGTGTACTTACTACAAATAGCAGTTATAATGCCCACAGTGTGGTCTTACAAGCTTTATTAATGTGATTAATCTGCACATTTTTATTCAGTGTAACTGAAGTTGTGACCCATCATCACACAACAGCAGGGAGTCCAAACCAATCTTGAGGATTCTTTAATGACTCGAGAGGACTGCATGGAGGAATACCTCCCAACTTTATAAATTATTTCAGAATCAATTACCGCTCAGGGCTCACTGAGCAGCCCTTCCACACGACGGTGCACAGACCCCGACGTCTACAGCAGGGCTGAAGGGAAAGGAAAACAATGGAAATAAACGCTTTGGTTTCTCAAAACGCGGCCGCTTAGACCCAAATTCAGTCCCGGCGTCGGGTGGCCCTGTGGCACCAGCTTGAGGGGTTGCGGCGAGTTCTCGGGGGGGTTTCTTATCTCAGTTTCGGCCTCCCCTGCAGAGCTTCCCTGTGGGGAACTCCCTCTGAGCGGATAAGCAGGTCGTACTGTTCGCCCGGGGGTGCTGGGGATGGGGCTGCGCTTGCCTCTCTGTCCTTTTTGGGTCTGTTCGCGGGGCGGCGCTCTGATGTGCAGGCCTCCTCCAGCCAGCGCTCACCGCTGCCCAGCCTCGAGTGCCCTCAGAGCGGTCTTCTGAAACCAGGACGAAACGAGCCCAGCTCCTGGTGAGAGCTCCACCCTCCAATGAGATGTTGGACGAGCAGGTGTCCACACACTTTTGTATGCCGATAAACCTTGCAGCAGAACTTTTCTGACAGTGGATTTAAATAAATTACATCGAAACCCTTTTTGAGTTTAATCCCTTTGGCAAAGCAGACAGACATCCTTCTGCCTGTTTAGACCCGGAATATATCTAGCCTGCCAAAAATCAGAAACAGACTCCTTTTATTGAAAATGTACACCTGTTGAGCTTCAGGCTGAAAGCGATTAAATTAAAACCGCAATGAATGCATTTTAATGATGGACGGCAGCGGTTCAAACCAAGTCCGCTGCACCATGCAGTTTAAATATCTAAATATCTGTCTGTGGAAACACAGTCGGGAGGCCAGATGCACACTGAGCGTGTGCAGAGCCTCCGATGCGGGATGGAGTCGGCGGAGGAGCGGCAAAAGAGAGCAATGGGAATCCTCTGTTCTCTGGAAGAGCCCAACGCCTGGACCCAGATCTAATCCTGAGCCCTCAAAGGACCGCTAATGACCGCGGCGCACTTTCAAAAAAATTCAGTTACTGAGGTGCGAAATGGAATTTTATCTGATCTCCACCTTTCGGCGGATGAAAGAGAGGGTCTCATTTGTGAGAGCGGCGGGCGGCCGCTGCATACAAAGCGCGAGTGTGTGGGAGAAGGAGAACGAAAGGCGTTTGGGAAACGCGTGGGAGGAACGGTGATGTAAGCCGGCCTGCTCATTTCACCAGCTCGCCTTGCGTTAAATCCCAGTCAAACTGCTCGCAGAATTTGCCTGTGGTTTAAATGTATAAAAAAAGGTTTAGTAAGACAGTTTAGCTTGTGGGCTTATTTTGTTTTCCTTGAATATGAAACGGCATAATCATACTGGGATTCTGGGCAAGGCTTTATTTGTCTCTGTTTTAATAAATCCCATTTTCTCCGTTTTTAATTAAATTTCATAGATAGATTTCATCTATCCTTTATCCACACATGCTCAATTCACCCAAAGCCTGCATTCAATCCATTTTCTCTACGTTTGGATGTAGTAGCCATAGTAGTAGCAGCAGCAGAGGCAGTGTTATTGTTAATATGTTAATATTTATTGTTAATAATTGCAATTAATTATTATTATTGTTATTACACAGATTACCTTTCCAGTCCGATCCATATGTACTGAAGCAGTTGAGCCCTTTGGGAACTGCAGCAGTGCCCACGTGGGTTAGAGCCCATAACCATCTGGCTACAGCCCTCGGTTAATATAATTAACATTTACAGCCCCGCACAAGTGTCCCCTCGTGCCCGAGACGCAGAGAAAGGCAATATTTAAACAGTAAAATGAATGTGCTGCTTCTCCCAGGGGGGTCTGGAGTTTTGTCTCAGTCTGGTCTGGGCCGCTGTGCTCATTACTGCTCTTCTCCACCCGGGGGCGGCTTCACCCACGTCAGTCTCCGGCGGGACCGGGCCACCGATTCACATGGAGGCGCTGGATTAACTGGGCAAAACTTTGTCTGCCGGCTACTTCTGCCCCCCGGGCGAGAGAAATTATGCTAAATCTGTTGTGCAATTCCAAAGAAACGCTGCTTTGACTGAGCACAAAATTAAATGTGTTCTTCTACAAGGAAGGAGAATATCGTATGTTGTTGTATCTGAGGGTATTAACAGTCACTCTCATCCTCAGACCTATTTTATGCACACATACACACAAACAAACACATATGCATCAAAGCGCATACACACACAAACGTAGAGATATATCTTCAGATATATACAGATATCTTCACTGCATATTAGGTGTTTTTTAACCACCTCACCATAATCTACGAACAGCACAATGTATTCCAATAAGATGGCAAAATATTAGCCAGAAATTTCCACAGACATGCCATAAGGGACAAACCACCTTCAGGGTAAACTACCTCTCATGATTCCTTTCCTTGTGGTCAAGTCAAAGTCATTTTTGCACCTGGCTATTTGCATAACACAGCAATTCCACAAGTGCTGAGTGTTACACGCCATCCGGACAAACGCCGCCAAGTCATAGTGCCACCTGCAAATCTTTTCTAAATGTCAATCGACACGCTTCCCCTCTGCCCCCTTGCTTTATTGTCTTGAAAATGAGAACTGATACAATGCCATTTGCCACCCAATAGGTGATATCACCACGGAAACTAGTCGGTTGCATTTTCAAATTCTCAATTCCATTTTGAATGCTGTTTGGGAACAGGAAGTGGTTTCCACAATTCTGTTGGCGATTCAAAATATGTAGAAAAGAAAAGGCCTGCAGAGTGGGATTTTGGTCCTATCCCCACCAAAACCGGAACTTTATTAAGCGCTTGAGTCATTACTTCATAATTCCCCTGTCTGCCATACCTCCCTACAGCTGAGGACATAAGTGGAATTAAGGGTGCTGTGAGCCGGTTCTGGGAGACCGTGGGGTTTCACAATAAACGGCAAATCAAACGGCATCAACTTGAACGGAAGCCTCCCACTTAATAACAGTGCTTGACCGATGGCCTCGCATACGCGACGGAATTAATTTTTCATCCTTCTGCCAGGAATGAGAACCCGCCGCTCGGCCTTCTCGCCCCTTCATCAGTCGCGCAGAGGGCTCGAGCATCCCACCCGTGCATTTACCGCCCGACGTAGAAGTCTTTGCGCTCCCGGGCGGATTTGGCGTGGTGGGGGGGGGGGGGGTGGGAGCCAAAAGGTAAAAATGAAACCAGCTCCAGCCCAAACAGAGGAGGCTCGAGCGAAATCTCAGCGTCATGGCGACAATATGCTAACGAGATTCAGCAACAGCCCCACGCCACCCCCCCCGGAAATCCTTTTCGCAGTGATCCGCCATGGTGATGCGTGTCCGTGACTCAACGGTACGCAAAGCTGCCGGCGAATTGAAACGTTTCGCAAGGCAGTGGGACGCATCGTCTGCAGCTTGAAAGGCCTCCCAGATCAAGGAGAAAAGAGAGCCGATTGGGTAATGCCATTGTATGTGGCCCTTATCACCGTTATGGTGGAGTCTTGGCTGTCCCTTAACTATCCCTATGCACAGAGAATAAAAAAAGTTTGGTACATCACCGTGCCTCACCCCCATAGCATTGGCTTCCTACGCCACACTCCCATCAGATTTGAACAATCGACGTCGTGGCCCTTGGAGGACCGGGAACGAATCGACGATTCCGATCGCCAGAAGGGCGCTCGCTGGTTTTTGAAATCACGCGGTAGCGGACTAGGAGTGTTTGGCAGTGGGACTTTCACACTTTTTATTCATTGGTCTGAATGCATGCAGTTACGCTTTGAGGTTATTGCATATTTGCCGTTTGATTAGAGGATCAACTGCTCTTCACACGTTTTCTGCCAGATAGCTGCAGGCATGTAACAGGCATAATAAATTAGCGCTGTAATGCGCGGCTGGTTCTGCGAACTTCACTTTCGTTTCCGGGCTGAAATCAGGCTTCCCTCAATTGGCTCTTTGCTGTCGGACCTTCCTCCTTCCTCCTCCTCTGTGACAAGCGTCCAATCCCTGTGAAGAGCTTTTTTCCGGAATCTCGTTCCAGATTCCGTAGCTTAGATGTGCGTTCAGCCAGGGAATCGACAGGCGATATTTTTAAACTGCCGTAATGCACCCAGTTTACACCACACTTGCCCACGCATATTTCTCCACAGCAAACAAAAGCTACATTTTTTTCTTTGTGTAATTAAAAAAACACCACCTCTTCTTATTTAAATGGCAATTCACACTTAAGTATTCGTGTTTATTTCCCAGATAATTTCTTGATGAGATTCAGTTTTGCTCCCATCATGTCATCTACCAAATGAACACCGGTGTTTACTGTAGAGCTTTGTTTTCCAGCACAGCCAGTCATTAATATGGAATATAATTAGAGGCATGCTTTACATTAGATTAACTGAACGCGCAGCAGGTCCGGATGCGGTCCGGAGAAGCGGTAATGCATATTCATTTCGCGGAGGGAAGGTGTTGAACGGTAGGCTTGCGCGCACCTGCGGCCAGCGATTGAAATGCATCCCACTCGAGACGCCTGATCGATCTACGCACCCGCCCGGGGGGTGAACCGCCAATCCGCCGCGCTCTCTCCAATTTACAAACTTCTGTTTCATTTGGGCCTGTGAAAGCGTTCGTTCCGCGCTCAAGCGCACGCCATTACGATTCCATTCAACTTGCATGTTTTTTTTTCTTTTTTTCGTGCGCGTCGTTTTGTTTTCCGGTTCTTTTCACCGGGGATTAAAAACAAAAATTTGCATTAATTGCGAAGAAGTGTTCGCATTAATTGCGGGAAGCGTTTCTCCTATGCGGCGGCGTGGGTGGCTTTGACGCATGCACGTGCGCTAGTTCGTACCACAAACAGAAAGGCCAGGTGTTTTCTCCAGGCGATACGAGGCGGAATGTGTTTGCTTCCCTCTGAAGGAAATCGCCCGCTGTACTCCTGGTCTCCAAATCGCGTTACTCGGCTGTTAATAAATGCGCATTTTGCAACACGTTTCCGCCGCCGTTGTGTTTATTGCTTTTCATCTGGTTTCTCTCCTCGTGCTGCGTGTACCAGCTGAGAGAGATGACCTTGAGGTCTCTTGGAGCATTAATAATACAAGCTGTGCTTTTGCACTTCTATAATTCTGCAGCCTGCAATCTCTGGCTTGAAGATGATGCCCAGTCTCCTGCCGGTTACAAGGGGTGCAGCAGCCAGAATGTGTGTGTGTCTGTCTGTCTGCGTGCATGCATTTGTGTGTCTGCGTGTGTGTGTGTGAGTGTGTCCAGCACTTTTTTTCCTTCAAAAAAACCAGACCAAAAACTTCTTTGGACTGTAACCATGGTAAAGTTCTCCTGTCCTAAAGGTCTGAATACTAATGTCCGTCTATGTATTGCCGACCACACCTTAGGCCCCAAATGGGCGGGTTGCATCAGAAAAGAACGGAGAGAGTTGTCAGGTTCCGCAGCGTCTGTGGCTCAAAGCTCTTTTTGTTTGTTTGTTTGTTTTTCCCCTCCTTTTCTCCCAAAGCTGGAGTGCACCGGAGCAGAGCCGGATCCACCGCTGAGGGCGGGAAACAAACGTCTGTCCCGCCCGCGTACCAATGCGGATCCCGCATACCATTCCCCACGCGCAAGCCGCGGGTTTTGCGCTTTGTTTTAATTGCCCGAAAGGTGGTGGGGTGGGAATAATTAAAGGCGGATTAGACACCGCCGCTGAAGCAGAAAAGTTGTTGGGCTGAGGCGTTAGCGGAAATGTCAGCGATCAGAAAGGCGCCGCTTAATTGAAAGCAATCGCATTACAGACGGGTGGGTCCTACAATTAACTGCACAGGTTTACTCACAAAACACTGCGCTGCAAGAAAATAATAAAATAGCATCTCAGCACTATAGTATTATGGGCGACTCCAACGTTGGATATCATGAATCTAACTGAAATTATTTATGAATTATTGATTATTTATACATTATTTTAGGTACATAACCATGTGGTCCTGAGTTACTTCAGTGTCAATTTCGCTCAAAACTAAAAACATCAACGAGATTAAATCAAATTAAAATCAGGCTCCGCACAGTCTTTCAGGGTTGATTTAATTGGAAAAGTTGTGAAAAACCATTCCTTGTGTATAAAGGCTATAGGTGTCAGCTGCTGTAAATGTGCAATAAATGGTTTATAAGACCAAAGCGAAAAGGCCCGCCCTGAGGCGTCTGGTGAAAACCGTCATGTATGGTGAGATGATATGTGCGCGCAGAAGCAGCGGGCGATTCGCCCGTGCCGTGAACGCACGCCAAGCGCTTCTCCAAACGAGGGGGAAACGGGCAGCGTTCTTCCTGCTCGCGCCGCACTCATCTCCGTCATACGCCGTCCGCCTGTCGCCAGACGTCTCACTGAGTTACCTGAACCGGGCGGGCGCTAAGCTGCAGGCAAGGCTTCTGCGCAGAAAACACACGGCAGGAGCTCAGTCGCGACGAGATCTCGCTTCGCACGGCCCCCTGAACACTTCACCTGCAACGGCTCTTGCGGCAGCGACGACTGCCACCAGAGAACGGCGAGCTGCAGTGGGCCGCTGATGTGATTTCAGAGTAGGCCCGTGGGAAGGCAGGGACGAAATTACCAAGCAGCAAGACAGAAACCGCACCTAGCCGGGCGGCTACGCAGATGGTGATCGGTCACGTGGCATCAGCATGGGTGTAGGAGACATCAGTCACTGTAATAGACTGGGATTAAACTCCAGCCCACCTCATCCCCCCTCCCCACCCCCCCATTATTACCACTGGCAGCCTCTCAGTACCGACTTACTACAACACAATACGCCTATATCTCACCACACTCTATAACACTTATATCTCACCACACTCTATAACACTTATATCTCACTACACTCTATAACACTTATATCTCACCACACTCTGTAACACTTATATGTCACTACACTCTATAACACTTATATCTCACCACATGCTATAAGACTTATATCTCACCACACCCTGCAACACATATCTCACCACACTCTGTAACACTTATATGTCTCTACACTCTATAACACTTATATGTCTCTACACTCTATAACACTTATATGTCTCTACACTCTGTAACACTTATATGTCTCTACACTCTATAACACTTATATGTCTCTACACTCTATAACACTTATATCTCACCACACTCTGTAACACTTATATGTCTCTACACTCTATAACACTTATATCTCACCACACTCTGTAACACTTATATCTCACCACACTCTGTAACACTTATATGTCTCTACACTCTATAACACTTATATCTCACCACACTCTGTAACACTTATATGTCTCTACACTCTATAACACTTATATCTCACCACACTCTATAACACTTATATCTCACCACACTCTGTAACACTTATATGTCTCTACACTCTATAACACTTATATCTCACCACACTCTGTAACACTTATATGTCTCTACACTCTATAACACTTATATCTCACCACACCCTGCAACACTTATATGTCTCTACACTCTATAACACTTATATCTCACTACACTCTATAACACTTATATCTCACTACACTATATAACACTTATATGTCTCTACACTCTATAACACTTATATCTCACCACACCCTGCAACACTTATATGTCTCTACACTCTATAACACTTATATCTCACCACACTCTGTAACACTTATATGTCTCTACACTCTATAACACTTATATCTCACCACACCCTGCAACACTTATATGTCTCTACACTCTATAACACTTATATCTCACCACACCCTGCAACACTTATATGTCTCTACACTCTATAACACTTATATCTCACCACACTCTATAACACTTATATGTCTCTACACTCTATAACACTTATATCTCACCACACTCTATAACACTTATATGTCTCTACACTCTATAACACTTATATCTCACTACACTCTATAACACTTATATCTCACTACACTATATAACACTTATATGTCTCTACACTCTATAACACTTATATCTCACCACACTCTGTAACACTTATATGTCTCTACACTCTATAACACTTATATCTCACCACACTCTGTAACACTTATATGTCTCTACACTCTATAACACTTATATCTCACCACACTCTATAACACTTATATCTCACCACACTCTATAACACTTATATCTCACCACACTCTATAACACTTATATCTCACCACACTCTATAACACTTATATCTCACCACACTCTGTAACACTTATATCTCACCACACTCTGCAACACTTATATGTCTCTACACTCTATAACACTTATATCTCACCACACCCTGTAACACTTATATGTCTCTACACTCTATAACACTTATATCTCACCACACCCTGCAACACTTATATGTCTCTACACTCTATAACACTTATATCTCACTACACTATATAACACTTATATCTCACCACACGCTATAAGACTTATATCTCACTACACTCTATAACACTTATATCTCACCACACTCTATAACTATTTTCACCTCACTCTATAACTATTTTCACCTCACTCTATAACAATTTTCACCTCACTCCAGAAGTTTCACCAGACTATTAGTATTATTATTATTATTTTGGTGTCATATTGATTTTAATTGAATTGGTCATTTACATAATTATATCACCCAAAGAAAGAGCAAATGACCAATAAGCAAATCAGCTCAATAAGCTTTTTTTGAATACCATCTTTACACCACCTCCCTGGTTTACCGCCAGCTTTTGGTCTTGGCTTTAACTTGGCAGTGTAATGAGGGAACAGCACATCTTTAAAACATTGCCAAATTAGGACGCCCGTCAGTGTAGCAGGCATGCTACAAACAGCCATTCCATCTTTGCCCTGTGCATCTAAAAGAATGGGTTTTAGACATTTAAAGCTGTTTCACCACACATTTCTCAGTTAGTTTAAAGAAGATTTACCTGCAGCCTATGGCATAGACAGCACTTGTGTAAAATGGTTTAGTATGCGGGGGGGGCGGGGGGGTGATAAAAAGACTCTCAAGGCTAAATAAACAAGCACAGAACTCAGCTCCTTTCTCAGTGTTTAAAAAAATATATATATATATATAGAAAAAGACCAATTAAAAAAATAAAAAAACCTACAGGGGCTGCTTACGGTAATACACAATGCAAGGCCAGGTTCATACTCTTTGATGATGCACCACGAGCAATACAGAAGAACTTAATTAATTATAGAATTAATTGCTATGATTCCCCGATCAAACACATGCCGCACATTTCATTAGCCTGCTGTATGGGTACTGGCATCAGTGCATTAGTGCATCCTAACCAGCTCTACTGTGATATAACCACACCTTTTCCAGAAGGCCTGGTGAGATCAGCAGGCACTCAGTGAAATGTAAAATAAATTGCACTTTCCGACCAGTTTCATAAGACTGCGCTTCCCAGCGTCACAAACGCACATGCCCACTTCCTGAGGGCCTTTAATACGTTCTTTCACTGTCTGTCATCTACTCACAGATACAGTTCTGTGCATCTACTGCACCGGCAGAGATGTTTATCAGAAGGGAGATACAGTATGTGCACTCTGTGCTCCTTCCTGACTTGGCGAAAGAGATCCGGTGTGGCCGCTCGAGTTTTGTGAGTGAATTTTCAGTTCAGCGGTTCCAGAACAGCATGTTCACTGTTCAATGTGGTCACAGTGCTTTCTGAATGCCTTTCGTTCAGCGTTCCGACTCTACGGGAGAATAGATGTGTGGAGCACAAAGCAACAACTGGAGCAAATGAAAGCTGAAAGTCTGCACTTTAACCTAATAGTCACTGTTCCATTTCAAATCCAATGTGCTGGAGTACAGAGCTGAAACAACAACAAAAAAATGTTTTGCTGTCCAAATACAATTGGACTGCACTGTATATAAATATATAGAAAGCTCTGCTCTCTAGAGGGGTCTTCTTGTGTCTCCAGTGAATCATCGATGATGACAGAGCCATTATCTGTGATTCAGGTCTGCTTTTCAGAGTTGGAGTCAGAGCCCAGCTCTCATCACTAAATGTGGTGACATGAGATAGCTCCCCCTCCCTCCACCTGCAGCCAGTCTCTGGCCCTCTGGCAATTTCCTCAGTTTGTTTGGAGATGTGACTGAGGACTGACCTTGGACGTTTTTTTTTGTTTTTTTTTAAAGCTTTTAAGGAATAACCCATTCCTTTTTCTTTTTCCCCAGAAGTGTACTGAGCTTTTTTTTCTTCCCCCTGGAAGGAATTGCTGTCCTTACCCAACGCATCCATCTACCGTATTAAGTGCATCTCATCAAATGGGGATGAGATTTCTTTCCAGTTGGCTTGTTTGCAGAGATTTGATTTCTGTTGATTATTTTTTAACGGATCTCATGTTTTGGAGGTATTTAGCAGTTGGGGTGTGAACATCCAATTACATTTAAAGCAGGTGACATCCACGCACTGCCAATAATGTTGTTTCACTGTAAGCGCAATATTTTTCTATACAACTGGGTCTTTGTCATGTATGCCAACTAAATTCTAATTTTTTTTTTTTTGTCGTTTTTTGCTCCAGGATATACTCTCCACAAATACTGTATATTGTCCATACACCTCTTTGTTCATATATGAAGTTTTTATTTTGCATCCAACATCAAATAATATCTTTTTACAATATAATGCTTAATCCAATAGCAGCTTTAGTCACCTTCAGGCAGGAGCTTGTAAAATTCAGTCCTGGCGGCTTAGTACTTGCATCAAGTGAGATCTGAAACCTTCTATAGCAGATGTAGTGGGAATACAAGTGAAGCCACACGGAAAAGCCCAATAATCCCATCAAGAGATTGATCACTGAAAGACTGAGGACTATTGGCACAAAAACAAGCCTAGTCAGGGCTAAAAAAACGCATTTTCTTGTGCAAGGATAATCCAGTGCATCTGGTCCACAATCAGAAATGTCAGATTGGGAAGAAAATGGAGGGGGGAAAAAAGATGCGTTTGTGAAGGTTCTATCCTAGAATATGGCCAACACGTGCTCTTCAGAACAGTTCAGCAACCCAATCCCCCCCCCCCCCCCCCCCCAACATTTCACTCCCCGATCAATATTGTGCAGAGAACAGTATTTCTAGCTGGTCTTGACTGCACTTTTCTGTCTATGGGAATATATGGGCTGCCTTTGAGCATGCTGTCTTATTGCTACAGTTGTTGCTCGCGCATGACTGGGAATAATGAAGCCCTTTTCACTGCACCTGTAACAGTCATCCAGCATGCATCCCACACTTATCCTACACGGCAGTTGGACAATGAAAACGGCTCACAAAGGAACAACAGTGTTTGATTTAGCCACAAACCCAAACAATGATTTTGAAAAAGCGATTCATCACAAATGGTCACGGAGGACTTCAAGGATGACAGAGATTATGTCAGTTACCAAACAAGGTGTGTGTTTGTGTGTGTGTGTGTGCGTGCGTGCGTGCGTGCGTGCGTGCGTGCGTGCGTGCGTGCGTGCGTGCGTGCGTGCGTGCGTGCGTGCGTGCGTGCGTGCGTGCGTGTATATACACCAAGTTGTTATAAAACATGCAGCCCAAACCAAAGTCCCAATTCTTGCTTGTGTGGTTGACACCTAATTACTGCCATAATATAATTGCCCCGGTGCTGTCAGGACAGCAGGAATTCCTCTTGGTTTCTGAAAGCCGAAGCTTTAGCGCGAACGTTTTAGCTGTCAGCGGGAGGCACCTTTTTAACAGCGCTCATTTTCCCTTATTCTGCTGTGGGGGAGAAATAAAAAAGAATCCATGACAGAGGCGGAAGCTTTGACACAAAGCCACAGCTGAATGTGGGGAGGCTCTTTGGGCCTAATTGATTATTTGTGTTGCGCATCTGTTAGCTTTGAGGGTGCCCGGGGAAATAATGTAAAATAGGTAAGAAGATTAAATGTGGGAAAATGGCTTTCGCCGGCCGCGTTATTAATCTTTCTCCCCTACCCTCAGTCTAAATGGGTTTTTCATTAAGGTTTCCCCATTAAAGGCAGCTCCCATAGCTTGCTGATCGTTAAGAGAGAGCTTGACTAATAGAGATTTTATGAAGTGATACAGGGAAGGGAAGAAGGAAGGATGTTCATTAAGATTCATATTGGCAGTTCCAAACGAGTTATTTAAAAACTCCAGTGAGTCTCATCATCATCCTTTTTTTGGTCCAAATTTATTATTTTTATTTTATTTTATCGCATTTGTCCTCACACACTTCTTCCAGTTTTTTTTTTTGCTGGTTTGACAGTGCTAAAGATTAATTTGCAGCGCACATATCCAAGCTGGTACGTAATTTTATGCTTCTTGTTCTGTTGACACCTGTTAAAACGAGGTTTTCTAATGCAATGTTTTCTGTTACTCCAAACTGCATTACCGTCTCTTTGATGTTCTCGACTGACTGAACTGTGAGCTCCAGTGGGACAGTGGGAAAGCAGAGAACAGGCTCTCCTTTTACAGAAAAAACTAAAACACAATTTGGAACATGGAATGTTGTGACAGGAGAGTACACTTTTCTACACAAAATTAAAATAATTTCACAAATCAAGCCAAAAAAAATGTCTCTGTCCATTTCCTTTTGCATTTTCATAAATTGAAGCTTAAGTCAATCAACTGGAAAAATACCTGTACGGTTGTTCCTTTTATCAATGGTCCCCTGCTTTCGAATGTACGGCAAGATCAGCTTTCAGCTTCCTGGCAAGGAATTCTTAGTATGGCCTATTGAGCAAAATGGAGGATTGTTATACCCAAAACGTGTATGTTCTACGAGTTCTTTGAAGAGTCTTGAGATTAACCGCTTTTCTGAAGGAGGAATTGTGCAAGAGAGTGCCTGGCTGAGACAGACAACAGCAAAGCGGTACCAAGTTGCGGTGATGGCCCTATATTTTCCAAGCCCAGCAAATTCAGTTGAATATAATCACAAGGACAGACGGAAAATGGAGTCCCTTGTATCTCTTTTTACATTACATTACATTACATTACATTCATTTAGCAGACGCTTTCATCCAAAGCGACGTACAGTAAGTGCATACAGAGACATCATCAAGATCACTACAGAACAGACAAGACAAAGCACATCCTTCCCATAATGTAGCAGCTATCCCTAGTAATGAACGTTGACTGTAGTTCACAGTAAGCTGTGGGTAAATCAGCAATACTACACTTCTATTCTAAATACTATTATAAACTATAATAAACAGACAGGAAAAACACAGGGAACTAGTAAACACAGGGAACTGATATTCCTAGGTTAGAATATCAGTCAAGGTGGAGTCTGAAGAGGCAACGTGGTCTCACGCGGACTCGTCACATAGCGACGCTTCTGCCCAAGCGTCGCTATGTGACGCCAAAGGTAGCCTTTTGCGTCGTATATTGACGCAGCCTTTTGCGTCGTATATTGACGGTTGTGGCCGCATAATTTGTCTTTGGTTGTGGCACTTCAATATTATGCTTTTTTATTTTTATTTTTTCTTCATCTGGTAGAGAGTTACGTGAACTCTTGTGGTCGGGCTCGCCCACTATCTTAACAGTTCGGGCATGAGCCCGAGTTACATGAACTCCTGTGAGGTTATGTTTAGGGGTTGGGGGTGGGGTACGGGAATCACGAACTCAGAAAGATCTCCGCGCACACGGCGAAGACTGAGCGGGCATGCTCGCAGTCGGTTATCATGAGCAAAGCCTTCGCCATAGTAGGATTCGTAAATTCGAGACGAGTGCGTCAAATAACGACGCAAAAGGCCTCCTTCTGCGTCTAAAGGATGACGCCGTAGGAGCTGCCCAAGCGTCGCTATGTGATGACTTGGGAGTGAGACCAGGCTGGAAGAGGTGTGTCTTCAGGCCTCGACGGAATGCAGGCAGGGTTGGAGTAGAACGTAGGGGAATGGGAAGTTCATTCCACCACTGAGGAGCTAAGGTGGAAAAACTCTGCAGTCGGGACGAGCGAGAGCCTTTGACACGGAGGGGGGGAAGTGCCAGTCGCCCTGCTGTAGAAGAGCGAAGTGGTCGGGCAGGAACATAGTTCTGGATTAAGTCCTGCAGGTAGGCGGGGCCTGTCCTATTGGCTGCAGTGTAGGGTCAGAACTTTGAACCTGATCCTGGCTGCAACTGGCAGCCAGTGGAGTGACCTCAGCAGGGGGTCACTCCACTCCAGTCGTTGTATCCTTGCTAACCCTCAGTTGATGGTCTTGTGTAAGCCATTCAGCCCAGCTCCAACGTCCACAGAAATGTAGTCAGCAAAGAGAGGATACACATGAACAGTTAAACCCGGTAACTGAATGGCAGTTATGAAAAAGCAAAAATAACACAAAAAAAAACAAAAACAAGCCGTGCAAAGCGAAAAACAACTATGCGATGACTCAGCGCTGCCTGATTGACTGTAGTTTTGCCCTTTATTCCACAAGCAAAATAAATCTGAGGTCGTTAAGGTCAGACACTGCAAAAAAAGAGGAAGGGGCCAAGGAAGAACACATCCTCCCAAAATGTTATATCGATTCCTATCCAATCCTTAAAAACATGCTGGGTTTAGCACGCTCACTTCTCATGCCTGTTTGAGTAGCCCAGCTGTTACCCAAGGGGCCACCGCGTGCAGTTATGGTGATGAACGGAATGGTAGCCGGCGGTAATTTAGCATTGAGGAAATGAGCCTTTTTTTGTGGAAGAGCCGCACTCCCAGCCGTAATCATTATTCCGCCGGCGAGTCTTCCCGGCGAGGCCCTTTCCTCCTTTCATCGATTTCACTGTGGAGTTCCTACACCCTCCCGCTCTGCTGATCCAACACGTTCTCCGCTTGAGGCTCGGAAGCGTCGCCAAGGACGACCCCCCGCTGGCCGATCGGGCGTCCACGAGTCCGTCCGTGAGCTGCACGTGAACAGTCTTCCTCCGACTCGTGCTCGTGCGAGCCAGACTTGCGCGCTGTGGCGTGCTAAGGAGCAACGGCTGATGACACTTCGGAGGAGACCACGCCCACACTCTCCCCGATCCGCAGCAGAGGTTGCGATGAGCGTTGCGGAGTGAGCGTGATTGGCCATTCCAAATTAGGGGGAAAAGGAGGAAAAAGCCTTTAAAAACTTGAAGCATGGTTTTAATGATATTAATCACTCTTCTGTTAATGGGAAATTTAAATGTTCGTTTCTGTCATTATACCTGAGGTGAAATTCTTCAATTTTCAGCCCTGCATGAAGTCACATGTTCCATATATAAAAAACTTCCATATATAGTAAATCAATTTTACCCACTGTTAGCTCCAAAAACTATCTGAAAGCGGCAATAAGTCATTCTGTAAATAGATTTTTTTTTTTCCCCGCATCGCCCTTGTGAAATTGACTGCAAAAGCACTCTCATTAGGATTCATTTGGTACTCAGGCAAATCCTTATTCCCTCTTTGCAGTTAAAAAATTGTCAAGTCACAATCTTTAGTCTAAATGATTTACGTTGGGGTTCTTAACACTTTGAAGAATAGGTTTTTCTGGAATGTTTCTTTTCAAAATCAGCGCTCTAGAACCCCATTGCTTTCAATTGCCAATAGTGACATCAGCATTAGAATCTTCAGTTAAGAACATGCTAATCAAACATTTATGATCTTACACCTTAAAGGGTTATAAAGGGCACTTCTGCAGGCAGGAGTACTGAAGTGTTAGGGCTTGATGGCATGAGATGAGCCTACTGCAGTATCAGTCCCATCAGAACACCCAAACTCAGCATTAAACAGTGAGTACTGAACACTAGACACCAGCACTAGAATTACACTGGACAATGCAAAACAAGCCTACTGCGCCCCTCCAATTAAAAAATGTTACTTTTTTTCAATGCATTGGCCACTTTACAGGGCCATCTATGAAAAATGACCAGTAATTTAGGATACAGTCATAGCACAGCTAATAGCTAACTGGAACTTTGTTACTGGTTTTAGCATTTCAGACTTCCAGGAGTGGGTGGGGATTTGGAAATGAACACCGGGGGAAAAACGGTTTACTCCGATGCTCAAATCTTCCTCGGGGTTTGATTTATAGACCCATTGCAACATTTGCTAAACCCGGTTTCATACGCATGCGGATGATGAATGTTTGGGGCGCTTTCATTTAATTGCAGGGTGTCTTCACTTACCGTTTCTGAAAGACTTCAAGCGGTCTGTCCCGTAACACCATATAAATAAACATGATGTATGAGTTTGGAGAACCTGATATTCCAGGTGGAATGAAAATCATATGGATTTTAGTATTCTGTTTACAGAGAAGCAGATGAGATGTTCTCTGATAAAGCTGGGTCAAATGAACAGGATCAATATGTGTCTGGGCAAGTGAACCAAGAAAGCACTATTCTGTATTCCATTATCTGTCTTGGGGGACGGCTCAGTAATATCGGATAAAGCTCAGCTAATGTCATCTTCCAAGTAATAAATATTCACAATCCCTTTCCTCTGAGCTGTGTGGCTGCACGGATTTTTAGTTATATATTCCTGCGAGTGGTGAAATGAATATTTTGGTCACACAAACCACGCCACTGCAACAGTGTGATATCTACTGTATTTGCATCAGTCACTTTCAATAAAATGCTAATTTCTAGATTATTTCACATTACAAATTCTGAACTGGCAGACAGAGGTGTCATTGTTTTTTTTTTGGTCTCTAACTACATTAACAACAGGCCATTCAGCCCATCAAGAACACAAGAATATGAGAATACATAATGAGGAGAACAGGCCATTCAGCCAATCGAGAAGACAAGAAAATAATACTTAACGAGGGGAACAGGCCATTCAGCCCATGAAGAGCACAAGGAAATACGAATACATGAGGAGATGAGGCCATTCAGCCCATCTTGTCTTATCATTTTGATATGTATCTATAGTCGGAGCTTGAATTATCTTGTGCAAAATGTCAGTGAGTATTAGAAAAAGGGGGGAAAACGTCGGGGGACATTTTTATAGACATACAAAGTACACACACCAAAGCAGGGATCAGCCAGTCCCAGGGAGTAAATCTGTGGACAGAACAGTCCCCCCTATGTGCCCTTCCAAAGCGTACGGCCCGGGTGTGGACACCCGGGAGGAAACAGGAGCGAGATGCTGAAAAGAAGGTCTTATTGCTCAACCGAGCGCGAGCCATTATGTTACATTACGGTCGCTTAGCGGGCTCTCTTATCCGGAGCGATGCGCAACCTATACCCAGAAGCCCCAGGAGAACCGCGCGCGGAGCGCCTCCACAGTGCCGTTACACGCTGCCTTCTCTTCCCCCCCCCGCCCCCCAGATCTCCGCGGGTGCCCTACCGCCATGAGGCTGCTCTGGAAGTACCTGGACAAGGTGAGGTGGCTCAGGAAGCGCTCTGCCATCCCCCTGCTGGGCGTGCTCGTCACCTGCCTCCTGTTCCTCAACCTGGTCATCGAGGACGGCTACGTGTTGGTGAGGCCGCTTTTTCTTTATCATTATGGGGGAGGCTATGGCTTTCCTTCCTTCCCATTTAAATTATTTTTTTATTTTTTTATTTAATTTATATAATTTTACCCACTTATTTATCAATTCTTGTCTTTATTTATCCATTTTATTTATATTATTATTGTTATTTTTACTACTATAAAGCTGTATGCTAGACAAATAGTTATTATTATTATTATTATTATTATTATTAGAACAGGAAGAACGACTTTTTAATAAACATTTGGTCCAAGTTTTCTTTTCCAACAAGAAGTTATTAAATAGTTCCCGTTACAAAGTAGAAGGTCCTGCGGTCACCCTCTCATTTTGGTACATTGCTGTTGCATCTTTGAATAGGGTTCTGTAATAAGCGCCCAAGTAGGTAGGTGCGGAACGTTAAGAGAAAACTACAGGTATGTAATGAGCAACTAAACTGGTGTATCTTTATTATTTTTGTGAGAAAAAAAAATCAATCACAAAAACACTCTTCATCAAATTCAGGTGTGAAGCTGCATGGACGCATCGTACGTAAAGAAAGCATGGAAACACCAGTGTAGAGTTGCTTTACAGAGTGTTGGGCCACCTGTGATGTGGTCAGTACAGCCTGTATGAGTCAGCAGAAAGAACACTGCACCTCCTCAAAGTAAATCAACAATCGCACTTAGATGAAGGCGGCGTAAAAAGCCTTCTGAGGTGTCATACTACCACACCCCCATTGCCAGAATATCCCACAAACGCTCGATAGGGTTCAGATCTGGTGACTGAGAATGGCATGTGTGGATAGCGTCAACTTCAGTGTTCCGCTCCTTTAAATCAGCAGGTGACTACTGCCCTGTGGGCGGGGGTTTGAAAGACAGCCCTGTCTGCGGGATTGGGCGGAGATGATCACTCAGGACCATTAAGCAGGGATTAGCATCAGCCTTGCCTTCAAAGGGTATGAGTGATGATGATAACTTGGTGCCATTAAGTAGTGATTAGCACTGACCTTGCCTTCTAAGTGTAGGGGAAATTCACCCAAGAACCATGGTTTTTTTTCCTCCATGTTTTTGTTCACTTTCTGTTGGTCAAGTAAGTTAAAAATAATGAGTACACAGTAAAAATGTCATTGAAAAGGTCTAGACACACAAACTATCACCAGACACCACCCCGATCGCCCACACACACAAATACACACACACACACACACACACACACAAAACAAAACTTCCTTCCTATTACTTTTGCAAAATTCACTTTGTTTTTTTTTGTTTTTTTCATTCAAATGCAACACTGTTCAATTTTGATGTGGACCCAGAATACATTTCTTATTCATGAGGTAATCGGAACTATGAGATCACAACATGCTTTCTGTCTTTGTCCTTTCAATTATTAAAGAACCGAGCGCATTTTAGACAAGCTGACATTCACACCAAAGAAATTCAATTTAAATGCATGTAGTTTTTTGGAGCTTTTGGCAATTCAGTGGTTCACCGAAGCTTCTTATGGCTTTTATACAAATCCATTTAAACAAGGTCTGAACTCAACTGTCCACCTTTTACTCAAACACTTTTTAACATGGCCTTTACGAGACTCGCCACCTACAAAATCAAACTACATCTTTTCTGCCTCTGCAAAACATAGTTATTTCAATACTCAAATAATACATTATTAATATTGTATTTATTTCCTTACATTTTTAAATTTTTCCTTAGTTTTGTCTTACAACCCTACAAGAAGGCTACAGGGTTAATTCAGATGATGCACCCCACAATAACAATAAGTTATTGAACCCTGACTGTGTGAGCGCTGACTCTGGAAGGTTGCCCTGCAGGTGAGCGCATGATTGGTTGTTACATCACCCTGGGAGGGAGGGTCACACTGAAAACACGCAAAATACCACCAGTAGTCTCTATGAAGAGCCTGGGTAAAGGTTTTTTGGTCGTTTCTTGCACATCATGTAAAAGTAGTCCAAATAACGCTAACCATGAATTATTTTATTTTTTTTGTATGCACATTTTAGGAGGAGGACAAAAGGCAGCAGAGAGAGACATCGATTCATCAGCTGAACTCTGAACGATATGTACATACCTTCAGGGACATCTCAAACTTTTCTGGAACTATAAATGTCACGTATCGCTACCTTGCAGGTTCACCTTTGCCACGTAAAAGTGAGTACTGCTCATGAGCATCGTTCAGTTCATTAACCTTTTGTATGTGTATAGATTATATTGTCTTTTACCCCTTTTCCACCAAGCAAGTTCGAGGGCCTGTTCGGAGCCGGTGCCTAATCTCGAACCAGTTCTTCGCGTTTCGACAGCAAAAGAACCGGCTCTTGGCCAGGAAAACTGGTTCCAGAGCGGCACCAACACTTAGCTGGTCTAGAACCAAGAAACGCTTACATCAGGGGCTGGGGGCGGGATTATCGTGACCAACCAAGACCAACTATAACTTTGTGAAACAGAGCTTCAGCATAACGGGCAGCACACATACGTTGGACCAGTCATGTCTAGATGCCAATGTAGGCTCACAAAGCCAGGAGCAATACTAGAGTTGTAGTCCGCTATTGTTGTTTCTGTGCTTGAAGTTGGCGCTAGCGTTACTGGGAAAGTGGAGATGTATACAGACGTATACAGTGATGTAATGACCTGGCTCTCTAGCCCATGGAAAAGCAAACCGGTTCTTAGAAGGTTCGCAAGTTGAACCAACTGCGAACCGGCACTAGCACCAGCCCAGAACCAGACCTAGTTTCATGTTGGTGGAAAGGGGGTATGTGTCATGTAGAAACCTTTTGGGGTTTTTTTTTTTTTTTTTTTTAAACAAATGTTGAAACTTCTCATTCAGCTCTATGTAAGGTCAGTGTTTTATAACTCAAGAACTAATAGACGGTTCAAAACCCCAAATGAGTTTTGAATGACACTGATAATATATCTCAATGACTATCAACTAATGACCAAAAATATAAAGCTGTATCGTCTTGACTACTGCACTCAATATGCCAAAGAAAGCCATAGTGCAAGATGAATTTGAAATGTCATTATGTTTCAAAATGCAAAAATCAATGAATGCATCACCTCACAAAACAGTAAATAAAAAGCCAAATGCAGAAGATGATGTGTGTTTTAAATGTATAAACACGCACTGTCACCATTTGCTTTTGCAGAGTATCTCACCATTGGGTTGTCGTCAGTCAAAAGGAAAAGAGGAAATTACCTCATGGAGACAATAAAGTCCATTTTTGACCAGTCCAGCTATGAGGAGCTCAAGGAGATGGTGGTGGTGGTGCACCTGGCGGACTTTGACCTGGCTTGGTGCGAAAGCCTGGTGCAGGACATCTCCAGGAAGTTTGCCCATCACATCATCGCCGGGCGGCTGCTAGTCATACACGCCCCCGAGGAGTACTACCCCTCGCTGGATGGGCTGAAGAGGAACTACAACGACCCAGAGGACAGGGTCAGGTTCCGGTCCAAGCAGAACGTGGACTACGCCTTCCTGCTCAACTTCTGCACCAACCTCTCCGACTTCTATATGATGCTGGAGGATGACGTCCGCTGTGCCAAGAACTTCCTGACAGCCATGAAGAAGGTGGTCACATCCAGGGAGGGCTCCTATTGGGTAACACTGGAGTTCTCCAAGCTGGGCTACATCGGGAAGCTCTACCACTCCAAGGACCTGCCCCGCCTGGCCCACTTCCTGCTCATGTTCTACCAGGAGATGCCATGTGATTGGCTGCTGATTCACTTCAGGGGCCTCCTGGCCCAGAAGGACGTGATTCGGTTCAAGCCCTCGCTGTTCCAGCACATCGGGTATTACTCGTCCTACAAGGGCTCGGAAAACAAGCTGAAGGATGACGACTTCGAGGAAGACTCCTTCGACATCCCCGACAACCCGCCAGCAAGCCTGCAGACGAACATCAACGTGTTTGAGAAGTATGACGCCACCAAGGCTTACAGCAATGTGGACGAGTACTTCTGGGGGAAAGCCCCTTCCACTGGAGACTTCTTCGTGATCGTTTTCGACAAGTCGGTCAAGATAAGCAAAATTAAGATCGTCACAGGGTCTGACGATCGCCAGAATGACATTTTGCGTCATGGAGCCATGGAAGTCGGAGAGAAACTTGTGGGGACCAAGAGGGGGAAGCAGTGTGCATCGTACATCACCTTGGGAGAGTTTAAAAATGGGAACATCGAGGTCCACGATGTGGACCGCAAGATCGGGTTCGACATCGCCTGCATTCGCATCGTGGTCACGGCGAGTCAGAAGGAGTGGCTGATCATCAGAAGTGTGAGCGTTTGGACTACACAGCCATCCAGCCAATAGCAACACTGCTCCACCCCCATCATTATGACAGCACTTTTATTTCTCTTTAAATATTTATGTATTTATTTATTTATAAGGATGAGTAATAACACTTTGCTTTCATGCAGGTCAATTTGCCTTTTAATCTATGGTTTGTTGACCTGAAAATACGTGATTTTGATTAGACTGAAAAACATTGTTACAGTTTGTTATGCTACTTAGCTTTCTTTCTCCATCAGGAACAAAAAATATTAATTCAGCAGTTAAATTTAAAAAAAGAGATTTCTGCTGCTTTTGATTGGTCTCAAATTGTACTGCACTAAAGAGCAACACTGAGGTCACACATGGGAAGACTTTAATCAGCACAATGAATCGTATCGCCCCTCACGTTACATCACGCAGCCCAAGCCTACGCCAGGACCAGTGCGTTTACACTCTCTCGTACATACTCTTGGCGGCAGCCCGTATGCACGCCTCACTGACACGGAGACCGAACAAGACGACCACGCCTGCACAACCATACAACCACACAGCTTCCCAGCCGGGACCCACAATTCCCTCTTTTGTTCTGGACCACAAAATGTTATCATCACTTTTCATTCAGTTTTTACTCAACCGGTTTTGACTAGACGGGCTCCCTGAAGAGTCAGCTACCACAGTTGGGCACTGGTTTATATGACAGGTAGTCTAATCAATGCTCGTCCTGTAATTCACTTTAAATGAACTGCAGGTGTCTTCTTCGCGAATATAGATTGGTGAGATCTGCTGTCGCTAAATGAATGCAACAGACTGCGTTCAGACTGGAAAAAGTAGAATTTGTATTTATTTGCAAATAAAAGTTAAGGACAAGTTTTAACAGAATTCAACCCGGAGGCAGCTCCTGTGAAAAACCACCAGTGCTTAGTTTTATTCACATCCGAGCAGCCCGAAAAACAAAATAGCATTAAGTGAACTCACACATTACAGTATCTTCAGTTAACTATCCGTTGTCTTGTAAAAAAAAGTCACACTCAGTCTTGGTGAAGGTTGCTCATGTAGGAGTCCCCATGAACCCCACCAGGGACCCCCAAGGTCAGCGTTCTGGCTCTGTTGTTCTGAGCACATAACTCTGGAGTTTTTATTATTTCTAGAGTGAACCTGTCAATGTAATTTATTCAAAACAGATACTGCTGGCCAACAAATACAGACATTTTGGCAGTCTGGCACAGTTTAGCCAGGCAAACTGGTTCCTTTTGGTAATATGCTACCGTTAGATAGGTCAAAAATTACCATGTGCCCTGCAATAAAAAAAAAAAGTTCATTCCAGTAACACAGTCCTCCTGTGGTGAGGTTAAAGCAGGTTTCAGTAAAGCAGGGGCAGTTAAACTAAACAGACAGGCCTGGCTATATATGGCACACTACTTTGCATTGCTTAGCTCTCTGAGTCTGAGGTCATTTTGGTTCTGCAGCTACATTTTCTGGAAAATCAAGGGAATCACATTGGGAGCGAGCCGGCCCTTGGTATTTATATCACACTTTCTCTGCCACTTTCTTCCTGTCATTACATAATGTTTGTGTCCCATCTTGTTGAAGAAAGACACCAAGGAATTTCACGGTGGTAACTTAAGACGGCTAAATGCCTGACTGTAGAACATCAGGGCATTTCTCGCATCTGGTTTTCCCCCCCGTCTAATATATCTATTTGCATGTTTTTTTTTATTTTATTTCACAGTAAATGATTATTGATTTCACAAGGGGTTTTAGATTTGACTGTCGCTGTCATTACAATCACTGACTCCATTCATGCCTCACAGTTTCAGAAGGGGGGAGGGGGGGGCGCATTTTTTTTTTCATCAGCTATTTATCAGTGTTTCTTCTTCTATCCGCCCACTGCTACACCATGTCTGGAATTCCCTGTCACAAATGAAATAATTTCATAAAGAATTTCACTCAAGCGCAATTTTGACCGTATAAATAGGAATTCTATTACGCTCTCTTCCCCAAATTGTCGTATGGTAGAGGGAATGCTACCCAGGGGGCAAGGTCTTAAATCACTCAATAATGCATTTCCTTCCGCAACCGCTCGCCCACACTGCCTATTCTGCTGCTCTCACTTCTCTGATTGAGGACTGAGAGAGAGATCGTGATTCTGAGGTCTGGCTCACCTCTCCACCTAGTGCGCTACGTGTGTGTGTGTGTGTGTGTGTGTGTGTGTGTGTGTGTGTGTGTGTGTGTGTGTGTGTGTGTGTGTGTGTGTGTGTGTGTGTGTGTGTGTGTGTGTGTGTGTGTGTGTGTGTGTGTACACAAGTTTTGTGTACACATTTGTGGGTGCTGCATTAAACATATTTACTTATACTAAACCATCAAGAGCAAGCTGTTAATCTATTTTTGGGTAATAGTGGCAAGAAGTTGCTTATCCTTTAAAAATTAGCTTGACAGAAAAAAAGAGCAAATGGAACAAGAATTCACAGAGTATAATATGTGCTGTGGCTAGAGAATTCACAGAATATAATATGTGCTGTGGCTAGAGAATTCACAGAATATAATATGTGCTGTGGCTATCTATTGATTCATAGGAGATTTGCTACTTAAGAGTGGTCCCTGAGCATTGTCTTGACCCGCACTATACATCATTACTCCGTTTTAACTGCGGAGACAATCGAAGCGCACTAGCCTAGCTGTGCAGACAGAGCAACAGACCCTGGATCCTCATAGTTCTATGAGCCAAGTCAGCCAACCTCAAGGTGGCGACCCGTGCGGACAGCTTTATCACACCTCGGCTTAAGCTAAGTTTGACCGGCGGACTCAAACTATGATTGTGAAGCACAATCAGGAAAAAGTTTAAGTCAAATTTACGCATGAATGTTTACTGAATCCAGGTGCCAAATATCTACAGACCGTGACTAAAGCTGTCCACTCACACTGCGTCGGTCTTGGGCAACGTTTCAAAGTTCCTGCCCAGAGAATAAAGGCGTTGTAGTCCACATGATTGCCTCGTGTTTTTCGTGAACTACAAACTGTCAAATGACACTGTGAAGAAGCAGGGCCAGCTCGGAACTACTGGAGGCCCAAGGCTAAATTTTCTTGGCGGCTCCCATTTAAGTTATATCCTAACCAGACACGGCTTTAGCCTTTCTGCCGCCCTAGAGGTGGGGGGGGGGGGGATCGCCCCGGGGCCCAGACAGATGTGGCCCTTGGCAATCGCCTGTCACCTCTGCCTAGAACTGGCTCTGCTGCAACAGTTTAAAAAACTAGACGTATTTCCACGATAAAGCAAAACGACTAATCAACAAAGACGTCGTCAAACGGCGCATTGTTGCGAGGCAATGCAATATTTCGGAACTGTAAAATATGTACACTGGAACAATGGAACGAAGTAAATGACACAATGATGGTTTCAATCAAACTGAAGTTCTACTATTAAAATCAGCAATATATTGAGTATTCGTTTGAGCTCTGCAGCATTCAAAACAGTCATGCCGCAGTGCAGCGTCATGCTACTTTAACAGTATGTGCACGTCCAAGTGCAAAACAAACAAAAAAAATAAAATGTGTTATGTTGCTGTTCAACCCATAGTGACAGAATTTAATTACCATCAAGTCATTAACAAATGATCAGCTACAATCCACACAATCTAATCTGCGTGGAGGGGTGTGGTAGAGCCTGCGTTCATGACTCACAGCCAGTTTTGAATAAACAATCCAGAATAAAATCGGTGTTGATGTGGAGTGGAGAAAGAGGTTCTTTTTTTACCCTCTTCCTGACGGCCTACTGTCTGATGTTGGAAGCTGCATGCATATTGAATATCAGAGTATGTGTGTCTGTGTGTGTGTGTGTGTGTGTGTGTGTGTCTCATCCTTATCAACTGCTGCTTTGTCATTCATTTTAAACTACAGTCCAAATTCATTCTAAACACGGAGTACTTTCTACTTAACTTTGAGTAACTAATTGAAATTATTATTATTAATAATAATAATAGTATTAATATTAGTAAAATGTTTTTTTGGAGCAAGTTTATGATGCATAAAGTAAAAAGAAATTGCAGAATCTGTCACTCAAAGTCAAACTCAAAGTGCATTGTGGGAAGATTAAATCAGGGCCCTATTGGCAAAGTGTTTTTTTGTTTTTTTTTTCCATACATGTACAGTATATTTATTACTTGTTGTAATCTTCCCTTGACGTGGTATGTTGTGATTAAAGTGGAGAGTATGTGGAAAAATGTTCACTTTCTCAGTGTTTTTTCCTCCCACTGTAGGCTGCACTGTACTGTATGTATATTGTAAAATGATAATGACATATATTTTTTTAAGTATGTCTTTATGTAGTTGCTCAACTGCATATATTGTAATCGATAAGAGTTCATATTGTGTTTGAATTAAATGAATGCCAAAACTCTTACAAAGACATATTATTATTATTACCATTGTTATTATCATCGCCATACCAGTAGGCTGGTTTCATAATACAAGAGTGATTATTTTGTCTGAAAGAAATGAGGAAAAATGTTTTACATATGCTCAGATATTAAACTCAAGCTAGATGTAGCAGTACCTTTATTGGTAGATGTAATTTGTCTGTGTGGGCGCGTGCGTGTGTGTGTGAGTGTGAGTGTGCGCGTGTGTGTAAGTAAATATATGCAGGCCGGAGTGGCCGTGTCGTTGCATGTGTTAATGTCTATGTGGGTCAATTTGTGATGAAGTGGGTGTGCTGGTGACCGAGTGGGTACACCACTGAATGTGTATTTGAGCGATTGCTTTAGTGACTTAATGCTGTGTAATGGTAATACAGAGGTGCCTTTGCAATTGGCTGGGTGTGCGAGTGTGTTCATATGTGCGTTTGTAGCCAACTGAGTGGTTGTGTGACCATGTTAGTGTGTTAGTGAGAGTACAAGTATTTGGGTATTGTCAGTCCAGGATCACTCTCACGGTTGTGCGCACCCCTCTCTTCACATCTTTTAAAACTGTTGCTTTTGCGTGATGCCCTGGGGCTTTCCATATTGCACTGTGGGCCTCCACATTTGCAATTGTTACTCTCCTAATTCCATAAGTGCCTAACCTTCTCCTGCTTCTTTTCCCGGGGGCTTCAGCCCTGTCCCTCGCCTTGAGTGTGCAAACTGCTCCAGCCCTGCCCCTCGCCCTGCGTTTGCGGACCACTCCAGCCCTGGCCGTCCCCCGGTTCAAGCCCATGTCTTGATGCTGCCCGGAGTCCCAGATGTTTCACAAGCCTCTCTGATTTGCATATGATACATCTCTTTATCTATTCACGAGTTAGTTTAATATCTCAGATTGTAACCTGCTAAACCCATTTGATTATTTGCTGTGACATACCCCTCATTACATTTCTGTTAAACTGGGCCAGCCAGCAGAAGATGGGCTCCTCTAGAGCCAGGTTCCTTCCCATCGCAGAGTTTTTTCTCACCACCATTTGAGTGTTTTTCTTCCCACTGGGGAGTCTTTACCACATTTTCTTTTTGGGTTTTTAGGCCTGGTTTTGCCCAATTTTCATTCTCTTTCTCTGTACAGCGTCTTTGTAAAAATAATTTTTTTAAAAGCACACAATATAGAATTATTAGTGTGAATAAGAATCACTAGTGTGAATAAGCAATGATAACTGTAGTGTGGATAAGCAATGATAACTAGTGTGGATATGCAATAATTAGTGTGGATAAGCAATGATAACTGTAGTGTGGATATACAATGATAACTGTAGTGCGGATATACAATGATAACTAGTGTGGCTAAGCAATGATAACTGTAGTGTGGATAAGCAATGATAACTAGTGTGGATAAGCAATGATAACTGTAGTGCGGATATACAATGATAACTGTAGTGAGGATATACAATGATAACTAGTGTGGCTAAACAATGATAACTGTAGTGTGGATAAGCAATGATAACTAGTGTGGATAAGCAATGATAACTGTAGTGCGGATAAGCAATGATAACTAGTGTGGATATACAATGATAACTAGTGTGGATATACAATGATAACTGTAGTGTGGATAAGCAATGATAACTAGTGTGGATAAGCAATGATAACTGTAGTGCGGATAAGCAATGATAACTAGTGTGGATATACAATGATAACTAGTGTGGATATACAATGATAACTGTAGTGTGGCTAAGCAATGATAACTGTAGTGTGGATAAGCAATGATAACTATAGTGTGGATAAGCAATGATAACTAGTGTGGATATACAATGATAACTATAGTGTGGATAAGCAATGATAACTAGTGTGGATAAGCAATGATAACTGTAGTGTGGATAAGCAATGATAACTGTAGTGCGGATATACAATGATAACTAGTGTGGATAAGCAATGATAACTGTAGTGTGGATAAGCAATGATAACTGTAGTGCGGATATACAATGATAACTATAGTGTGGATAAGCAATGATAACTAGTGTGGATAAGCAATGATAACTAGTGTGGATATACAATGATAACTGTAGTGTGGCTAAGCAATGATAACTAGTGTGGATATACAATGATAACTGTAGTGTGGATATACAATGATAACTGTAGTGTGGCTAAGCAATGATAACTAGTGTGGATATACAATGATAACTGTAGTGCGGATAAGCAATGATAACTAGTGTGGATATACAATGATAACTCTAGTGTGGCTAAGCAATGATAACTAGTGTGGATATACAATGATAACTAGTGTGGATATACAATGATAACTGTAGTGTGGATATACAATGATAACTGTAGTGTGGCTAAGCAATGGTAACTAGTGTGGATAAGCAATGATAACTGTAGTGTGGATATACAATGATAACTATAGTGTGGATAAGCAATGATAACTGTAGTGTGGATATACAATGATAACTATGGTGTGGATATACAATGATAACTAGTGTGGATATACAATGATAACTGTAGTGTGGATATACAATGATAACTATAGTGTGGATATACAATGATAACTAGTGTGGATATACAATGATAACTGTAGTGTGGATATACAATGATAACTGTAGTGTGGCTAAGCAATGATAACTAGTGTGGATAAGCAATGATAACTGTAGTGTGGATATACAATGATAACTGTAGTGCGGATAAGCAATGATAACTGTAGTGTGGATAAGCAATGATAACTGTAGTGTGGATATACAATGATAACTGTACTGTGGCTAAGCAATGATAACTAGTGTGGATAAGCAATGATAACTGTAGTGTGGATATACAATGATAACTGTAGTGTGGATAAGCAATGATAACTAGTGTGGATAAGCAATGATAACTGTAGTGCGGATAAGCAATGATAACTAGTGTGGATATACAATGATAACTAGTGTGGATATACAATGATAACTGTAGTGTGGCTAAGCAATGATAACTGTAGTGTGGATAAGCAATGATAACTATAGTGTGGATAAGCAATGATAACTAGTGTGGATATACAATGATAACTATAGTGTGGATAAGCAATGATAACTAGTGTGGATAAGCAATGATAACTGTAGTGTGGATAAGCAATGATAACTGTAGTGCGGATATACAATGATAACTAGTGTGGATAAGCAATGATAACTGTAGTGTGGATAAGCAATGATAACTGTAGTGCGGATATACAATGATAACTAGTGTGGATAAGCAATGATAACTGTAGTGTGGATAAGCAATGATAACTAGTGTGGATATACAATGATAACTAGTGTGGATATACAATGATAACTGTAGTGTGGCTAAGCAATGATAACTGTAGTGTGGATAAGCAATGATAACTATAGTGTGGATAAGCAATGATAACTAGTGTGGATATACAATGATAACTATAGTGTGGATAAGCAATGATAACTAGTGTGGATAAGCAATGATAACTGTAGTGTGGATAAGCAATGATAACTGTAGTGCGGATATACAATGATAACTAGTGTGGATAAGCAATGATAACTGTAGTGTGGATAAGCAATGATAACTGTAGTGCGGATATACAATGATAACTATAGTGTGGATAAGCAATGATAACTAGTGTGGATAAGCAATGATAACTAGTGTGGATATACAATGATAACTGTAGTGTGGCTAAGCAATGATAACTAGTGTGGATATACAATGATAACTGTAGTGTGGATATACAATGATAACTGTAGTGTGGCTAAGCAATGATAACTAGTGTGGATATACAATGATAACTGTAGTGCGGATAAGCAATGATAACTAGTGTGGATATACAATGATAACTCTAGTGTGGCTAAGCAATGATAACTAGTGTGGATATACAATGATAACTAGTGTGGATATACAATGATAACTGTAGTGTGGATATACAATGATAACTGTAGTGTGGCTAAGCAATGGTAACTAGTGTGGATAAGCAATGATAACTGTAGTGTGGATATACAATGATAACTATAGTGTGGATAAGCAATGATAACTGTAGTGTGGATATACAATGATAACTATAGTGTGGATATACAATGATAACTAGTGTGGATATACAATGATAACTGTAGTGTGGATATACAATGATAACTATAGTGTGGATATACAATGATAACTAGTGTGGATATACAATGATAAATGTAGTGTGGATATACAATGATAACTGTAGTGTGGCTAAGCAATGATAACTAGTGTGGATAAGCAATGATAACTGTAGTGTGGATATACAATGATAACTGTAGTGCGGATAAGCAATGATAACTGTAGTGTGGATAAGCAATGATAACTGTAGTGTGGATATACAATGATAACTGTACTGTGGCTAAGCAATGATAACTAGTGTGGATAAGCAATGATAACTGTAGTGTGGATATACAATGATAACTGTAGTGTGGATAAGCAATGATAACTAGTGTGGATAAGCAATGATAACTGTAGTGCGGATAAGCAATGATAACTAGTGTGGATATACAATGATAACTAGTGTGGATATACAATGATAACTGTAGTGTGGCTAAGCAATGATAACTGTAGTGTGGATAAGCAATGATAACTATAGTGTGGATAAGCAATGATAACTAGTGTGGATATACAATGATAACTATAGTGTGGATAAGCAATGATAACTAGTGTGGATAAGCAATGATAACTGTAGTGTGGATAAGCAATGATAACTGTAGTGCGGATATACAATGATAACTAGTGTGGATAAGCAATGATAACTGTAGTGTGGATAAGCAATGATAACTGTAGTGCGGATATACAATGATAACTATAGTGTGGATAAGCAATGATAACTAGTGTGGATAAGCAATGATAACTAGTGTGGATATACAATGATAACTGTAGTGTGGCTAAGCAATGATAACTAGTGTGGATATACAATGATAACTGTAGTGTGGATATACAATGATAACTGTAGTGTGGCTAAGCAATGATAACTAGTGTGGATATACAATGATAACTGTAGTGCGGATAAGCAATGATAACTAGTGTGGATATACAATGATAACTCTAGTGTGGCTAAGCAATGATAACTAGTATGGATATACAATGATAACTAGTGTGGATATACAATGATAACTGTAGTGTGGATATACAATGATAACTGTAGTGTGGCTAAGCAATGGTAACTAGTGTGGATAAGCAATGATAACTGTAGTGTGGATATACAATGATAACTATAGTGTGGATAAGCAATGATAACTGTAGTGTGGATATACAATGATAACTATAGTGTGGATATACAATGATAACTAGTGTGGATATACAATGATAACTGTAGTGTGGATATACAATGATAACTATAGTGTGGATATACAATGATAACTAGTGTGGATATACAATGATAACTGTAGTGTGGATATACAATGATAACTGTAGTGTGGCTAAGCAATGATAACTAGTGTGGATAAGCAATGATAACTGTAGTGTGGATATACAATGATAACTGTAGTGTGGATAAGCAATGATAACTGTAGTGTGGATAAGCAATGATAACTGTAGTGTGGATATACAATGATAACTGTAGTGTGGCTAAGCAATGATAACTAGTGTGGATAAGCAATGATAACTGTAGTGTGGATATACAATGATAACTATAGTGTGGATAAGCAATGATAACTGTAGTGTGGATATACAATGATAACTATAGTGTGGATATACAATGATAACTAGTGTGGATATACAATGATAACTGTAGTGTGGATATACAATGATAACTATAGTGTGGATATACAATGATAACTAGTGTGGATATACAATGATAACTGTAGTGTGGATATACAATGATAACTGTAGTGTGGCTAAGCAATGATAACTAGTGTGGATAAGCAATGATAACTATAGTGTGGATAAGCAATGATAACTGTAGTGTGGATATACAATGATAACTATAGTGTGGATATACAATGATAACTAGTGTGGATATACAATGATAACTGTAGTGTGGATATACAATGATAACTATAGTGTGGATATACAATGATAACTAGTGTGGATATACAATGATAACTGTAGTGTGGATATACAATGATAACTGTAGTGTGGCTAAGCAATGATAACTAGTGTGGATAAGCAGTGATAACTGTAGTGTGGATATACAATGATAACTGTAGTGTGGATATACAATGATAACTGTAGTGTGGCTAAGCAATGATAACTGTAGTGTGGATAAGCAATGATAACTGTAGTGTGGATAAGCAATGATAACTAGTGTGGATATACAATGATAACTAGTGTGGATATACAATGATAACTAGTGTGGATAAGCAATGACAGTCTAGATAAGCAATGATACATGTAGTGTGTATAAGCAATGATAAAAAATAAACTGTCTGCAGTGTTCATAGACTCATAGTTCATGTTCATGTTCATAGTTTAGCACACTGATAGCAGAGCCCTTTAGTTAGCTGCCGCTGAAGCCTCCGTTGCCAAAAGCAAAAACTCCCCACATGAATTATTCATTTTATTCATACATACGCTTTCAGATATTTGAATATATGAATAATGAATATATAGCATACAGGCCTATTTGCCTGTGGAATATTCTGCATTATAGTTCTTTATCTAACTGTCCATATTTGCATTCAGGAAAGGACAAACACCTTACTTAGACATTTTACCACACAAGACAAACCTGGGAAACCATTGGGGTCTGAAAACTGTGATTCCATAAAACATCAGAGGCCATACATATGGAGACATAGTGGAACACAATCAACCTGACTGGCTGTCCATCACCAGACAGTTCTGTTCTAAAGTAGGCTACTGTACAGTTAATTTATCTGCAGTAATAATCATATAATTATTTCAAATTTTTTGTTGTGTCAATGCAAGAGTGAAAGTAAATTTCTCCATGTTAATAAATTGATCTATGAGTTCAAGAGGGATCAAATGGTCTCTAAATAAAAATCTATCACGGTTGATTTAACACTGGGGGGCTCTATCTTGGCGATCTTAGTGCTTTGTCTAAACGCATAGCGTAAAGTGCATTTAGGGCGTGTCCAAGTCTACTTTTGCTAAGGCACGGCGCAACGTCAAAATGGGCTGAACCTAGGTCTTTTCATTAATTATAGGTGTGTCTTGGGCGTGACATGCAATAAACCAATCAAAATGTCATATCCCAATTCCCTTTAAAAGCCTGCTTTTCCACCTTCACGGATTGCTTATATGATGGCGAAACAGACATGCTTGTGTGTGTTTAGTGCAATCAAGGAATAGGCTATATGGATCAATAGTATGATAAATATTATTCGGACTAACCATTATGAGTTCCCGGTAATTCCCAACAGTGCTATTATTTTACAAAATATATGCAGTTAAATTTTGTTAAAAACACCTACAATAGCTGAGAATAAGCTACCAATGGCTTCCGTCTCACCTTAGAAAACTCCAAATTAGCCTGCTTGTTTGATTATGCAATGAAACATTGTCAAACATCAATTCCATGAGGCTGTTCTCATGGAGTTCTCGAAGTACATTACCTGCATTCTAATATTGATTAATAACATAAATACTGTTATGTTGCCTTCATGATGACACTAAATACAATAAAGCTGTCAGGTTGGCAACCCAGAGGTCCACGCATATTTTGCCTTGTTTTATAATGTTCTGCTTATGTAAATGTGACCAACGCATTTTACTAGCAGCTTAATGCTTTAAAAACAAGACCACTTTCCCGGGAAGACCGTGAAAAGTGCAATTTAAAGCAGGTGAAATATTCCTGCTCCAGCATGAAGTTAAAGCACACATGCAGAGAATAGCATTAAAATGAATTGTGAATTAATTGTTTTCTTTAAAATCGTTTTGTTTACTTATGGTATAACAGGTGAAATCAGCGGGGTTTTAATAAGCTGAGAGTATGGAAGCCTGGTCACAAATGTAAAAAATATGAAGGATGAAGGATAAGGCTAAAATTCAGTTAACATGGTGAAATTTATCTCTGTTTTTTAACCGTAGGCTATGGAAAAAACCCTTATGCACAACGAATCCCCGGGGACCGTAGCCTAGGCTATTTGAAAAACAATAAATGCAATATTCACCGGACAAGGTTTTGAACTTTTTTCTATTTACGTACAAGCTGTTGGCCTAGATGAACAGAGCTGTATTATAATGACATCTGAAGCGCATTTTTCAGAACTCAAATGTCCGTCTATTGCAGTGCGCGAGTTTTCCATTGAATGGAAAGGCGGCAGTGTAGTATAATGGTTAAGGAACTGGCCTTGTAACCGAAAGGTTGCAGGTTCGATTCCCAGGTAGGACCACTGCCGTTGTACCCTTGAGCAAGGTACTTAACCTGAATCGCTTCAGTATATATCCAGCTGTATAAATGGATAATATGTAAAAAATGCTAAAAAGTTGTGTAAGTCGCTCTGGATAAGAGCGTCTGCTAAATGCCTGTAATGTAATGTAATGTAATGAATGACAATTCACGCATTAGGTGTAAATTAAAAATATAGGTCAAGTCACAGCTTGATCCAGGATAATTGCAAATAGTCTATACATGTAACCTTACACGTACCATCGCACATCGCCTGGATGCTGATGGAGTGGGCTGAAAGCAATTTAATGCGGCATTCCCCTTCACTGAGGGATAGGTATGTGGTCTTTGACCTATGGACCCTTTTATTATTATGCATTTTTTGATATAGCCTACACAATAACAATATTTCACATTGTAATCTTGATATTTTTAGTCATGCTTGTGCGCGCCCCTGTGTGTAACAGACAGAAGGGTGTACATGCGTTGTGCACATGCCTATGTAGATGCACTTATATGCGCCTTTAAAATAACATGTAAACAACTGTGACATGACTTTAGACCAGGTTTTTGGTGGTTTTAGCGCAAGCGCTTTCTGCTGGATAAGATAAGGCCCGTAATATTTTACTGTGCATATAAAAACAAGAGTCAATTATGTTCTCAAACAAACAAAAAAAGCTAATTACAGATTAATTGAATTCAGGCTCAAATGAAAATGCACTTCTCTGCCATTTCCTGGCTGGGTTTCGCGGGGTTAATGTCATGCGAATTCCAGTCTGCTTCAGATGCCTGAGCGGAGCCAGCCAGGGCCTCCCTGCTCTTCAAAGTGAGCAAAAAAGCGGGCGGGGTCCGCACTGTTATCACAGGATGCCAGTCCTCGCACGCATCCTGCAGACGTCAAAGCGGCCGGGAAAACCAATACCTCACATAACAATAATCAGCCGGCGCGGGGGGACGGCGTTTCGATCCGTTACCGGTTGCCTCAGCAACGGCGGACGTCGTAAATTCGATGAGCGTCCTGGAGAATCGGGCCGATAAGAGCAGGGACCACCTGGCCAAGGCAGGAGAGAAAAAAGTCCTTTTCTTTCAGTCCCCGCGTGCGATCGACCACGCTGTCTATACGTTCCCCACTCTTCCCCTTAATAATTACCACCGCTGCTACCATCACGACCATAATGGAAAAATACAGATTACGAGGAGAGAAAACAAATCAATATTTATCACTTTCACAGCAACACACATTTGGGTAAGAAATCAATCTACATTTTAATGCAGTTGGTACCTTTGACAATACTTTATTGCTGCAACATTAAGATGCTGCACTGATGGCAATTCTGTGGTATATTCCAAAACTGTAACATTGTGAGGTAAACCATCAATTATAAAACTTCAAGAGAATTTGTTGAATAAATGACACAGGTTCTAAAACACTGAAATAAAAGTAAAAATGTGACTGCAATGCAGGTAGGTCGTGCACAGAACATGTGGTTAGCCTAAATGTGCACGTGTGTCGGGCTCTGTCCCTCCATGAGCAGCCGGTTGCCATGGAGTCAGTGGAGCGGAGTAACAGGGGCCATGATGAGAACCTGAAGGCCAATTTTTTACAGGAAAGCACTGGAGGGCCAGTTACGGACAAGTCTAAAGGAAAGCACTGGAGGGCCAGTTACCTACAAGTCTACAGGAAAGCACTGGACGGCCAGTTACCTACAAGTCTACAGGAAAGCACTGGAGGGCCAGTTACCTACAAGTCTACAGGAAAGCACTGGAGGGCCAGTTACCTACAAGTCTACAGGAAAGCACTGGAGGGCCAGTTACCTACAAGTCTACAGGAAAGCACTGGAGGGCCAGTTACCTACAAGTCTACAGGAAAGCACTGGAGGGCCAGTTACGTACAAGTCTACAGGAAAGCACTGGGGGGCCAGTTACCTACAAGTCTACAGGAAAGCACTAGAGGGCCAGTTACCTACAAGTCTACAGGAAAGCACTGGAGGGTCAGTTACCTACAAGTCTACAGGAAAGCACTGGAGGGCCAGTTACCTACAAGTCTACATGAAAGCACTGGAGGGCCAGTTACCTACAAGTCTACAGGAAAGCACTGGAGGGCCAGTTACCTACAAGTCTACAGGAAAGCACTGGAGGGCCAGTTACCTACAAGTCTACAGGAAAGCACTGGAGGGCCAGTTACCTACAAGTCTACAGGAAAGCACTGGAGGGCCAGTTACCTACAAGTCTACAGGAAAGCACTGGAGGGCCAGATACGTACAAGTCTACAGGAAAGCACTAGAGGGCCAGTTACCTACAAGTCTACAGGAAAGCACTGGAGGGCCAGATACGTACAAGTCTACAGGAAAGCACTGGAGGAAGGGCAGGACAGGTGTGGTCACTAACTCCCCAACAGGAGGATTTGGTATGGGTCATTTGTATACTATGTTTCGCACTTAAAATTGCTTCTATATTTTAACCAATCAGCAGTGCGACCACCCTGGGCTGCCAATCAGAAGCGAACATGAAGTGACCGTCCATTCAGAACAAATATTCCGTGTCAGACCTCCTCATGTTTATAAATAACAATTTACATCATGAAGAAATACTATTTTTTCCCCAGTTTATGGAAAGAATAAGTATAGATCTCTATCTTGTCGCTTAATGAACACACATGAAAAACATAAAAAAGAAAAAGTGATTATATGGTGTAATTAGCAAATGCAACTTTGTTTTGTTGTTTATTTGAGCAAAGGTTGACCTGTGCTCTTGGTGTGAGAGAAACACTTTTAATAGATGTGGGAAATTTATTTTTTTTAAATTTCTTTTTAAAGAATACGCACATTATGCACAGTCTACATTATGAAATGATCATTTTACACTGATAATTTGAACAATCCCTACTGGGTTTCTTTGAACATCCCCACACATTGATTATGATTATGACAGAGTTATGAATGTCTTTTAATCTCCTTTGTGTGTAAATGAAATACTAAGTAAAAAGGAGAGGGAGACAGTGGCCACACAGGCGGTGTGTTTTAATTTACCATGGGAACGGGAACTGAACACCTCCACTGTGACCTGACCCACACGGGCACGGTGGCCAGAAACGCTGCTGATACATAAAAATGACTCAAAACAGAACACCGCTGCAGGGAGCGCCGGGGATTGTGGGTAACACATGCATGGAGCGCATGTTGGGGGGGGGGGGGGGGGGGGGGTCGGATGATGGATTGCTTGCGATCATTCCATTCGGTTGATGCGGAGGCCGACGCGGGGAGTCGGTTCGCCGGAGGGCGTCTTGGCAGAACAACGGATTTCCCTGTCCCATTTGCAGGCATCTGGTGATTAACTGGTGGTGATAGCAGGCAGATAGTAGCACACATTGGAACAGTGCCTTAACAAATACCAGGACTGTGGGTCTAATCCACACACTGGAACAGTGTCTTAACAGATACTAGACTGTGGGGCTAATCCACACACTGGAGCAGTGCCTTCATAGATACCAGACTGTGGGGCTCATCCACACAGTGGAACAGTGCCTTAACAGATACCAGACCATGGGACCCATACATAAACAGGAACAGTGCCTTAACAGATACCATTACATTACATTACAATCATTTGGCAGACGCTTTTATCCAAAGCAACGTACAATAAGTGCATACTGAAGGTCATTGAAGCAACTACAAAAGCAGATCCGACAAAGCACAACTTTCTCATAATGTAGGATCTATCTACGTTATACCTACGTTATACCAGACTGTGGGTCCCATCCATACACTGAAACAGTGCCTTTTCAGATACCAGACTATGGGGTCCCATCCACACACTGGAACAGTGCCTTAACAATTTTTTTATTTTTATTTTTTATAAAAACTCTAAAAATCCATGTCAATTCCTAAACTACAATCCAATCCATAATCCTACTCATTATCCAAATCCAATCCAATCCAAATTCCAAATCCATTAAACCAAACCTATTCACTTTAATAACTCATCAATCTACACATTGTGGGTTTGTATGTGAAAGAATTTCCGAGTACAACCAAATCCAATCCGCTATCCAAATTCAAATCCTATTCCAATCCCTAATCAAAACCAATTCTCCCATTTCTGACCTTACATTTCTCACCCAAAGATTGGGTACCGGGCTCACTGTGCTAGACATGGGAATCGTACATAACGACAGTGCCTTAACGGATACCAGAGAGTGGGGCTCATCCGCACACTGGAACAGTGCTTTAACAGGATGAGCGATGCAGCAGCCCCTGAATCATACGACTCACACATTTATGGTTATATTCAAACCTCCCACGTCATGTGGAATCAATGGGTGGGTGGGGTTGGCTTTGTTTACTCACAAAGCAAAGCATGATGGGGGACAGCCTTGGCTACCCCACCGCACTGTCGCTGACAGTCTAAGGTGGTAGCACCTTTCGGCTAAACTGCGACAGGTTTTATGAGCACTGCCCCTATTCCAACAGTGCATTAAGCTTTTCTAATTACAGTCATTTATACCCACACCTGCCTCCCCATATTATCCTTCTAAATGAGGCCATAGGGACACTGAGACAGCTTTATTCCTCCATATAAGTGTCGCCACCCGTGCTGAATGCAACTCAAGGCTATCCCATGAGGAAACTCGGATTAATGAGTCCAAACAAGAGGAAAACTCGGAACGTTTCCTCGGGAGCGCTGAACATTTCAGCGAAACGCGCACTCCCATTAGAACCGAACGACGCCGAGGTTGGAAGTCTTTTTGGAACCGATCGTTTCGCGGGAGAATATTGAGCGGCTGCAAAGCCGGCTACGCTGGGAAATTAAAGGCATCTGGCAGGGGATTCTGTGACTTATTTGTTCCACAATTCTCACCAGATTATAACGTTTGCATTCCGAATAATGCGTCTTACTGCCGTCTTGTTAAGTATCGATTATGGATTATTTAAGTCAATAACCCCTAGTTCAGAACAAAAAAAAACAGTTCTGTGGCACGGAAGAGGAAAAGTCAGCCGCTCCGAGATCACCCCAAAATGTCACACTGCGTTATCCTCAATTCTCTGATTACAAACACATTTCCTGCAGCGTAAAGCCATTAACAAAAAGCTTAATGAGATACCCTGGTTCAAGGTCATAAATTTCCCCTCGATGAGACATTAACGTAGCCCCAAATGAGACCCAAATATCGATGTTTGTACAAAGCCACCCTCGTCCCTGAAAAGAAAGATTTCTGGCAGGGATGACGCGCATTAGCCGCACAGCAGGGGGCGCCATTACTCGAGTTATCTAAGGGAAAGGAAACGCGATCTACGATTAACTCTCTTTATGGTCGCTCACGGGTGCCCTGCTCTCCAAACAGTCATGATCGTCCTCATTACAGAGAGAGCGCTTTTTTTGTGTGTGTGAATGCCTCCACATATTGTCGGCCCGATTCTAATCTTCTGGTCTCGAGGTCCACCGCACATGTTTCTGGGCACAAGCTGCTGTTTAAAGGCCACCACCTACGGAAGGCCTTGGTTCAGCCGAACCACCCGGTGCTTCATCCTTCACTTAGGTGAAGTATTTAACCAAATGTTGCAGGGATTTTATTTTTTTTTTTAATTTTATTTTTTTTTTTTAGTTGTGCTCAATGTTAACACTTGCTTAGCCAGAGACATTTGATTCTCTCTAATCTATCAAAAAAATAAGTTGTGTTATTTCAAACAGCAGGTTTACTGCCAAGAGTTGTCACCAGAAAAAAATAACTTTTTTCCATTGACAATACTCTTACTTTTATAGGAGTGTCAACTCCAAATACACATTCAGCTATGTTACAAGATAATGAGTGCATAATATCATGTTCATAAGAGAAAGTGCACTTTTTTACTTTTGTATTGATAACCCCTTAAAATAAAAAATATATAAACAATTATGAAACAAGTGCACAGCCACAGCACAGCAGCTATCCCCGAAGGAGAGAAATCTGTAATTGCAGACTAGGGCCACAGGGGGAGCCAGAGGCCTAAAAACCTGCTGGAGGGGTGTCGTGGAACGCACAGTGCATTGGGGACCCTGAAGACACCAGCACCAACTTCACTCGGTTTATTTATAAAATTAATTGATCTTCAAACCGCACGTGCCCCATCACGTTCACATTCATCGAGCCTACAGGATTGGACGGCATCCAATCCTCACACAATAAAGATCGGATCTGCGCAGTGCTGATAAAAATAAAACGGTTCAATCCAGGGTCACTCAAGCAGCCACTCGCAAAGTAAACAGCCTGCTATCTGATCGTTATCTGATATCCATATAAAGATATGGCACTTTAACAGCAATAAACCACATCCAGGTCATGTTTTGTTTTGCCTCTCTCAATTACTGTCCCGCGAGTATGCGCAACACAGGGTATTTAAGACCTTCAACATAAAAGCAGACAGACCATTTTTACACACATAGATTGCATTGGTTAAGTCACTGCAGACATTCGTTTTAATGTCTGAGTGAAGGACAACAGAGAAGGTGTTATTATTTGAATAGTTCTTTGAAAATAAGATGTGAGGACTTGCCAGGTGGCTCGTCTGGTATGCGGGTGACCCCAACAACCTGGTTTTTAATCTAGGCCTTGCCACTACCTTCAATGGCAGGCAGCACATTGTGGGCCACTGGGCCCAGTGTAACTTCAAACCTTAGGTACAGCAATTATCCTCAATACATTTGACTGAACAAAGGCAGGCAGTTGAGCGCCGCAGATTTCAAGCAAACTCACTGAATATCAAAAAGGCTTTTCACAAAGGGGGAAAAAAAAGACCCTTTACGAAGAAAGACTAAACTTTCAGTCAGTAATACGGTAGTTAGCGCCGAGTATACATGTAGGTACTGTATGTGAGATACTCAGAGAAAAAGAGCGACTTCTCTCTCTTTGCCATTTCTACGGACTGCAAAAGAGTTCAGGCAGGTGCCGGTGAAAAGTGATGTCATAGAGACTAAAGTGTCCGGGTGATGCCAGAGTGGATGCCGTTACACATGTATACGCTTTGTTCAAGAAAAATCTCTTTGGTTGCAAACCAGTGCAGCTGAGAACAGCTCTCGCTTGACTAATACTCTAATTGTGGGGTTTTGCCTAAAAGCATCTTCAGCATGGCTAAATTGCAATTACTGTAATACAGTAGTTTCACCTTTAAATGACAGTGCAGGATTTCTACCACTGAACTCTGTCGGTGTTCAGCATTTGTGAAATTGTTCTTTTTATACCTGAAGCCTACACAATTTCAACAAAAGGGATAATAAAGGCAAACTAACTACACATACAGACAATTGATAGCCAGACAAAGGCATAGATAGAGATAGACAGACAGACAGACCTGAGCCGCTTGTATAAATTTCTGATCATCCTGGACAGAGGCCCAGGTTAGTGTGTAAACTATAGACACGTATGCAGGCTGAGGAGTTAAATGTACACTCTCAGTAGAGGACTCCCACAGTCATATGGGACTTAACCATCTTCCCTTCAGTGTCCTGCATCTCCTTCATCACAGTGCACAACACACACAGAGACACCTGGCCCATCTGCAGTGGTTCAGAGTGGAAACTCTCCATGCACAATCCACAAATCAACCGTATGCCTGCTTATGACTGTTCCCTGTGGAACAAAAAGGACAAACCTTGCTTGTCCTTTTTTTTTTTTTTTGCAATCCGAGTTGAGCCTTGTGTAATGGGTCCTGAATTCTGTGAGTAGTTACATATGCGATTTGTGGATGGGTGCCACACTGATCCATTGCATTAAAAGAATCATAAACCTTGCCATAAAAGAGTATATGAAACAGTGGTGGCAGTAACAGGGGAAGAAACCTTATGACCAAACAGTCATATACCATAGCAGAAGAAACTGTAGGACAGGGGGGAAATAATCTAACAACACTGCTTTTAAACTTGAAACCATTTGGCCCCCCAAAGGCTCAAGCGGTGTATTGATTTAACAATATGCCCAACAGAAGCGTAGCAAATTTTACTGCGTAACTTTGACTGCCAACATTTATTTCCGAGTAACTGATTTAATTAAGTACATGTCTCCGGCTGGCAAGCGTTTTTCCTTTTTCATGTGGAATAACGTTTCTTTTCATCGTGACAAAGTGGATGCTGTTGAAACCGGCGATTGACCTCCCCAGAATCTAAGCATTACAACAAACATCCTGGGCATTTCTATTGCCAGGGTAAGATAATTGCCGGCGTACACCCTAATTGTGTGTCTAAGACCTTTGAAAAAGGCCGAACTTGTTATGTCACCGTCTAATTCGCGGAATCCCACCGTTCACAAAGGAACTTATCCTATTCCTTCGCAAGCAATTAAGGTGATCTGAGAGCTTCGTGCACAACCTACAGCTAGACTGCAGTGTCACTTTCACTTAGCCTAACCAAAGGCACTCCCCGCGTCTCGCCGAGAAGTCAGAGGTGTCAATCCGGAGTCTGAAGACTAATCTCACCCGGCATAAAATTCGAGTAGCCAGCCTCGGTGTAGCCGCAATGCAGCTCATCCATAACATTCAATAATGTAATGTATCCGTCTTTACACTTTTCCTGTTAATTGGACAGCGGGTTCTGTGATTTATCAAAGAATGGGTTTGTGTTTGTGAGGAAAAACCACTCGATTCATGTTGTTATTTGGTGGTCCTCCAAGAAAATCCATCAAAGCCTGAAAAATGGGATTGGGAGAACAAACTTGCTTCAACGCTTCTGGTGCAAAACGACAGAGCTCCAAGGCAGACGGGAGGAACTATTCCCCATACGAATTATACGACGATATGACACAGGACTCTACAGAGGTAATGCGTATGTATAAAATTACAGTAAGAACATTTGTCCTAAACACCACGGAAAACAGAACATTCATTTAATGTGCTTACAGCTCCCTCTAGTGACAATGCTTATAAATACATAACGTAAACATTTTGTTCATTTTAGTGTTAAGTACCATTTAGCACAGGCTGTGTGCCCACGCTCACCCTTTGAATGAACACTCATACTTTATGAGTGACCGTTTTATACGATGCATCCCCGACCATTTGTAATGGTATGTAATGGCAATATAATATTGCCTTCACCAATGTGAATCACTCATCTACAGTCACTCACAAAGGGATACTAAAGGCAAACTAATAACACAGACAGACATATTGATAGCCAGACAGTCAAACACAGGGTACTCAAGGAGACGTTTGGGAACCACTGCTATCTCCAACCTTTCTGCTGATTAAATACCGGGTGGTCTCAAATAGGTAACAGTTTGACCACAGTTTAAGGCGGCGATTACCTACAAAATACCAATTCTGACCTTCTCAGAGAACTTCAGCGATGTTTAGTCTATTAAACGGATGAGTGTTTCTGCTGGTACTTAATACCTGGTCGGCTTCTGACTGAAGAATTGACTGCATTTAAACAATTTGAGGTCATGAGTAATTAGCAGAGAGGAAAATTTGCTTTTAAACAGTGAAGAAAATGTAGACCCGAGACTCCGTCCTAACCATAAGATGGATTTACAATGCACAAATCCTTTGATTTTGAAACTGTCCGCCCGTCTTCTCTTTTTCTTGTTTTTATTTCTCTCAACGGACAGAAATACCGTATTTCAGAAACACTGACACCTTCAAGAAGCCAACACGTTCTATCAGGAAGCTTGAAGAAAGCTTGTTCACAAAAAAAATTTTATATAAACTAATATAATAAAGTAACATTGAACAGTACTGGAAAGACCACTGCTTTTCACATCTCATATTTAACAAAGTGACTGAATTCTGGGTGATTTTGTCGTATAGTTTAATCATAAAAACTAACCAATTAAAATAATGTGTAATAACTGCATCCAGTCATCATGTTGCGGAGTCTTTGGGTTGCTCTTCTTTATCTTTGACTATCTTTAAGAAATACTGCATCTAATTAGAATCACCCTCTGCATCATATAAACAAAACCAAACATTTGTATTGAATATGAGTCATTTTCGATTCAAACCTCAGTTTTGAACAGCACACAAATAAGCTAGTCTAGTCTTGCAATCACCGTCTCTGAAAATAGGACTTGCCCTATCTTTTGCAGACACTGAGAAAGTTGTACATGCTTTCATTTCTTTTAGAATACTGTAAGGCTTTATATACGTGTCTTAGTCGCAAATCCCTAGTGCGTCTTCAAATTGTACGAAATTCTGCAGCAAGACTGCTGACTACTAGGACTATTTGGACATCAAATAATACCCCAGTGTTGGCTTCAATCCATTGGCTTCCAGTGACTTTTTGAGTTGATTTTTAAATTTCACTGATTCACATGGCCGGGCACCCAAATACATCACCAAACTGTTAGTTCCCTACCAGCCACTGAAACCTCTTAGGTCACCTGCTCAGACATGGCTGTTCCAGAATCTAGACGAAGAACGAAAGGCAATCGTGCCTTCTCTGTTAGGGCCCCTAGGCTGTGGAACAGCCTTCCTGCTATGGTTCGATCAGTGTCTTCGTTTAAACCATGGCTGTGTCTGAATCAGAGCCCCGTCTACTGTGCCCTGTCTCCTGCGTACCGTGCACTGGCAGAAGTGTGCTGTTTAATGTGCACTGTTTAGCAGCCCGTGAAAAATATCCGCCTTACTATTTTTTAAAACCGTACTGTGGAAGTGTCGTGAGCAGGTCATAAGACGTCCCACCAGTGTTGCCATGTCTACGGTTTTACAGCTAAATTTGGATACTTTCTAAGTGTAGTCACGGGTAAAAATGAAGTCGCAAAGCACGCACTTATTTTAAAAAGTAAAAATATGATGATTTCTATTTAAAATACGTTGGTTTCGTTTAAAAATATATATATTTTGGGCTAGTTTTGAGTCGCCATTTGGCTGGAAAGTCTTGCAAGATCTGGCAACCCTGTGCCCCACCCTTGCGCTGCCATGTCTCGTGGTGTTTTTGTTGTATATGAAGGAAAACGTCAGCGAAGCTGCACCTCATTTTTTTAAAACAAAGCCTCACATCATATTTATGTGACCAAAATGTTTGTGTACTTCTTGAAAAGTGTGCTCCCGAATATACTCAGCGAAACCCTGGAAGTAAGTGTGTCATCCGGGTGTTTCAAGTATACTGCAATTTGAAAAACTTTGCCTGCTCAACGACTTGCTCGTTCTATCTACTCACCAAGGCTACTCAATAGTGTGGAAGAGTGCTGATTCAGACACGGCCCAGATCTTAAAACTCATTTTTAATGGTGTTGCTTTCATGAATGCCAAATTACTTTGTATATATTTTCGTGTTCTTATTTTTCTTAAAGTTCTCCCTAATAGCTGTTTTTATATCATGTTTTATATCATGTGTAAAGCACTTTGTGCTGTATCTGCTTGAAAAGTGCTATACAAATAGGGAGGGAGACCAAAATCTTAAGGCACTTTACTGCCTTAAGATTAGTGGTGAGATATAGTGTACATGTAGACCAACATATAGTGACTGATCTAGGTACAGTTGAAGTCGGAAGTTTACATACACTTAGGTTGAAGTCATTAAAACTAATTTTAAACTGTTAGCAAACTATAGTGTTGGCAAGACAGTTAGGACATCTACTTTGTGCATGACACAAGTCATTTTTCCAACAATTGTTTACAGACAGATTATTTAACTTTTAATTCACTATATCACAATTCCTTTTAAAAGGTGGACATGAGAAATCACGTTAGAAACGTGTTTTCTCGTAGGCTACTACGTGTAGCGAGAAGACCACTAGCACGGTAAAACTAAAGTTTGTGCCATCCACCTTCACCGCTTTTCTGATTATGTAATTAACCACCATCATAATATGTCTTATGTAGTTACAATTTATCAGTGTGGTGGGTCCACAGATTCTGTGTACTGTTGGCAATGCTACAATCTGTGCTGCTGAACTTGTATGATATGAGATTCAAACATCAATTCATGTAAATTGGTAGGATATGTATAATGTTTGGTTGCAGTTTGAAGTGCTGGACTTCAAAATAACCAGCTGGACGTAGGGTTGAATCCCAGGCAGGGTCACTGCTTGTGTGAGTGTATGATTGAACCATTCAAAAGGGAAGCCACTTAAGTCAGCCTGGATGGAGGCACGGACCATTCAAACAAATAAGGTAAAGCAATGTGTGATATACCTATCATTATTTTTAAAATCCACATATTTACAATACATTGCAGCGTGTTCAATATCCGAAAGGGTGACCACGATTCAGCTTTGTGCCTTAAAACTCCAAACAAAACTTTTAATTAGTGGCTGAGATGAAGGCAGTCCATCAGCACACTCCTCATTAAACAGGATTCCCAATGGAAAAGCCTTGTAACAGGCTGATTTACACACCCTGGTATGCTGTGCTTTGTTTTGCCCATAAATCCAGACCTGACGCCTTCTACGATTTCCCCCTCCCTCATGTCAGTTCCCAGAGCGACGATAAGCTTGATGTGCGACGTGCCAACTTACAGTGCGATCAGCTTTCTGTATGGATTGTGTAATTATCTTGTCTGTATAATGGTAAGGCTGCCTAGGGCTGGAGAAAATAAAATGGACACAGTGTTCCTTTGCATCTGTATTGCCACTGTGCGTAGTAATAAGTTTGTTATTAAAATCACTTCTCATCCTGGGGTCACATGTATAAACAGTGCTGAGCAGAAAAATGCCCTCAGAAAGCTGCGCAAGCAAGTTTTCACGCAGAAATTCAGATATATAACATAAGAGAACCTGCGTACCTCTGCCCACGCTGGACACCATGTGTACGCAGTGTTTGGAGACAGTTTGATATGGCGACACCGTGATAGAAAGGCAGAGGGAGAAAATTCAAAACTTTTCGAAAGCAGATTTCCGACTTTCACCCTGAGCATTCTTTTACGTATTCTTTTACTCAGAGTTTAATACTTTTGGCCCCTGGTTGGGAAAACTCTGTGTAACCCTTCTTAACTGGGATTCTCTTCGGGATCTGGTTTTTATATCCTCAAAACTCTGCATTGCTAGCACCTCAGTTGATGACACTTGTGGAAGGATTTTGCAAAATGACCCAAGTCAGGTCCCAAGAACCAATTTCCTAATTATGATCTATTTTCTTCTGTAATATTTTCATACGCCTTTGAGCAAAAGATGCATAGAATGCAGGTCTGAAATATACAGTTGAAGTCGGATGTTTACATACACTTAGGTTGAAGTAATTGAAACTCATTTTTAACCACACCACAGATTTCATGTTAGCAAACTATAGTGTTGGTAAGTCAGTTAGGACATCTACTTTGTGCATGACACAAGTAATTTTTTCCAACAATTGTTTACAGACAGATTATTTCACTTTTAATTCACTTTATCACAATTCCAGTGGGTCAGATGTTTACATGCAATAAGTTGACTGTGCCTTTAAATTTTTAATATTTTGTCGCATATCATTTGCATGCCATGACTTCCTGATGTCTGTGATGCAACAACATCAAAAGACTCGTTATCTTATTTTCTGGTACTCTTACAAGCAATACTATAACGTCTCTGCATTTGAATGGATCTCTATGGGAATTGGGGGGGTGGGATGATTTAGCTGTAAATTATGCTGGAACAGTATGGAATACATGATTGGTAAAATGGCTGCAAGTCATCAAGGGTCTGAGGTATCAAACAAGCTTTAAACCATCACTCTGCTGCCAGATATGCAGTAGATATGGATTCTCATCATGTCACCTGCATCATAGGCCTAATGTTATAAGCTACAGAAACATATTTCGGTTCAGCAGTGGGCGAGGGAAACTAGAACACTTAAAAAGTGAACCATCCAAACACAGGAATGATTTAACATGCAGACAGTAACAAAGGTACACAAAGCAACTTGGTCTTGGGTTTGTTTTAGTTTTACTGCTGTGAACACACTTTACCTTACGGACCTGTAGGCGGCTCAGGTGTGCAGAAGCTGAAAAGCTGCTACTGCGCCACTGCCATGGCATGAAATTAGTTTTGTTCCCTTACGCTAGCTATTTTTAGTTTTTAAGACATCCCCACAAAGTAAAATGTCCCCAGACAACGACTGTAACAGGACTCACCACATCATCGATTTTGGAGGCGAAGGTCGACGAGGCAGGCGGACGAGCTGATGGGAAGTGCGGCGTTCACACGCCGCTGACAATTAAAATGATTCTGAGGAGAAACCTAATAATTTCCCGAAGCCTTTTGTCGCTAACACGTTGGATAACTAGTTTATAGTAACCTACTATAAACTTTTAAATTTAAGTAACTCCCATAACCAAACTGTAAGGTTTATGTGACTGTCCGCCTGACTATCACTACGGACACCCGCGGGAGGAACGGAAACCGTTCCCAAACCCAGATTTGCCTGTAGTCTTGGGCCTGGTAATCTGGTCTCCTCACACATTACACCGACAATAAACATACCTTATATGTCAGTACGGTAGGCTACTATATTATTGTATAGCCTCATGTTTTACCAGCAGCCATACCACTATGCAATCTGCGCCTGCTGAATGGCTGAAGCTAAGCAGGTTTTGGGGCTTGGTTAGTACTTGGATGGGAGACCTCTGGGGAAAACTAAGTTGCTGCTGGAAGTGGTGTCGGTGGGCCAGTAGGGGGCAGTCTTCCCTCTGGTCAAATAAACCCCAATGCCCCAGTGCAGTGATGGGCACACTGTGCTGTAGGAGATGCCGTCTTTCGGATGAGACTCACTGTGGTCATTAAAGATCCCATGACACTTATCGTAAAGAGTAGGGGTTTCCCCGGTGTCCTGGCTAAACTCCCAACCCAGGCTCATTCAATCTGCCACCTAATCATCCCCCAGTTTAATTGGCTAAAAAAAAAATTTATTCTCTCCCTCTCCACCTCAGCTGATGTGTGGTGAGCATACTGGCGCAAAATGGCTGCCGTTGCATCACCCAGGTGGGTGCTACACATTGGTGGTGGTAGAGGCGAGTTTCCCCCTCATCATTGTAAAGCGCTTTGAGTATCTAGAAAGGCGCTATATAAATGCCATGCATTATTATTATTATTATTATGTTTTAGCGTATGGTAGTTTGTCGTGAGTTGGCACTGTTTTTTCTCTAATGTTAGTTCTCTGACTTAAATCCTTCCGCTTCTCTCTTAACCGCACGTGACACGCTTAGCAGCACAGGTTCTGTTTTCTGCTTCGTTTGTTATACAGTTGAAAGTCGATTTTGTTTCAGAGTATTGACTGAAACATAATGTATATAGACTACATAGGCTGCAGTCCGAAAAAGTCGCAATTTTGTTTA
>CM056377.1:19643020-19700347 GCA_029718625.1 Synaphobranchus kaupii | reverse complement strand
CCGCACGCACTTTTGGGTTGGGGTCCGCACGCACTTTTGGGTTGGGGTCCGCACGCACTTTTGGGTTGGGGTCCGCACGCACTTTTGGGTTGGGGTCCGCACGCACTTTTGGGTTGGGGTCCGCACGCACTTTTGGGTTGGGGTCCGCACGCACTTTTGGGTTGGGGTCCGCACGCACTTTTGGGTTGGGGGTCCGCACGCACTTTTGGGTTGGGGTCCGCACGCACTTTTGGGTTGGGGTCCGCACGCACTTTTGGGTTGGGGTCCGCACGCACTTTTGGGTTGGGGTCCGCACGCACTTTTGGGTTGGGGTCCGCACGCACTTTTGGGTTGGGGTCCGCACGCACTTTTGGGTTGGGGTCCGCACGCACTTTTGGGTTGGGGTCCGCACGCACTTTTGGGTTGGGGTCCGCACGCACTTTTGGGTTGGGGTCCGCACGCACTTTTCGGTTGGGGTCCGCACGCACTTTTGGGTTGGGGTCCGCACGCACTTTTCGGGTTGGGGTCCGCACGCACTTTGGTTGGGGTCCGCACGCACTTTTGGGTTGGGGTCCGCACGCCTTTGTTGGGGTCCCACCCGCACTTTTGGGTTGGGGTCCGCACGCACTTTTGGTTGGGGTCCGCACGCCTTCAAAAAAACCAGACCAAAAACTTTTTTGGACTGTAACCATGGTAAAGTTCTCCTGTCCTAAAGGTCTGAATACTAATGTCCGTCTATGTATTGCCGACCACACCTTAGGCCCCAAATGGGCGGGTTGCATCAGAAAAGAACGGAGAGAGTTGTCAGGTTCCGCAGCGTCTGTGGCTCAAAGCTCTTTTTGTTTGTTTGTTTGTTTTTTCCCCTCCTTTTCTCCCAAAGCTCGAGTGCACCGGAGCAGAGCCGGATCCACCGCTGAGGGCGGGAAACAAACGTCTGTCCCGCCCGCGTACCAATGCGGATCCCGCATACCATTCCCCACGCGCAAGCCGCGGGTTTTGCGCTCTGTTTTAATTGCCCGAAAGGTGGTGGGGTGGGAATAATTAAAGGCGGATTAGACACCGCCACTGAAGCTGAAAAGTTGTTGGGCTGAGGCGTTAGCGGAAATGTCAGCGATCAGAAAGGCGCCGCTTAATTGAAAGCAATCGCATTACAGACGGGTCGGTCCTACAATTAACTGCACAGGTTTACTCACAAAACACTGTGCTGCAAGAAAATAATAAAATAGCATCTCAGCACTATAGTATGGGCGACTCCTACGTTGGATATCATGAATCTAACTGAAATTATTTATGAATTATTGATTATTTATACATTATTTTAGGTACATAACCATGTGGTCCTGAGTTACTTCAGTGTCAATTTCGCTCAAAACTAAAAACATCAACGAGATTAAATCTAATTAAAATCAGGCTCCGCACAGTCTTTCAGGGTTGATTTAATTGGAAAACTTGTGAAAAACCATTCCTTGTGTATAAAGGCTATAGGTGTCAGCTGCTGTAAATGTGCAATAAATGGTTTATAAGACCAAAGCGAAAAGGCCCGCCCTGAGGCGTCTGGTGAAAACCGTCATTGTATGGTGAGATGATATGTGCGCGCAGAAGCAGCGGGCGATTCGCCCGTGCCGTGAACGCACGCCAAGCGCTTCTCCAAACGAGGGGGAAACGGGCAGCGTTCTTCCTGCTCGCGCCGCACTCATCTCCGTCATACCGCCGTCCGCCTGTCGCCAGACGTCTCACTGAGTTACCTGAACCGGGCGGGCGCTAAGCTGCAGGCAAGGCTTCTGCGCAGAAAACACACGGCAGGAGCTCAGTCGCGACGAGATCTCGCTTCGCACGGCCCCCTGAACACTTCACCTGCAACGGCTCTTGCGGCAGCGACGACTGCCACCAGAGAACGGCGAGCTGCAGTGGGCCGCTGATGTGATTTCAGAGTAGGCCCGTGGGAAGGCAGGGACGAAATTACCAAGCAGCAAGACAGAAACCGCACCTAGCCGGGCGGCTACGCAGATGGTGATCGGTCACGTGGCATCAGCATGGGTGTAGGAGACATCAGTCACTGTAATAGACTGGGATTAAACTCCAGCCCACCTCATCCCCCCTCCCCACCCCCCCCCATTATTACCACTGGCAGCCTCTCAGTACCGACTTACTACAACACAATACGCCTATATCTCACCACACTCTATAACACTTATATCTCACCACACTCTATAACACTTATATGTCTCTACACTCTATAACACTTATATCTCACCACACCCTGCAACACTTATATGTCTCTACACTCTATAACACTTATATCTCACCACACTCTGTAACACTTATATGTCTCTACACTCTATAACACTTATATCTCACCACACCCTGCAACACTTATATGTCTCTACACTCTATAACACTTATATCTCACTACACTATATAACACTTATATCTCACCACACGCTATAAGACTTATATCTCACCACACTCTGTAACACTTATATGTCTCTACACTCTATAACACTTATATCTCACCACACTCTGTAACACTTATATCTCACCACACTCTATAACACTTATATGTCTCTACACTCTATAACACTTATATCTCACCACACTCTGTAACACTTATATCTCCACACTCTATAACACTTATATCTCACCACACTCTATAACACTTATATGTCTCTACACTCTATAACACTTATATCTCACCACACTCTGTAACACTTATATCTCACCACACTCTATAACACTTATATCTCACCACACTCTATAACACTTATATGTCTCTACACTCTATAACACTTATATCTCACCACACCCTGCAACACTTATATGTCTCTACACTCTATAACACTTATATCTCACCACACTCTGTAACACTTATATCTCACCACACTCTATAACACTTATATCTCACCACACTCTGTAACACTTATATCTCACCACACTCTATAACACTTATATCTCACCACACTCTATAACACTTATATCTCACCACACTCTATAACACTTATATCTCACCACACTCTATAACACTTATATCTCACCACACTCTATAACACTTATATCTCACCACACTCTATAACACTTATATCTCACCACACTCTATAACACTTATATCTCACCACACTCTATAACACTTATATGTCTCTACACTCTATAACACTTATATCTCACCACACCCTGCAACACTTATATGTCTCTACACTCTATAACACTTATATCTCACTACACTATATAACACTTATATCTCACCACACGCTATAAGACTTATATCTCACCACACTCTGGAACACTTGTATTTCACCACACTCTGTAACACATATCTCACTACACTCTATAACACTTATATCTCACCACACTCTATAACTATTTTCACCTCACTCCAGAAGTTTCACCAGACTATTAGTATTATTATTATTATATTGGTGTCATATTGATTTTAATTGAATTGGTCATTTACATAATTATATCACCCAAAGAAAGAGCAAATGACCAATAAGCAAATCAGCTCAATAAGCTTTTTTTGAATACCATCTTTACACCACCTCCCTGGTTTACCGCCAGCTTTTGGTCTTGGCTTTAACTTGGCAGTGTAATGAGGGAACAGCACATCTTTAAAACATTGCCAAATTAGGACGCCCGTCAGTGTAGCAGGCATGCTACAAACAGCCATTCCATCTTTGCCCTGTGCATCTAAAAGAATGGGTTTTAGACATTTAAAGCTGTTTCACCACACATTTCTCAGTTAGTTTAAAGAAGATTTACCTGCAGCCTATGGCATAGACAGCACTTGTGTAAAATGGTTTAGTATGCGGGGGGGGGGGGGGGGGCGGGGGGGTGATAAAAAGACTCTCAAGGCTAAATAAACAAGCACAGAACTCAGCTCCTTTCTCAGCGTTTAAAAAAAAATATATATATATATACAAAAAGACCAATTAAAAAAAAAAAAACCTACAGGGGCTGCTTACGGTAATACACAACGCAAGGCCAGGTTCATACTCTTTGATGATGCACCACGAGCAATACAGAAGAACTGAATTAATTATAGAATTAATTGCTATGATTCCCCGATCAAACACATGCCGCACATTTCATTAGCCTGCTGTATGGGTACTGGCATCAGTGCATTAGTGCATCCTAACCAGCTCTACTGTGATATAACCACACCTTTTCCAGAAGGCCTGGTGAGATCAGCAGGCACTCAGTGAAATGTAAAATAAATTGCACTTTCCGACCAGTTTCATAAGACTGCGCTTCCCAGCGTCACAAACGCACGTGCCCACTTCCTGAGGGCCTTTAATACGTTCTTTCACTGTCTGTCATCTACTCACAGATACAGTTCTGTGCATCTACTGCACCGGCAGAGATGTTTATCAGAAGGGAGATACAGTATGTGCACTCTGTGCTCCTTCCTGACTTGGCGAAAGAGATCCGGTGTGGCCGCTCGAGTTTTGTGAGTGAATTTTCAGTTCAGCGGTTCCAGAACAGCATGTTCACTGTTGAATGTGGTCACAGTGCTTTCTGAATGCCTTTGGTTCAGCGTTCTGACTCCACGGGAGAATAGATGTGTGGAGCACAAAGCAACAACTGGAGCAAATGAAAGCTGAAAGTCTGCACTTTAACCTAATAGTCACTGTTCCATTTCAAATCCAATGTGCTGGAGTACAGAGCTAAAACAACAACAAAAAAATGTTTTGCTGTCCAAATACAATTGGACTGCACTGTATATAAATATATAGAAAGCTCTGCTCTCTAGAGGGGTCTTCTTGTGTCTCCAGTGAATCATCGATGATGACAGAGCCATTATCTGTGATTCAGGTCTGCTTTTCAGAGTTGGAGTCAGAGCCCATGGCCCAGCTCTCATCACTAAATGTGGTGACATGAGATAGCTCCCCCTCCCTCCACCTGCAGCCAGTCTCTGGCCCTCTGGCAATTTCCTCAGTTTGTTTGGAGATGTGACTGAGGACTGACCTTGGACGTTTTTTTTTGTTGTTTTTTTTAAAGCTTTTAAGGAATAACCCATTCCTTGTTCTTTTTCCCCAGAAGTGTACTGAGCTTTTTTTTCTTCCCCCTGGAAGGAATTGCTGTCCTTACCCAACGCATCCATCTACCGTATTAAGTGCATCTCATCAAATGGGGATGAGATTTCTTTCCAGTTGGCTTGTTTGCAGAGATTTGATTTCTGTTGATTATTTTTTAACGGATCTCATGTTTTGGAGGTATTTAGGAGTTGGGGTGTGAACATCCAATTACATTTAAAGCAGGTGACATCCACGCACTGCCAATAATGTTGTTTCACTGTAAGCGCAATATTTTTCTATACAACTGGGTCTTTGTCATGTATGCCAACTAAATTCTAATTTTTTTTTTTTTGTCGTTTTTTGCTCCAGGATATACTCTCCACAAATACTGTATATTGTCCATACACCTCTTTGTTCATATATGAAGTTTTTATTTTGCATCCAACATCAAAGAATATCTTTTTACAATATAATGCCTAATCCAATAGCAGCTTTAGTCACCTTCAGGCAGGAGCTTGTAAAATTCAGTCCTGGCGGCTTAGTACTTGCATCAAGTGAGATCTGAAACCTTCTATAGCAGATGTAGTGGGAATACAAGTGAAGCCACACGGAAAAGCCCAATAATCCCATCAAGAGATTGATCACTGAAAGACTGAGGACTATTGGCACAAAAACAAGCCTAGTCAGGGCTAAAAAAACGCATTTTCTTGTGCAAGGATAATCCAGTGCATCTGGTCCACAATCAGAAATGTCAGATTGGGAAGAAAATGGAGGGGGAAAAAAAGATGCGTTTGTGAAGGTTCTATCCTAGAATATGGCCAACACGTGCTCTTCAGAACAGTTCAGCAACCCAATCCCCCCCCCCCAACAGTCCCCCGATCAATATTGTGCAGAGAACAGTATTTCTAGCTGGTCTTGACTGCACTTTTCTGTCTATGGGAATATATGGGCTGCCTTTGAGCATGCTGTCTTATTGCTACAGTTGTTGCTCGCACATGACTGGGAATAATGAAGCCCTTTTCACTGCACCTGTAACAGTCATCCAGCATGCATCCCACACTTATCCTACACGGCAGTTGGACAATGAAAACGGCTCACAAAGGAACAACAGTGTTTGATTTAGCCACAAACCCAAACAATGATTTTGAAAAAGCGATTCATCACAAATGGTCACGGAGGACTTCAAGGATGACAGAGATTATGTCAGTTACCAAACAAGGTGTGTGTTTGTGTGTGTGTGTGTGTGTGTGTGTGTGTGTGTGTGTGTGTGTGTGTGTGTGTGTGTGTGTGTGTGTGTGTGTGTGTGTGTGTGTGTGTGTGTGTGTGTGTGTGTGCACGTGTGTGTGTGTGTGTGTGTGTGTGTATATACACCAAGTTGTTATAAAACATGCAGCCCAAACCAAAGTCCCAATTCTTGCTTGTGTGGTTGACACCTAATTACTGCCATAATATAATTGCCCCGGTGCTGTCAGGACAGCAGGAATTCCTCTTGGTTTCTGAAAGCCGAAGCTTCAGCGCGAACGTTTTAGCTGTCAGCGGGAGGCACCTTTTTAACAGCGCTCATTTTCCCTTATTCTGCTGTGGGGGAGAAATAAAAAAGAATCCATGACAGAGGCGGAAGCTTTGACACAAAGCCACAGCTGAATGTGGGGAGGCTCTTTGGGCCTAATTGATTATTTGTGTTGCGCATCTGTTAGCTTTGAGGGTGCCCGGGGAAATAATGTAAAATAGGTAAGAAGATTAAATGTGGGAAAATGGCTTTCGCCGGCCGCGTTATTAATCTTTCTCCCCTACCCTCAGTCTAAATGGGTTTTTCATTAAGGTTTCCCCATTAAAGGCAGCTCCCATAGCTTCCTGATCGTTAAGAGAGAGCTTGACTAATAGAGATTTTATGAAGTGATACAGGGAAGGGAAGAAGGAAGGATGTTCATTAAGATTCATATTGGCAGTTCCAAACGAGTTATTTAAAAACTCCAGTGAGTCTCATCATCATCCTTTTTTTGGTCCAAATTTATTATTTTTATTTTATTTTATCGCATTTGTCCTCACACACTTCTTCCAGTTTTTTTTTTGCTGGCTTGACAGTGCTAAAGATTAATTTGCAGCGCACATATCCAAGCTGGTACGTAATTTTATGCTTCTTGTTCTGTTGACGCCTGTTAAAACGAGGTTTTCTAATGCAATGTTTTCTGTTACACCAAACTGCATTACCGTCTCTTTGATGTTCTCGACTGACTGAACTGTGAGCTCCAGTGGGACAGTGGGAAAGCAGAGAACAGGCTCTCCTTTTACAGAAAAAACTAAAACACAATTTGGAACATGGAATGTTGTGACAGGAGAGTACACTTTTCTACACAAAATTAAAATAATTTCACAAATCAAGCCAAAAAAAATGTCTCTGTCCATTTCCTTTTGCATTTTCATAAATTGAAGCTTAAGTCAATCAACTGGAAAAATACCTGTACGGTTGTTCCTTTTATCAATGGTCCCCTGCTTTCGAATGTACGGCAAGATCAGCTTTCAGCTTCCTGGCAAGAAATTCTTAGTATGGCCTATTGAGCAAAATGGAGGATTGTTATACCCAAAACGTGTATGTTCTACGAGTTCTTTTAAGAGTCTTGAGATTAACCGCTTTTCTGAAGGAGGAATTGTGCAAGAGAGTGCCTGGCTGAGACAGACAACAGCAAAGTGGTACCAAGTGGCGGTGATGGCCCTATATTTTCCAAGCCCAGCAAATTCAGTCGAATATAATCACAAGGACAGACGGAAAATGGAGTCCCTTGTATCTCTTTTTACATTACATTACATTACATTCATTTAGCAGACGCTTTAATCCAAAGCGACGTACAGTAAGTGCATACAGAGACATCATCAAGATCACTACAGAACAGACAAGACAAAGCACATCCTTCCCATAATGTAGCAGCTATCCCTAGTAATGAACGTTGACTGTAGTTCACAGTAAGCTGTGGGTAAATCAGCAATACTACACTTCTATTCTAAATACTATTATAAACTATAATAAACAGACAGGAAAAACACAGGGAACTAGTAAACACAGGGAACTGATATTCCTAGGTTAGACTATCAGTCAAGGTGGAGTCTGAAGAGGTGTGTCTTCAGGCCTCGACGGAATGCAGGCAGGGTTGGAGTAGAACGTAGGGGAATGGGAAGTTCATTCCACCACTGAGGAGCTAAGGTGGAAAAACTCTGCAGTCGGGATGAGCGAGAGCCTTTGACACGGAGGGGGGGAAGTGCCAGTCGCCCTGCTGTAGAAGAGCGAAGTGGTCGGGCAGGAACATAGTTCTGGATTAAGTCCTGCAGGTAGGCGGGGCCTGTCCTATTGGCTGCAGTGTAGGCCAGGGTCAGAACTTTGAACCTGATCCTGGCTGCAACTGGCAGCCAGTGGAGTGACCTCAGCAGGGGGTCACTCCACTCCAGTCGTTGTATCCTTGCTAACCCTCAGTTGATGGTCTTGTGTAAGCCATTCAGCCCAGCTCCAACATCCACAGAAATGTAGTCAGCAAAGAGAGGATACACATGAACAGTTAAACCCGGTAACTGAATGGCAGTTATGAAAAAGCAAAAATAACACAAAAAAACAAAAACAAGCCATGCAAAGCGAAAAACAACTATGCGATGACTCAGCGCTGCCTGATTGACTGTAGTTTTGCCCTTTATTCCACTAGCGAAATAAATCTGAGGTCGTTAAGGTCAGACACTGCAAAAAAAGAGGAAGGGGCCAAGGAAGAACACATCCTCCCAAAATGTTATATCGATTCCTATCCAATCCTTAAAAACATGCTGGGTTTAGCACGCTCACTTCTCATGCCTGTTTGCGTAGCCCAGCTGTTACCCAAGGGGCCACCGCGTGCAGTTATGGTGATGAACGGAATGGTAGCCGGCGGTAATTTAGCATTGAGGAAATGAGCCTTTTTTTGTGGAAGAGCCGCACTCCCAGCCGTAATCATTATTCCGCCGGCGAGTCTTCCCGGCGAGGCCCTTTCCTCCTTTCATCGATTCCACTGTGGAGTTCCTACACCCTCCCGCTCTGCTGATCCAACACGTTCTCCGCTTGAGGCTGCACGCTACCGCTCGGAAGCGTCGCCAAGGACGACCCCCCGCTGGCCGATCGGGCGTCCACGAGTCCGTCCGTGAGCTGCACGTGAACAGTCTTCCTCCGACTCGTGCGCGTGCGAGCCAGACTTGCGCGCTGTGGCGTGCTAAGGAGCAACGGCTGATGACACTTCGGAGGAGACCACGCCCACACTCTCCCCGATCCGCAGCAGAGGTTGCGATGAGCGTTGCGGAGTGAGCGTGATTGGCCATTCCAAATTAGGGGGAAAAGGAGGAAAAAGCCTTTAAAAACTTGAAGCATGGTTTTAATGATATTAATCACTCTTCTGTTAATGGGAAATTTAAATGTTCGTTTCTGTCATTATACCTGAGGTGAACTTCTTCAATTTTCAGCCCTGCATGGAGTCACATGTTCCATATATAAAAAAAATTCCATATATAGTAAATCAATTTTACCCACTGTTAGCTCCAAAAACTATCTGAAAGCGGCAATAAGTCATTCTGTAAATAGATTTTTTTTTTTCCCCGCATCGCCCTTGTGAAATTGACTGCAAAAGCACTCTCATTAGGATTCATTTGGTACTCAGGCAAATCCTTATTCCCTCTTTGCAGTTAAAAAATTGTCAAGTCACAATCTTTAGTCTAAATGATTTACGTTGGGGTTCTTAACACTTTGAAAAATAGGTTTTTCTGGAATGTTTCTTTTCAAAATCAGCGCTCTAGAACCCCATTGCTTTCAATTACCAATAGTGACATCAGCATTAGAATCTTCAGTTAAGAACATGCTAATCAAACATTTATGATCTTACACCTTAAAGGGTTATAAAGGGCACTTCTGCAGGCAGGAGTACTGAAGTGTTAGGGCTTGATGGCATGAGATGAGCCTACTGCAGTATCAGTCCCATCAGAACACCCAAACTCAGCATTAAACAGTGAGTACTGAACACTAGACACCAGCACTAGAATTACACTCGACAATGCAAAACAAGCCTACTGCGCCCCTCCAATTAAAAAATGTTACTTTTTTTCAATGCATTGGCCACTTTACAGGGCCATCTATGAAAAATGACCAGTAATTTAGGATACAGTCATAGCACAGCTAATAGCTAACTGGAACTTTGTTACTGGTTTTAGCATTTCAGACTTCCAGGAGTGGGTGGGGATTTGGAAATGAACACCGGGGGAAAAACGGTTTACTCCGATGCTCAAATCTTCCTCGGGGTTTGATTTATAGACCCATTGCAACATTTGCTAAACCCGGTTTCATACGCATGCGGATGATGAATGTTTGGGGCGCTTTCATTTAATTGCAGGGTGTCTTCACTTACCGTTTCTGAAAGACTTCAAACGGTCTGTCCCGTAACACCATATAAATAAACATGATGTATGAGTTTGGAGAACCTGATATTCCAGGTGGAATGAAAATCATATGGATTTTAGTATTCTGTTTACAGAGAAGCAGATGAGATGTTCTCTGATAAAGCTGGGTCAAATGAACAGGATCAATATGTGTCTGGGCAAGTGAACCAAGAAAGCACTATTCTGTATTCCATTATCTGTCTTGGGGGACGGCTCAGTAATATCGGATAAAGCTCAGCTAATGTCATCTTCCAAGTAATAAATATTCACAATCCCTTTCCTCCGAGCTGTGTGGCTGCACGGATTTTTAGTTATATATTCCTGCGAGTGGTGAAATGAATATTTTGGTCACACAAACCACGCCACTGCAACAGTGTGATATCTACTGTATTTGCATCAGTCACTTTCAATAAAATGCTAATTTCTAGATTATTTCACATTACAAATTCTGAACTGGCAGACAGAGGTGTCATTGTTTTTTTTTTGGTCTCTAACTACATTAACAACAGGCCATTCAGCCCATCAAGAACACAAGAAAATGAGAATACATAATGAGGAGAACAGGCCATTCAGCCAATCGAGAAGACAAGAAAATAATACTTAACGAGGGGAACAGGCCATTCAGCCCATGAAGAGCACAAGGAAATACGAATACATGAGGAGATGAGGCCATTCAGCCCATCTTGTCTTATCATTTTGATATGTATCTATAGTCGGAGCTTGAATTATCTTGGGCAAAATGTCAGTGAGTATTAGAAAAAGGGGGAAAACGTCGGGGGACATTTTTATAGACATACAAAACACACACGCCAAAGCAGGGAACAGCCAGTCCCAGGGAGTAAATCTGTGGACAGAACAGTCCCCCCTATGTGCCCTTCCAAAGCGTACGGCCCGGGTGTGGACACCCGGGAGGAAACAGGAGCGAGATGCTGAAAAGAAGGTCTTATTGCTCAACCGAGCGCGAGCCATTACGTTACATTACGGTCGCTTAGCGGGCTCTCTTATCCGGATCGATGCGCAACCTATACCCAGAAGCCCCAGGAGAACCGCGCGCGGAGCGCCTCCACAGTGCCGTTACACGCTGCCTTCTCTCCCCCCCCCCCCCTCCCCCCAGATCTCCGCGGGTGCCCTACCGCCATGAGGCTGCTCTGGAAGTACCTGGACAAGGTGAGGTGGCTCAGGAAGCGCTCCGCCATCCCCCTGCTGGGCGTGCTCGTCACCTGCCTCCTGTTCCTCAACCTGGTCATCGAGGACGGCTACGTGTTGGTGAGGCCGCTTTTTCTTTATCATTATGGGGGAGGCTATGGCTTTCCTTCCTTCCCATTTAAATTATTTTTTTATTTTTTTATTTAATTTATATAATTTTACCCACTTATTTATCAATTCTTGTCTTTATTTATCCATTTTATTTATATTATTATTGTTATTTTTACTACTGTAAAGCTGTATGCTAGACAAATAGTTATTATTATTATTATTATTATTATTATTATTAGAACAGGAAGAACGACTTTTTTAAAAACTATAAACATTTGGTCCAAGTTTTCTTTTCCAACAAGAAGTTATTAAATAGTTCCCGTTACAAAGTAGAAGGTCCTGCGGTCACCCTCTCATTTTGGTACATTGCTGTTGCATCTTTGAATAGGGTTCTGTAATAAGCGCCCAAGTAGGTAGGTGCGGAACGTTAAGAGAAAACTACAGGTATGTAATGAGCAACTAAACTGGTGTATCTTTATTATTTTTGTGAGAAAAAAAAATCTATCACAAAAACACTCTTCATCAAATTCAGGTGTGAAGCTGCATGGACGCATCATACGTAAAGAAAGCATGGAAACACCAGTGTAGAGTTGCTTTACAGAGTGTTGGGCCACCCGTGATGTGGTCAGTACAGCCTGTATGAGTCAGCAGAAAGAACACTGCACCTCCTCAAAGTAAATCAACAATCGCACTTAGATGAAGGCGGCGTAAAAAGCCTTCTGAGGTGTCATACTACCACACCCCCATTGCCAGAATATCCCACAAACGCTCGATAGGGTTCAGATCTGGTGACTGAGAATGGCATGCGCGGATAGCGTCAGCTTCAGTGTTCCGCTCCTTTAAATCAGCAGGTGACTACTGCCCTGTGGGCGGGGGTTTGAAAGACAGCCCTGTCTGCGGGATTGGGCGGAGATGATCGCTCAGGACCATTAAGCAGGGATTAGCATCAGCCTTGCCTTCTAAGGGTATGAGTGATGATGATAACTTGGTGCCATTAAGTAGTGATTAGCACTGACCTTGCCTTCTAAGTGTAGGGGAAATTCACCCAAGAACCATGGTTTTTTTTCCTCCATGTTTTTGTTCACTTTCTGTTGGTCAAGTAAGTTAAAAATAATGAGTACACAGAAAAATGTCATTGAAAAGGTCTAGACACACAAACTATCACCAGACACCACCCCGATCGCCCACACACACAAATACACACACACACACACACACAAAACAAAACTTCCTTCCTATTACTTTTGCAAAATTCACTTTGTTTTTTTTTTGTTTTTTTCATTCAAATGCAACACTGTTCAATTTTGATGTGGACCCAGAATACATTTCTTATTCATGAGGTAATCGGAACTATGAGATCACAACATGCTTTCTGTCTTTGTCCTTTCAATTATTAAAGAACCGAGCGCATTTTAGACAAGCTGACATTCACGCCAAAGAAATTCAATTTAAATGCATGTAGTTTTTTGGAGCTTTTGGCAATTCAGTGGTTCACCGAAGCTTCTTATGGCTTTTATACAAATCCATTTAAACAAGGTCTGAACTCAACTGTCCACCTTTTACTCAAACACTTTTTAACATGGCCTTTACGAGACTCGCCACCTACAAAATCAAACTACATCTTTTCTGCCTCTGCAAAACATAGTTATTTCAATACTCAAATAATACATTATTAATATTGTATTTATTTCCTTACATTTTTAAATTTTTCCTTAGTTTTGTCTTACAACCCTACAAGAAGGCTACAGGGTTAATTCAGATGATGCACCCCACAATAACAATAAGTTATTGAACCCTGACTGTGTGAGCGCTGACTCTGGAAGGTTGCCCTGCAGGTGAGCGCATGATTGGTTGTTACATCACCCTGGGAGGGAGGGTCACACTGAAAACATGCAAAATACCCCCAGTAGTCTCTATGAAGAGCCTGGGTAAAGTTTTTTGGTCGTTTCTTGCACATCATGTAAAAGTAGTCCAAATAACGCTAACCATGCATTATTTTATTTTTTTTGTATGCACATTTTAGGAGGAGGACAAAAGGCAGCAGAGAGAGACATCGATTCATCAGCTGAACTCTGAACGATATGTACATACCTTCAGGGACATCTCAAACTTTTCTGGAACTATAAATGTCACGTATCGCTACCTTGCAGGTTCACCTTTGCCACGTAAAAGTGAGTACTGCTCATGAGCATCGTTCAGTTCATTAACCTTTTGTATGTGCATAGATTATATTGTCTTTTACCCCTTTTCCACCAAGCAAGTTTGAGGGCCTGTTTGGAGCCGGTGCCTAATCTCGAACCAGTTCTTCGCATTTCGACAGCAAAAGAACCGGCTCTTGGCCAGGAAAACTGGTTCCAGAGCGGCACCAACACTTAGCTGGTCTAGAACCAAGAAACGCTTACATCAGGGGCTGGGGGCGGGATCATCGTGACCAACCAAGGCCAACTAAAACTTTGTGAAACAGAGCTTCAGCATAACGAGCAGCACAAATACGTTGGACCAGTCATGTCTAGATGCCAATGTAGGCTAGCAAAGCCAGGAGCAATACTAGAGATGCGATGTAGTCCGCTATTGTTGTTTCTGTGCTTGAGGTTGGCGCTAGCGTTACTGGGAAAGTGGAGATGTATACAGACGTATAGAGTGATGCAATGACCTGGCTCTCTAGCCTATGGAAAAGCAAAGCGGTTCTTAGAAGGTTCGCAAGTTGAACCAACTGCGAACCGGCACTAGCACCAGCCCAGAACCAGAACTAGGTTCATGTTGGTGGAAAGGGGGTATGTGTCATGTAGAAACCTTTTGGGGTTTTTTTTTTTTTTTTTTTAAACAAACGTTGAAACTTCTCATTCAGCTCTATGTAAGGTCAGTGTTTTATAACTCAAGAACTAATAGTCGGTTCAAAACCCCAAATGAGTTTTGAATGACACTGATAATATATCTCAATGACTATCAACTAATGACCAAAAATATAAAGCTGTATCGTCTTGACTACTGCGCTCAATATGCCAAAGAAAGCCATAGTGCAAGATGAATTTGAAATGTCATTATGTTTCAAAATGCAAAAATCAATGAATGCATCACCTCACAAAACAGTAAATAAAAAGCCAAATGCAGAAGATGATGTGTGTTTTAAATGTATAAACACGCACTGTCACCATTTGCTTTTGCAGAGTATCTCACCATTGGGCTGTCGTCAGTCAAAAGGAAAAGAGGAAATTACCTCATGGAGACAATAAAGTCCATTTTTGACCAGTCCAGCTATGAGGAGCTCAAGGAGATGGTGGTGGTGGTGCACCTGGCGGACTTTGACCTGGCTTGGTGCGAAAGCCTGGTGCAGGACATCTCCAGGAAGTTTGCCCATCACATCATCGCCGGGCGGCTGCTAGTCATACACGCCCCCGAGGAGTACTACCCCTCGCTGGATGGGCTGAAGAGGAACTACAACGACCCAGAGGACAGGGTCAGGTTCCGGTCCAAGCAGAACGTGGACTACGCCTTCCTGCTCAACTTCTGCACCAACCTCTCCGACTTCTATATGATGCTGGAGGATGACGTCCGCTGTGCCAAGAACTTCCTGACAGCCATGAAGAAGGTGGTCACATCCAGGGAGGGCTCCTATTGGGTAACACTGGAGTTCTCCAAGCTGGGCTACATCGGGAAGCTCTACCACTCCAAGGACCTGCCCCGCTTGGCCCACTTCCTGCTCATGTTCTACCAGGAGATGCCATGTGATTGGCTGCTGATTCACTTCAGGGGCCTCCTGGCCCAGAAGGACGTGATTCGGTTCAAGCCCTCGCTGTTCCAGCACATCGGGTATTACTCGTCCTACAAGGGCTCGGAAAACAAGCTGAAGGATGACGACTTCGAGGAAGACTCCTTCGACATCCCCGACAACCCGCCAGCAAGCCTGCAGACGAACATCAACGTGTTTGAGAAGTATGACGCCACCAAGGCTTACAGCAATGTGGACGAGTACTTCTGGGGGAAAGCCCCTTCCACTGGAGACTTCTTCGTGATCGTTTTCGACAAGTCGGTCAAGATAAGCAAAATTAAGATCGTCACAGGGTCTGACGATCGCCAGAATGACATTTTGCGTCATGGAGCCATGGAAGTCGGAGAGAAACTTGTGGGGACCAAGAGGGGGAAGCAGTGTGCATCGTACATCACCTTGGGAGAGTTTAAAAATGGGAACATCGAGGTCCACGATGTGGACCGCAAGATCGGGTTCGACATCGCCTGCATTCGCATCGTGGTCACGGCGAGTCAGAAGGAGTGGCTGATCATCAGAAGTGTGAGCGTTTGGACTACACAGCCATCCAGTCAATAGCAACACTGCTCCACCCCCATCATTATGACAGCACTTTTATTTCTCTTTAAATATTTATGTATTTATTTATTTATAAGGATGAGTAATAACACTTTGCTTTCATGCAGGTCAATTTGCCTTTTAATCTATGGTTTGTTGACCTGAAAATACGTGATTTTGATTAGACTGAAAAACATTGTTACAGTTTGTTATGCTACTTAGCTTTCTTTCTCCATCAGGAACAAAAAATATTAATTCAGCAGTTAAATTTAAAAAAAGAGATTTCTGCTGCTTTTGATTGGTCTCAAATTGTACTGCACTAAAGAGCAACACTGAGGTCACACATGGGAAGACTTTAGTCAGCACAATGAATCGTATCGCTCCTCACGTTACATCACGCAGCCCAAAACTACGCCAGGACCAGCGCGTTTACACTCGTACATACTCTTGGCGGCAGCCCGTATGCACGCCTCACTGACACGGAGACCGAACAAGACGACCACGCCTGCACAACCATACAACCACACAGCTTCCCAGCCGGGACCACAATTCCCTCTTTTGTTCTGGACCACAAAATGTTATCATCACTTTTCATTCAGTTTTTACTCAACCGATTTTGACTAGACGGGCTCCCTGAAGAGTCAGCTACCACAGTTGGGCACTGGTTTATATGACAGGTAGTCTAATCAATGCTCGTCCTGTAATTCACTTTAAATGAACTGCAGGTGTCTTCTTCGCGAATATAGATTGGTGAGATCTGCTGTCGCTAAATGAATGCAACAGACTGCGTTCAGACTGGAAAAAGTAGAATTTGTATTTATTTGCAAATAAAAGTTAAGGACAAGTTTTAACAGAATTCAACCCGGAGGCAGCTCCTGTGAAAAACCACCAGTGCTTAGTTTTATTCACATCCGAGCAGCCCGACAAACAAAATAGCATTAAGTGAACTCGCACATTACAGTATCTTCAGTTAACTATCCGTTGTCTTGTAAAAAAAAGTCACACTCAGTCTTGGTGAAGGTTGCGCATGTAGGAGTCCCCTTGGACCCCACCAGGGACCCCCAAGGTCAGCGTTCTGGCTCTGTTGTTCTGAGCACATAACTCTGGAGTTTTTATTATTTCTAGAGTGAACCTGTCAATGTAATTTATTCAAAACAGATACTGCTGGCCAACAAATACAGACATTTTGGCAGTCTGGCACAGTTTAGCCAGGCAAACTGGTTCCTTTTGGTAATATGCTACCGTTAGATAGGTCAAAAATTACCATGTGCCCTGCAATAAAAAAAAAAAGTTCATTCCAGTAACACAGTCCTCCTGTGGTGAGGTTAAAGCAGGTTTCAGTAAAGCAGGGGCAGTTAAACTAAACAGACAGGCCTGGCTATATATGGCACACTACTTTGCATTGCTTAGCTCTCTGAGTCTGAGGTCATTTTGGTTCTGCAGCTACATTTTCTGGAAAATCAAGGGAATCACATTGGGAGCGAGCCGGCCCTTGGTATTTATATCACACTTTCTCTGCCACTTTCTTCCTGTCATTACATAATGTTTGTGTCCCATCTTGTTGAAGAAAGACACCAAGGAATTTCACGGTGGTAACTTAAGACGGCTAAATGCCTGACTGTAGAACATCAGGGCATTTCTCGCATCTGGTTTTCCCCCCCGTCTAATATATCTATTTGCATGTTTTTTATTTTTTATTTCACAGTAAATGATTATTGATTTCACAAGGGGTTTTAGATTTGACTGTCGCTGTCATTACAATCACTGACTCCATTCATGCCTCACAGTTTCAGAAGGGGGGAGGGGGGGCGCATTTTTTTTTCATCAGCTATTTATCAGTGTTTCTTCTTCTATCCGCCCACTGCTACACCATGTCTGGAATTCCCTGTCACAAATGAAATAATTTCATAAAGAATTTCACTCAAGCGCAATTTTGACCGTATAAATAGGAATTCTATTACGCTCTCTTCCCCAAATTGTCGTATGGTAGAGGGAATGCTACCCAGGGGGCAAGGTCTTAAATCACTCAATAATGCATTTCCTTCCGCAACCGCTCGCCCACACTGCCTATTCTGCTGCTCTCACTTCTCTGATTGAGGACTGAGAGAGAGATCGTGATTCTGAGGTCTGGCTCACCTCTCCACCTAGTGCGCTACGTGTGTGTGTGTGTGTGTGTGTGTGTGTGTGTGTGTGTGTGTGTGTGTGTGTGTGTGTGTGTGTGTGTGTGTGTGTGTGTGTGTGTGTGTGTGTGTGTGTGTGTGTGTGTGTGTGTGTGTGTGTGTACACAAGTTTTGTGTACACATTTGTGGGTGCTGCATTAAACATATTTACTTATACTAAACCATCAAGAGCAAGCTGTTAATCTATTTTTGGGTAATAGTGGCAAGAAGTTGCTTATCCTTTAAAAATTAGCTTGACAGAAAAAAAGAGCAAATGGAACAAGAATTCACAGAGTATAATATGTGCTGTGGCTAGAGAATTCACAGAATATAATATGTGCTGTGGCTAGAGAATTCACAGAATATAATATGTGCTGTGGCTATCTATTGATTCATAGGAGATTTGCTACTTAAGAGTGGTCCCTGAGCATTGTCTTGACCCGCACTATACATCATTACTCCGTTTTAACTGCGGAGACAATCGAAGCGCACTAGCCTAGCTGTGCAGACAGAGCAACAGACCCTGGATCCTCATAGTTCTATGAGCCAAGTCAGCCAACCTCAAGGTGGCGACCCGTGCGGACAGCTTTATCACACCTCGGCTTAAGCTAAGTTTGACCGGCGGACTCAAACTATGATTGTGAAGCACAATCAGGAAAAAGTTTAAGTCAAATTTACGCATGAATGTTTACTGAATCCAGGTGCCAAATATCTACAGACCGTGACTAAAGCTGTCCACTCACACTGCGTCGGTCTTGGGCAACGTTTCAAAGTTCCTGCCCAGAGAATAAAGGCGTTGTAGTCCACATGATTGCCTCGTGTTTTTCGTGAACTACAAACTGTCAAATGACACTGTGAAGAAGCAGGGCCAGCTCGGAACTACTGGAGGCCCAAGGCTAAATTTTCTTGGCGGCTCCCATTTAAGTTATATCCTAACCAGACACGGTTTTAGCCTTTCTGCCGCCCTAGAGGTGGCGGTTTCAGGGGGGGGGGGGGGATCGCCCCGGGGCCCAGACAGATGTGGCCCTTCGCCTGTCACCTCTGCCTAGAACTGGCTCTGCTGCAACAGTTTAAAAAACTAGACGTATTTCCACGATAAAGCAAAACGACTAATCAACAAAGACGTCGTCAAACGGCGCATTGTTGCGAGGCAATGCAATATTTCAGAACTGTAAAATATGTACACTGGAACAATGGAACGAAGTAAATGACACAATGATGGTTTCAATCAAACTGAAGTTCTACTATTAAAATCAGCAATATATTGAGTATTCGTTTGAGCTCTGCAGCATTCAAAACAGTCATGCCGCAGTGCAGCGTCATGCTACTTTAACAGTATGTGCACGTCCAAGTGCAAAACAAACAAAAAAAATAAAATGTGTTATGTTGCTGTTCAACCCATAGTGACAGAATTTAATTACCATCAAGTCATTAACAAATGATCAGCTACAATCCACACAATCTAATCTGCGTGGAGGGGTGTGGTAGAGCCTGCGTTCATGACTCACAGCCAGTTTTGAATAAACAATCCAGAATAAAATCGGTGTTGATGTGGAGTGGAGAAAGAGGTTCTTTTTTTACCCTCTTCCTGACGGCCTACTGTCTGATGTTGGAAGCTGCATGCATATTGAATATCAGAGTATGTGTGTCTGTGTGTGTGTGTGTGTGTGTGTGTGTGTCTCATCCTTATCAATTGCTGCTTTGTCATTCATTTTAAACTACAGTCCAAATTCATTCTAAACACGGAGTACTTTCTACTTAACTTTGAGTAACTAATTGAAATTATTATTATTAATAATAATAATAGTATTAATATTAGTAAAATGTTTTTTTGGAGCAAGTTTATGATGCATAAAGTAAAAAGAAATTGCAGAATCTGTCACTCAAAGTCAAACTCAAAGTGCATTGTGGGAAGATTAAATCAGGGCCCTATTGGCAAAGTGTTTTTTTTTTTTTTTTTTTCCATACATGTACAGTATATTTATTACTTGTTGTAATCTTCCCTTGACGTGGTATGTTGTGATTAAAGTGGAGAGTATGTGGAAAAATGTTCACTTTCTCAGTGTTTTTTCCTCCCACTGTAGGCTGCACTGTACTGTATGTATATTGTAAAATGATAATGACATATATTTTTTTAAGTATGTCTTTATGTAGTTGCTCAACTGCATATATTGTAATCGATAAGAGTTCATATTGTGTTTGAATTAAATGAATGCCAAAACTCTTACAAAGACATATTATTATTATTACCATTGTTATTATCATCGCCATACCAGTAGGCTGGTTTCATAATACAAGAGTGATTATTTTGTCTGAAAGAAATGAGGAAAAATGTTTTACATATGCTCAGATATTAAACTCAAGCTAGATGTAGCAGTACCTTTATTGGTAGATGTAATTTGTCTGTGTGGGCGCGTGCGTGTGTGTGTGAGTGTGAGTGTGCGCGTGTGTGTAAGTAAATATATGCAGGCCGGAGTGGCCGTGTCGTTGCATGTGTTAATGTCTATGTGGGTCAATTTGTGATGAAGTGGGTGTGCTGGTGACCGAGTGGGTACACCACTGAATGTGTATTTGAGCGATTGCTTTAGTGACTTAATGCTGTGTAATGGTAATACAGAGGTGCCTTTGCAATTGGCTGGGTGTGCGAGTGTGTTCATATGTGCGTTTGTAGCCAACTGAGTGGTTGTGTGACCATGTTAGTGTGTTAGTGAGAGTACGAGTATTTGGGTATTGTCAGTCCAGGATCACTCTCACGGTTGTGCGCACCCCTCTCTTCACATCTTTTAAAACTGTTGCTTTTGCGTGATGCCCTGGGGCTTTCCATATTGCACTGTGGGCCTCCACATTTGCAATTGTTACTCTCCTAATTCCATAAGTGCCTAACCTTCTCCTGCTTCTTTTCCCGGGGGCTTCAGCCCTGTCCCTCGCCTTGAGTGTGCAAACTGCTCCAGCCCTGCCCCTCGCCCTGCGTTTGCGGACCACTCCAGCCCTGGCCGTCCCCCGGTTCAAGCCCATGTCTTGATGCTGCCCGGAGTCCCAGATGTTTCACAAGCCTCTCTGATTTGCATATGATACATCTCTTTATCTATTCACGAGCTAGTTTAATATCTCAGATTGTAACCTGCTAAACCCATTTGATTATTTGCTGTGACATACCCCTCATTACATTTCTGTTAAACTGGGCCAGCCAGCAGAAGATGGGCTCCTCTAGAGCCAGGTTCCTTCCCATCGCAGAGTTTTTTCTCACCACCATTTGAGTGTTTTTCTTCCCACTGGGGAGTCTTTACCACATTTTCTTTTTGGGTTTTTAGGCCTGGTTTTGCCCAATTTTCATTCTCTTTCTCTGTACAGCGTCTTTGTAAAAAGAATTTTTTTAAAAGCACACAATATAGAATTATTAGTGTGAATAAGAATCACTAGTGTGAATAAGCAATGATAACTGTAGTGTGGATAAGCAATGATAACTAGTGTAGATATGCAATAATTAGTGTGGATTAGCAATGATAACTGTAGTGTGGATATACAATGATAACTGTAGTGCGGATATACAATGATAACTAGTGTGGCTAAGCAATGATAACTGTAGTGTGGATAAGCAATGATAACTAGTGTGGATAAGCAATGATAACTGTAGTGCGGATATACAATGATAACTGTAGTGTGGCTAAGCAATGATAACTGTAGTGTGAATAAGCAATGATAACTAGTGCGGATATACAATGATAACTGTAGTGTGGCTAAGCAATGATAACTAGTGTGAATAAGCAATGATAACTAGTGTGGATATACAATGATAACTGTAGTGTGGATAAGCAATGATAACTAGTGTGGACATACAATAACTAGTGTGGATAAGCAATGATAACTGTAGTGCGGATATACAATGATAACTGTAGTGAAGATATACAATGATAACTAGTGTGGCTAAACAATGATAACTGTAGTGTGGATAAGCAATGATAACTAGTGTGGATAAGCAATGATAACTGTAGTGCGGATAAGCAATGATAACTAGTGTGGATATACAATGATAACTAGTGTGGATATACAATGATAACTGTAGTGTGGATAAGCAATGATAACTAGTGTGGATAAGCAATGATAACTGTAGTGCGGATAAGCAATGATAACTAGTGTGGATATACAATGATAACTAGTGTGGATATACAATGATAACTGTAGTGTGGCTAAGCAATGATAACTGTAGTGTGGATAAGCAATGATAACTGTAGTGTGGATAAGCAATGATAAATAGTGTGGATATACAATGATAACTATAGTGTGGATAAGCAATGATAACTAGTGTGGATAAGCAATGATAACTGTAGTGTGGATAAGCAATGATAACTGTAGTGCGGATATACAATGATAACTAGTGTGGATAAGCAATGATAACTGTAGTGTGGATAAGCAATGATAACTGTAGTGCGGATATACAATGATAACTATAGTGTGGATAAGCAATGATAACTAGTGTGGATAAGCAATGATAACTAGTGTGGATATACAATGATAACTGTAGTGTGGCTAAGCAATGATAACTAGTGTGGATATACAATGATAACTGTAGTGTGGATATACAATGACAACTGTAGTGTGGCTAAGCAATGATAACTAGTGTGGATATACAATGATAACTGTAGTGCGGATAAGCAATGATAACTAGTGTGGATATACAATGATAACTCTAGTGTGGCTAAGCAATGATAACTAGTGTGGATATACAATGATAACTAGTGTGGATATACAATGATAACTGTAGTGTGGATATACAATGATAACTGTAGTGTGGCTAAGCAATGGTAACTAGTGTGGATAAGCAATGATAACTGTAGTGTGGATATACAATGATAACTATAGTGTGGATAAGCAATGATAACTGTAGTGTGGATATACAATGATAACTATAGTGTGGATATACAATGATAACTAGTGTGGATATACAATGATAACTGTAGTGTGGATATACAATGATAACTATAGTGTGGATATACAATGATAACTAGTGTGGATATACAATGATAACTGTAGTGTGGATATACAATGATAACTGTAGTGTGGCTAAGCAATGATAACTAGTGTGGATAAGCAATGATAACTGTAGTGTGGATATACAATGATAACTGTAGTGTGGATAAGCAATGATAACTGTAGTGTGGATAAGCAATGATAACTGTAGTGTGGATATACAATGATAACTGTAGTGTGGCTAAGCAATGATAACTAGTGTGGATAAGCAATGATAACTGTAGTGTGGATATACAATGATAACTATAGTGTGGATAAGCAATGATAACTGTAGTGTGGATATACAATGATAACTATAGTGTGGATATACAATGATAACTAGTGTGGATATACAATGATAACTGTAGTGTGGATATACAATGATAACTATAGTGTGGATATACAATGATAACTAGTGTGGATATACAATGATAACTGTAGTGTGGATATACAATGATAACTGTAGTGTGGCTAAGCAATGATAACTAGTGTGGATAAGCAATGATAACTATAGTGTGGATAAGCAATGATAACTGTAGTGTGGATATACAATGATAACTATAGTGTGGATATACAATGATAACTAGTGTGGATATACAATGATAACTGTAGTGTGGATATACAATGATAACTATAGTGTGGATATACAATGATAACTAGTGTGGATATACAATGATAACTGTAGTGTGGATATACAATGATAACTGTAGTGTGGCTAAGCAATGATAACTAGTGTGGATAAGCAATGATAACTGTAGTGTGGATATACAATGATAACTGTAGTGTGGATATACAATGATAACTGTAGTGTGGCTAAGCAATGATAACTGTAGTGTGGATAAGCAATGATAACTGTAGTGTGGATAAGCAATGATAACTAGTGTGGATATACAATGATAACTAGTGTGGATATACAATGATAACTAGTGTGGATAAGCAATGACAGTCTAGATAAGCAATGATACATGTAGTGTGTATAAGCAATGATAAAAAATAAACTGTCTGCAGTGTTCATAGACTCATAGTTCATGTTCATGTTCATAGTTTAGCACACTGATAGCAGAGCCCTTTAGTTAGCTGCCGCTGAAGCCTCCGTTGCCAAAAGCAAAAACTCCCCACATGAATTATTCATTTTATTCATACATACGCTTTCAGATATTTGAATATATGAATAATGAATATATAGCATACAGGCCTATTTGCCTGTGGAATATTCTGCATTATAGTTCTTTATCTAACTGTCCATATTTGCATTCAGGAAAGGACAAACACCTTACTTAGACATTTTACCACACAAGACAAACCTGGGAAACCATTGGGGTCTGAAAACTGTGATGCCATAAAACATCAGAGGCCATACATATGGAGACATAGTGGAACACAATCAACCTGACTGGCTGTCCATCACCAGACAGTTCTGTTCTAAAGTAGGCTACTGTACAGTTAATTTATCTGCAGTAATAATCATATAATTATTTCAAATTTTTTGTTGTGTCAATGCAAGAGTGAAAGTAAATTTCTCCATGTTAATAAATTGATCTATGAGTTCAAGAGGGATCAAATGGTCTCTAAATAAAAATCTATCACGGTTGATTTAACACTGGGGGCTCTATCTTGGCGATCTTAGTGCTTTGTCTAAACGCATAGCGTAAAGTGCATTTAGGGCGTGTCCAAGTCTACTTTTGCTAAGCACGGCGCAACGTCAAAATGGGCTGAACCTAGTCTTTTCATTAATTATAGGTGTGTCTTGGGCGTGACATGCAATAAACCAATCAAAATGTCATATCCCAATTCCCTTTAAAAGCCTGCTTTTCCACCTTCACGGATTGCTTATATGATGGCGAAACAGACATGCTTGTGTGTGTTTAGTGCAATCAAGGAATAGGCTATATGGATCAATAGTATGATAAATATTATTCGGACTAACCATTATGAGTTCCCGGTAATTCCCAACAGTGCTATTATTTTACAAAATATATGCAGTTAAATTTTGTTAAAAACACCTACAATAGCTGAGAATAAGCTACCAATGGCTTCCGTCTCACCTTAGAAAACTCCAAATTAGCCTGCTTGTTTGATTACGCAATGAAACATTGTCAAACATCAATTCCATGAGGCTGTTCTCATGGAGTTCTCGAAGTACATTACCTGCATTCTAATATTGATTAATAACATAAATACTGTTATGTTGCCTTCATGATGACACTAAATACAATAAAGCTGTCAGGTTGGCAACCCAGAGGTCCACGCATATTTTGCCTTGTTTTATAATGTTCTGCTTATGTAAATGTGACCAACGCATTTTACTAGCAGCTTAATGCTTTAAAAACAAGACCACTTTCCCGGGAAGACCGTGAAAAGTGCAATTTAAAGCAGGTGAAATATTCCTGCTCCAGCATGAAGTTAAAGCACACATGCAGAGAATAGCATTAAAATGAATTGTGAATTAATTGTTTTCTTTAAAATCGTTTTGTTTACTTATGGTATAACAGGTGAAATCAGCGGGGTTTTAATAAGCTGAGAGTATGGAAGCCTGGTCACAAATTTAAAAAATATGAAGGATGAAGGATAAGGCTAAAATTCAGTTAACATGGTGAAATTTATCTCTGTTTTTTAACCGTAGGCTATGGAAAAACCCTTATGCACAACGAATCCCGGGGACCGTAGCCTAGGCTATTTGAAAAACAATAAATGCAATATTCACCGGACAAGGTTTTGAACTTTTTCTATTTACGTACAAGCTGTTGGCCTAGATGAACAGAGCTGTATTATAATGACATCTGAAGCGCATTTTTCAGAACTCAAATGTCCGTCTATTGCAGTGCGCGAGTTTTCCATTGAATGACAATTCACGCATTAGGTGTAAATTAAAAATATAGGTCAAGTCACAGCTTGATCCAGGATAATTGCAAATAGTCTATACATGTAACCTTACACGTACCATCGCACATCGCCTGGATGCTGATGGAGTGGGCTGAAAGCAATTTAATGCGGCATTCCCCTTCACTGAGGGATAGGTATGTGGTCTTTGACCTATGGACCCTTTTATTATTATGCATTTTTTGATATAGCCTACACAATAACAATATTTCACATTGTAATCTTGATATTTTTAGTCATGCTTGTGCGCGCCCCTGTGTGTAACAGACAGAAGGGTGTACATGCGTTGTGCACATGCCTATGTAGATGCACTTATATGCGCCTTTAAAATAACATGTAAACAACTGTGACATGACTTTAGACCAGGTTTTTGGTGGTTTTAGCGCAAGCGCTTTCTGCTGGATAAGATAAGGCCCGTAATATTTTACTGTGCATATAAAAACAAGAGTCAATTATGTTCTCAAACAAACAAAAAAAGCTAATTACAGATTAATTGAATTCAGGCTCAAATGAAAATGCACTTTTCTGCCATTTCCTGGCTGGGTTTCGCGGGGTTAATGTCGTGCGAATTCCAGTCTGCTTCAGATGCCTGAGCGGAGCCAGCCAGGGCCTCCCTGCTCTTCAAAGTGAGCAAAAAAGCGGGCGGGGTCCGCACTGTTATCACAGGATGCCAGTCCTCGCACGCATCCTGCAGACGTCAAAGCGGCCGGGAAAACCAATACCTCACATAACAATAATCAGCTGGCGCGGGGGACGGCGTTTCGATCCGTTACCGGTTGCCTCAGCAACGGCGGACGTCGTAAATTCGATGAGCGTCCTGGAGAATCGGGCCGATAAGAGCAGGGACCACCTGGCCAAGGCAGGAGAGAAAAAAGTCCTTTTCTTTCAGTCCCCGCGTGCGATCGACCACGCTGTCTATACGTTCCCCACTCTTCCCCTTAATAATTACCACCGCTGCTACCATCACGACCATAATGGAAAAATACAGATTACGAGGAGAGAAAACAAATCAATATTTATCACTTTCACAGCAACACACATTTGGGTAAGAAATCAATCTACAATTTAATGCAGTTGGTACCTTTGACAATACTTTATTGCTGCAACATTAAGATGCTGCACTGATGGCAATTCTGTGGTATATTCCAAAACTGTAACATTGTGAGGTAACCCATCAATTATAAAACTTCAAGAGAATTTGTTGAATAAATGACACAGGTTCTAAAACACTGAAATAAAAGTAAAAATGTGACTGCAATGCAGGTAGGTCGTGCACAGAACATGTGGTTAGCCTAAATGTGCACGTGTGTCGGGCTCTGTCCCTCCATGAGCAGCCGGTTGCCATGGAGTCAGTGGAGCGGAGTAACAGGGGCCATGATGAGAACCTGAAGGCCAATTTTTTACAGGAAAGCACTGGAGGGCCAGTTACGTACGAGTCTACAGGAAAGCACTGGAGGGCCAGTTACCTACAAGTCTACAGGAAAGCACTGGAGGGCCAGTTACCTACAAGTCTACAGGAAAGCACTGGACGGCCAGTTACCTACAAGTCTACAGGAAAGCACTGGAGGGCCAGTTACGTACAAGTCTACAGGAAAGCACGGGGGGCCAGTTACCTACAAGTCTACAGGAAAGCACTGGAGGGCCAGTTACGTACAAGTCTACAGGAAAGCACTGGGGGGCCAGTTACCTACAAGTCTACAGGAAAGCACTAGAGGGCCAGTTACCTACAAGTCTACAGGAAAGCACTAGAGGGCCAGTTACCTACAAGTCTACAGGAAAGCACTGGAGGGTCAGTTACCTACAAGTCTACAGGAAAGCACTGGAGGGCCAGTTACCTACAAGTCTACAGGAAAGCACTGGAGGGCCAGTTACCTACATTACATTACATTACATTACATTTATTTAGCAGACGCTTTTATCCAAAGCGACGTACAGTAAGTGCGTACAGAGACATCATCATCATTACAGAACAGACAAGGCAAGGCACATCCTTTGCATAATGTAGCAGCTATCCCTAGCAATGAACGTTGACTGTAGTTCACAGTAAGCTGTGGGCAAATCAGCAACACCACACTTCCATTCCAAATACTATTATAAACTATACTATTATAAACCATTCCAAATACTATTATAAACTATGCTATTATAAACCATTCCAAATACTATTATAAACTATACTATTATAAATCATTCCAAATACCATTATAAACTGCTATTATAAACCATTCCAAATACTATTATAAACTATAATAAACAGACAGGACAACACAGGGAACAGGGAACTGATATTCCTAGGTGAGGATATCAGTCAAGGTGGAGTCTGAAGAGGTGTGTCTTCAGGCCTCGACGGAATGCAGGCAGGGTTGGAGTAGAACGTAGGGGAATGGGAAGTTCATTCCACCACTGAGGTGTTAATGTGGAAAAACTCCGCAGTCGGGACAAGCGAGAGCCTTTGACACGGAGGGGGGGAAGTGCCAGTCGCCCTGCTGTAGAAGAGCGAAGTGGTCGAGCAGGAACATAGTTCTGGATTAAGTCCTGCAGGTAGGCGGGGCCTGTCCTATTTGCTGCAGTGTAGGCCAGGGTCAGAACTTTGAACCTGATCCTGGCTGCAACTGGCAGCCAGTGGAGAGACCTCAGCAGGGGGGTTACGTGGGAAAATTTCGGGAGGTTGAACACAAGCCGGGCAGCTGCATTCTGGATGAGTTGAAGAGGCAGAATGGCGCAGGCCGGTAGGCTTGCGAGCAGGGAGTTGCAGTAGTCCAGGCGTGAGGTGACCATGGTCTGGACAAGAAGCTGGGTGGAGTAGGTGGTCAGGTACGGTCGAATCCTCCTGATGTTGTACAGGAGGAACCTGCAGGACCGTGCCGTCGCCCTGATGTGCTCTTTGAAGTCCAGCCGGTCGTCCAGGACCACCCCCAGGTTCCTTGCAGAGCGGGAGGCAGCCACCACGGTCCCATCAACGGTGATGGAGAGGTCATGTAGTGGGGAGGTCTTGTACGGCATGAAGAGGAGCTCTGTCTTGTCAAGGTTGAGCTTCAGGTGATGGGTAGCCATCCACTCAGAGATGTCAGTCAGACAAGCAGATATCCTCTCCTTAACCTGTGGGGTAGAGGGAGGGAAAGAGAGGAAGAGTTGAGTATCGTCAGCATAGCTATGGTATGAGAAGCCATGTGAATGGATTACTGAGCCAAGAGACTTAGTATACATAGAGAACAGCAGAGGACCCAGTACAGATCCCTGCGGGACTCCTGTAGACAGGGGACGGGGAGCAGAGACGGAACCCTTCCAGGAGACTTGGTAGGATCTATCAGTGAGGTACGATACAAACCAAGAGAGGGCAGTTCCAGAAATGCCCATCTCAGCGAGTGTGGAGATCAGGAGTTTGTGGTTGACCGTGTCGAATGCCGCAGACAGGTCAAGGAGAATCAGAACAGAGGAGAGGGAGGAGGCTCTAGCAGTGGCGAGTGCCTCAGTCACAGCCAGGAGAGCAGTTTCGGTGGAATGGCCGGTTCTGAAGCCAGACTGATGCGGGTCAAGCAGGTTGTTCTGGTGGAGAAAAACAGACAGTTGGTTAAGGACAGCACGTTCAAGTGTTTTGGACAGGAAGGGCAAGAGAGATACAGGACGGTAGTTCCTGACATCAGCGGGATCTAAGCTAGGTTTTTTAAGGAGTGGGGTTACACGGGCAGTTTTAAAGGCAGCAGGAACATGGCCACAGATTAGGGAGGTGTTAATAACAGAGGACAGATATGGAAGGAGCTCAGCAGATATAGACTGGAGGACTGCTGAAGGTATGGGGTCTAGTGGACAGGTGGTTGCGCGCTGGCGCGTCACCAGCTCGAGCACATCGGAGTCCTTCAGAGTCTTGAAGGACGACAGTGTAGCGATGGGTTCAGTATGGGGGATGTGGGGTGTCACCGGATGCGTGAAGGAGTTCCGGATCGCAGCCACCTTCCCCTCAAAGTGGGTCAGGAAGTCATCTGCAGAGAGGGAGGAGGGTGAAGGGGGTGGAGGGGGGGTGAGCAGGGAGGAGAAGGTGGAAAAGAGTTTACGTGGGTTAGATAGACATGTATCAATTTTCGACTGGAAAAATGAAGTTTTAGCTGATGTAGTTGCAGCTGTGAAGGCTGCCAGCAGAGTGTGGTAGGAGGCCAGGTCATCTGGGGATCTGGATTTCCTCCACTTTCTCTCAGCGGCTCGTAGCATGGTTCTGCTGGATCTGAGAGAATCCGTCAGCCACGGGGAAGGGGGTGATAGTCGGGCTGGTTTGGAGACAAGAGGGCATAGTTTGTTGAGAGACTGAGAGAGGCATGAGTTAAACACAGAGGTGGCGACATCAATGGGCATTTTGGCAAAGGTAGCAGGAGGAGGAAGTGCAGAGAGAGCAGAAGTAGTGAGAGAGGTGTGAGAGAGGGTGCGGAGATTTCTCCTGAACATAACAGCGGGTGGGTTATTAGCGGATTTGAGGGAGAGTGGGCAGGAGAGAGAAAATGAGATAAAGAAATGGTCCGATACGTGGAGGGGGGTCACCGTGAGTTCAGATGTGGCGCAACTCCTGGTGAGTACAAGGTCCAGTTGGTTACCACCATTGTGGGTGGCAGGTGATGGGGACTGAGTGAGGGCAAAGGACTGGAGGAGTGAGGTGACACTGGATAGCTGGGCGCTGTCTGGTTGGAGGTTGAAGTCTCCCAGTAGGATTACTGGGGTACCATCCTCAGGGAAGGAGCTCAGGAGTGTGTCCAGTTCATCCAGGAAAGCGCCGAGCGGACCTGGGGGGCGATAGAGAACAACAATGTTAAGTGCAGATGGGTGAGTTACAGTGACTGCATGAAACTCAAAGGAGGAGATATTCAGGCAGGGTACAGTGGGAATAGAGAATTTCCAGGACGTGGAAATGAGCAAACCAGTACCCCCGCCTCTGCCTGAGGCCCTGGGGGTGTGGGAGAAGGAGTAGCCAGCAGACAGAGCAGCTGGAGTGGCTGTGTTATCTGGAGTGATCCAGGTCTCAGTGAGAGCCAGGAAGTGGAGGGACTTCAACTTGGCATATGCAGTGATGAAGTCAGCTTTCTGGACGGCTGACCGGCAGTTCCATAGTCCACCCACCACTGAGAGTTCCTTATGAGAGGACAGCGGTGGGTAGACCAGGTTAGCCGGACAGCGTCTGCGGTGGTTGGGCCTCCAGGAGCGAGGCATGGAGCACAGAGGAATGGGGGTTAGACACATGGTAGGGGGTGAGAAGACAGGTTAGGTGGGGGAGGATCATTACAGACTGTTCAAATTACCGATGAGGCTGCCGTCTTCACGGCAGCCTCTACTTTAATTTATAGAGTTGGCTAATTTCTCGATTGCACTCAGCTGCTTGCAGGGCTAATTCACTCAGGTGAATCTATTTGCGATTAGCAACACAAAACACTAGCAATTTACTAGACCTAGGAACACAAAGCAAGTAAACAAGTGGTCGGTAATGCTGCAATTTACATTAACTAAACCGTGACTACACTACAAACGGTTCAATCAGCTAACGCACAGCTGAACCAAACAAGTCCTAATACCAAATACCTACAAGTCTACAGGAAAGCACTGGAGGGCCAGTTACCTACAAGTCTACAGGAAAGCACTGGAGGGCCAGTTACCTACAAGTCTACAGGAAAGCACTGGAGGAAGGGCAGGACAGGTGTGGTCACTAACTCCCCAACAGGAGGATTTGGTATGGGTCATTTGTATACTATGTTTCGCACTTAAAATTGCTTCTATATTTTAACCAATCAGCAGTGCGACCACCCTGGGCTGCCAATCAGAAGCGAACATGAAGTGACCGTCCATTCAGAACAAATATTCCGTGTCAGACCTCCTCATGTTTATAAATAACAATTTACATCATGAAGAAATACTATTTTTTCCCCAGTTTATGGAAAGAATAAGTATAGATCTCTATCTTGTCGCTTAATGAACACACATGAAAAACATAAAAAAGAAAAAGTGATTATATGGTGTAATTAGCAAATGCAACTTTGTTTTGTTGTTTATTTGAGCAAAGGTTGACCTGTGCTCTTGGTGTGAGAGAAACACTTTTAATAGATGTGGGAAATTTTTTTTTTTTAAATTTCTTTTTAAAGAATACGCACATTATGCACAGTCTACATTATGAAATGATCATTTTACACTGATAATTTGAACAATCCCTACTGGGTTTCTTTGAACATCCCCACACATTGATTATGATTATGACAGAGTTATGAATGTCTTTTAATCTCCTTTGTGTGTAAATGAAATACTAAGTAAAAAGGAGAGGGAGACAGTGGCCACACAGGCGGTGTGTTTTAATTTACCATGGGAACGGGAACTGAACACCTCCACTGTGACCTGACCCACACGGGCACGGTGGCCAGAAACGCTGCTGATACATAAAAATGACTCAAAACAGAACACCGCTGCAGGGAGCGCCGGGGATTGTGGGTAACACATGCATGGAGCGCATGTTGGGGGGGGGGGGGGGGGGGGGGGGGTCGGATGATGGATTGCTTGCGATCATTCCATTCGGTTGATGCGGAGGCCGACGCGGGGAGTCGGTTCGCCGGAGGGCGTCTTGGCAGAACAACGGATTTCCCTGTCCCATTTGCAGGCATCTGGTGATTAACTGGTGGTGATAGCAGGCAGATAGTAGCACACATTGGAACAGTGCCTTAACAAATACCAGACTGTGGGTCTAATCCACACACTGGAACAGTGTCTTAACAGATACTAGACTGTGGGGCTAATCCACACACTGGAGCAGTGCCTTCATAGATACCAGACTGTGGGGCTCATCCACACAGTGGAACAGTGCCTTAACAGATACCAGACCATGGGACCCATTCATAAACAGGAACAGTGCCTTAACAGATACCATTACATTACATTACAATCATTTGGCAGATGCTTTTATCCAAAGCAACGTACAATAAGTGCATACTGAAGGTCATTGAAGCAACTACAAAGCAGATCCGACAAAGCACAACTTTCTCATAATGTAGGATCTATCTACGTTATACCTACGTTATACCAGACTGTGGGTCCCATCCATACACTGAAACAGTGCCTTTTCAGATACCAGACTATGGGGTCCATCCACACACTGGAACAGTGCCTTAACAATTTTTTTATTTTTATTTTTTATAAAAACTCTAAAAATCCATGTCAATTCCTAAACTACAATCCAATCCATAATCCTACTCATTATCCAAATCCAATCCAATCCAAATTCCAAATCCATTAAACCAAACCTATTCACTTTAATAACTCATCAATCTACACATTGTGGGTTTGTATGTGAAAGAATTTCCGAGTACAACCAAATCCAATCCGCTATCCAAATTCAAATCCTATTCCAATCCCTAATCAAAACCAATTCTCCCATTTCTGACCTTACATTTCTCACCCAAAGATTGGGTACCGGGCTCACTGTGCTAGACATGGGAATCGTACATAACGACAGTGCCTTAACAGATACCAGAGAGTGGGGCTCATCCGCACACTGGAACAGTGCTTTAACAGGATGAGCGATGCAGCAGCCCCTGAATCATACGACTCACACATTTATGGTTATATTCAAACCTCCCACGTCATGTGGAATCAATGGGTGGGTGGGGTTGGCTTTGTTTACTCACAAAGCAAAGCATGATGGGGGACAGCCTTGGCTACCCCACCGCACTGTCGCTGACAGTCTAAGGTGGTAGCACCTTTCGGCTAAACTGCGACAGTTTTATGAGCACTGCCCCTATTCCAACAGTGCATTAAGCTTTTCTAATTACAGTCATTTATACCCACACCTGCCTCCCCATATTATCCTTCTAAATGAGGCCATAGGGACACTGAGACAGCTTTATTCCTCCATATAAGTGTCGCCACCCGTGCTGAATGCAACTCAAGGCTATCCCATGAGGAAACTCGGATTAATGAGTCCAAACAAGAGGAAAACTCGGAACGTTTCCTCGGAGCGCTGAACATTTCAGCGAAACGCGCACTCCCATTAGAACCGAACGACGCCGAGGTTGGAAGTCTTTTTGGAACCGATCGTTTCGCGGGAGAATATTGAGCGGCTGCAAAGCCGGCTACGCTGGGAAATTAAAGGCATCTGGCAGGGGATTCTGTGACTTATTTGTTCCACAATTCTCACCAGATTATAACGTTTGCATTCCGAATAATGCGTCTTACTGCCGTCTTGTTAAGTATCGATTATGGATTATTTAAGTCAATAACCCCTAGTTCAGAACAAAAAAAAACAGTTCTGTGGCACGGAAGAGGAAAAGTCAGCCGCTCCGAGATCACCCCAAAATGTCACACTGCGTTATCCTCAATTCTCTGATTACAAACACATTTCCTGCAGCGTAAAGCCATTAACAAAAAGCTTAATGAGATACCCTGGTTCAAGGTCATAAATTTCCCCTCGATGAGACATTAACGTAGCCCCAAATGAGACCCAAATATCGATGTTTGTACAAAGCCACCCTCGTCCCTGAAAAGAAAGATTTCTGGCAGGGATGACGCGCATTAGCCGCACAGCAGGGGGCGCCATTACTCGAGTTATCTAAGGGAAAGGAAACGCGATCTACGATTAACTCTCTTTATGGTCGCTCACGGGTGCCCTGCTCTCCAAACAGTCATGATCGTCCTCATTACAGAGAGAGCGCTTTTTTTGTGTGTGTGAATGCCTCCACATATTGTCAGCCCGATTCTAATCTTCTGGTCTCGAGGTCCACCGCACATGTTTCTGGCACAAGCTGCTGTTTAAAGGCCACCACCTACGGAAGGCCTTGGTTCAGCCGAACCACCCGGTGCTTCATCCTTCACTTAGGTGAAGTATTTAACCAAATGTTGCAGGGATTTTTTTTTTTTTTTTTTTTTTTAGTTGTGCTCAATGTTAACACTTGCTTAGCCAGAGACATCTGATTCTCTCTAATCTATCAAAAAAATAAGTTGTGTTATTTCAAACAGCAGTTTTACTGCCAAGAGTTGTCACCAGAAAAAAATAACTTTTTTCCATTGACAATACTCTTACTTTTATAGGAGTGTCAACTCCAAATACACATTCAACTATGTTACAAGATAATGAGTGCATAATATCATGTTCATAAGAGAAAGTGCACTTTTTTACTTTTGTATTGATAACCCCTTAAAATAAAAAATATATAAACAATTATGAAACAAGTGCACAGCCACAGCACAGCAGCTATCCCCGAAGGAGAGAAATCTGTAATTGCAGACTAGGGCCACAGGGGGAGCCAGAGGCCTAAAAACCTGCTGGAGGGTGTCGTGGGACGCACAGTGCATTGGGACCCTGAAGACACCAGCACCAACTTCACTCGGTTTATTTATAAAATTAATTGATCTTCAAACCGCACGTGCCCCATCACGTTCACATTCATCGAGCCTACAGGATTGGACGGCATCCAATCCTCACACAATAAAGATCGGATCTGCGCAGTGCTGATAAAATAAAACGGTTCAATCCAGGGTCACTCAAGCAGCCACTCGCAAAGTAAACAGCCTGCTATCTGATCGTTATCTGATATCCATATAAAGATATGGCACTTTAACAGCAATAAACCACATCCAGGTCATGTTTTGTTTTGCCTCTCTCAATTACTGTCCCGCGAGTATGCGCAACACAGGGTATTTAAGACCTTCAACATAAAAGCAGACAGACCATTTTTACACACATAGATTGCATTGGTTAAGTCACTGCAGACATTCGTTTTAATGTCTGAGTGAAGGACAACAGAGAAGGTGTTATTATTTGAATAGTTCTTTGAAAATAAGATGTGAGGACTTGCCAGGTGGCTCGTCTGGTATGCGGGTGACCCCAACAACCTGGTTTTTAATCTAGGCCTTGCCACTACCTTCAATGGCAGGCAGCACATTGTGGGCCACTGGGCCCAGTGTAACTTCAAACCTTAGGTACAGCAATTATCCTCAATACATTTGACTGAACAAAGGCAGGCAGTTGAGCGCCGCAGATTTCAAGCAAACTCACTGAATATCAAAAAGGCTTTTCACAAAGGGGGAAAAAAAGACCCTTTACGAAGAAAGACTAAACTTTCAGTCAGTAATACGGTAGTTAGCGCCGAGTATACATGTAGGTACTGTATGTGAGATACTCAGAGAAAAAGAGCGACTTCTCTCTCTTTGCCATTTCTACGGACTGCAAAAGAGTTCAGGCAGGTGCCGGTGAAAAGTGATGTCATAGAGACTAAAGTGTCCGGGTGATGCCAGAGTGGATGCCGTTACACATGTATACGCTTTGTTCAAGAAAAATCTCTTTGGTTGCAAACCAGTGCAGCTGAGAACAGCTCTCGCTTGACTAATACTCTAATTGTGGGGTTTTGCCTAAAAGCATCTTCAGCATGGCTAAATTGCAATTACTGTAATACAGTAGTTTCACCTTTAAATGACAGTGCAGGATTTCTACCACTGAACTCTGTCGGTGTTCAGCATTTGTGAAATTGTTCTTTTTATACCTGAAGCCTACACAATTTCACCAAAAGGGATAATAAAGGCAAACTAACTACACATACAGACAATTGATAGCCAGACAAAGGCATAGATAGAGATAGACAGACAGACAGACCTGAGCCGCTTGTATAAATTTCTGATCATCCTGGACAGAGGCCCAGGTTAGTGTGTAAACTATAGACACGTATGCAGGCTGAGGAGTTAAATGTACACTCTCAGTAGAGGACTCCCACAGTCATATGGGACTTAACCATCTTCCCTTCAGTGTCCTGCATCTCCTTCATCACAGTGCACAACACACACAGAGACACCTGGCCCATCTGCAGTGGTTCAGAGTGGAAACTCTCCATGCACAATCCACAAATCAACCGTATGCCTGCTTATGACTGTTCCCTGTGGAACAAAAAGGACAAACCTTGCTTGTCCTTTTTTTTTTTTTTGCAATCCGAGTTGAGCCTTGTGTAATGGGTCCTGAATTCTGTGAGTAGTTACATATGCGATTTGTGGATGGGTGCCACACTGATCCATTGCATTAAAAGAATCATAAACCTTGCCCTAAAAGAGTATATGAAACAGTGGTGCCAGTAACAGGGGAAGAAACCTTATGACCAAACAGTCATATACCATAGCAGAAGAAACTGTAGACAGGGGGGAAATAATCTAACAACACTGCTTTTAAACTTGAAACCATTTGGCCCCCAAAGGCTCAAGCGGTGTATTGATTTAACAATATGCCCAACAGAAGCGTAGCAAATTTTACTGCGTAACTTTGACTGCCAACATTTATTTCCGAGTAACTGATTTAATTAAGTACATGTCTCCGGCTGGCAAGCGTTTTTCATTTTTCATGTGGAATAACGTTTCTTTTCATCGTGACAAAGTGGATGCTGTTGAAACCGGCGATTGACCTCCCCAGAATCTAAGCATTACAACAAACATCCTGGGCATTTCTATTGCCAGGGTAAGATAATTGCCGGCGTACACCCTAATTGTGTGTCTAAGACCTTTGAACAAGGCCGAACTTGTTATGTCACCGTCTAATTCGCGGAATCCCACCGTTCACAAAGGAACTTATCCTATTCCTTCGCAAGCAATTAAGGTGATCTGAGAGCTTCGTGCACAACCTACAGCTAGACTGCAGTGTCACTTTCACTTAGCCTAACCAAAGGCACTCCCGCGTCTCGCCGAGAAGTCAGAGGTGTCAATCCGGAGTCTGAAGACTAATCTCACCCGGCATAAAATTCGAGTAGCCAGCCTCGGTGTAGCCGCAATGCAGCTCATCCATAACATTCAATAATGTAATGTATCCGTCTTTACACTTTTCCTGTTAATTGGACAGCGGGTTCTGTGATTTATCAAAGAATGGGTTTGTGTTTGTGAGGAAAAACCACTCGATTCATGTTGTTATTTGGTGGTCCTCCAAGAAAATCCATCAAAGCCTGAAAAATGGGATTGGGAGAACAAACTTGCTTCAACGCTTCTGGTGCAAAACGACAGAGCTCCAAGGCAGACGGGAGGAACTATTCCCCATACGAATTATACGACGATATGACACAGGACTCTACAGAGGTAATGCGTATGTATAAAATTACAGTAAGAACATTTGTCCTAAACACCACGGAAAACAGAACATTCGTTTAATGTGCTTACAGCTCCCTCTAGTGACAATGCTTATAAATACATAACGTAAACATTTTGTTCATTTTAGTGTTAAGTACCATTTAGCACAGGCTGTGTGCCCACGCTCACCCTTTGAATGAACACTCATACTTTATGAGTGACCGTTTTATACGATGCATCCCCGACCATTTGTAATGGTATGTAATGGCAATATAATATTGCCTTCACCAATGTGAATCACTCATCTACAGTCACTCACAAAGGGATACTAAAGGCAAACTAATAACACAGACAGACATATTGATAGCCAGACAGTCAAACACAGGGTACTCAAGGAGACGTTTGGGAACCACTGCTATCTCCAACCTTTCTGCTGATTAAATACCGGGTGGTCTCAAATAGGTAACAGTTTGACCACAGTTAAGGCGGCGATTACCTACAAAATACCAATTCTGACCTTCTCAGAGAACTTCAGCGATGTTTAGTCTATTAAACGGATGAGTGTTTCTGCTGGTACTTAATCCTGGTCGGCTTCTGACTGAAGAATTGACTGCATTTAAACAATTTGAGGTCATGAGTAATTAGCAGAGAGGAAAATTTGCTTTTAAACAGTGAAGAAAATGTAGACCCGAGACTCCGTCCTAACCATAAGATGGATTTACAATGCACAAATCCTTTGATTTTGAAACTGTCCGCCCGTCTTCTCTTTTTCTTGTTTTTATTTCTCTCAACGGACAGAAATACCGTATTTCAGAAACACTGACACCTTCAAGAAGCCAACACGTTCTATCAGGAAGCTTGAAGAAAGCTTGTTCACAAAGCTTTTTTTATATAAACTAATATAATAAAGTAACATTAAACAGTACTGGAAAGACCACTGCTTTTCACATCTCATATTTAACAAAGTGACTGAATTCTGGGTGATTTTGTCGTATAGTTTAATCATAAAAACTAACCAATTAAAATAATGTGTAATAACTGCATCCAGTCATCATGTTGCGGAGTCTTTGGGTTGCTCTTCTTTATCTTTGACTATCTTTAAGAAATACTGCATCTAATTAGAATCACCCTCTGCATCATATAAACAAAACCAAACATTTGTATTGAATATGAGTCATTTTCGATTCAAACCTCAGTTTTGAACAGCACACAAATAAGCTAGTCTAGTCTTGCAATCACCGTCTCTGAAAAATAAGACTTGCCCTATCTTTTGCAGACACTGAGAAAGTTGTACATGCTTTCATTTCTTTTAGAATACTGTAAGGCTTTATATACGTGTCTTAGTCGCAAATCCCTAGTGCGTCTTCAAATTGTACGAAATTCTGCAGCAAGACTGCTGACTACTAGGACTATTTGGACATCAAATAATACCCCAGTGTTGGCTTCAATCCATTGGCTTCCAGTGACTTTTTGAGTTGATTTTTAAATTTCACTGATTTCTTATGAAGCTTTGCATGGCCGGGCACCCAAATACATCACCAAACTGTTAGTTCCCTACCAGCCACTGAAACCTCTTAGGTCACCTGCTCAGACATGGCTGTTCCAGAATCTAGACGAAGAACGAAAGGCAATCGTGCCTTCTCTGTTAGGGCCCCTAGGCTGTGGAACAGCCTTCCTGCTATGGTTCGATCAGTCTCTTCGTTTAAACCATGGCTGTGTCTGAATCAGAGCCCCATCTACTGTGCCCTGTCTCCTGCGTACCGTGCACTGGCAGAAGTGTGCTGTTTAATGTGCACTGTTTAGCAGCCCGTGAAAAATATCCGCCTTACTATTTTCCAACCGTACTGTGGAAGTGTCGTGAGCAGGTCATAAGACGTCCCACCAGTGTTGCCATGTCTACGGTTTTACAGCTAAATTTGGATACTTTCTAAGTGTAGTCACGGGTAAAAATGAAGTCGCAAAGCACGCACTTATTTTAAAAAGTAAAAATATGATGATTTCTATTTAAAATACGTTGGTTTCGTTTAAAAATATATATATTTTGGGCTAGTTTTGAGTCGCCATTTGGCTGGAAAGTCTTGCAAGATCTGGCAACCCTGTGCCCCAGCCTTGCGCTGCCATGTCTCGTGGTGTTTTTGTTGTATATGAAGGAAAACGTCAGCGAAGCTGCACCTCATTTTTTTAAAACAAAGCCGCACATCATATTTATGTGACCAAAATGTTTGTGTACTTCTTGAAAAGTGTGCTCCCGAATATACTCAGCGAAACCCTGGAAGTAAGTGTGTCATCCGGGTGTTTCAAGTATACTGCAATTTGAAAAACTTTGCCTGCTCAACGACTTGCTCGTTCTATCTACTCACCAAGGCTACTCAATAGTGTGGAAGAGTGCTGATTCAGACACGGCCCAGATCTTAAAACTAATTTTTATGGTGTTGCTTTCATGAATGCCAAATTACTTTGTATATATTTTCGTGTTCTTATTTTTCTTAAAGTTCTCCCTAATAGCTGTTTTTATATCATGTTTTATATCATGTGTAAAGCACTTTGTGCTGTATCTGCTTGAAAAGTGCTATACAAATAGGGAGGGAGTGTAACGTTCCGTTCCCTTCCTGTCCTTTTCCGTGTTTTCCCCTGTTCCTTCCGTGTCATGTCGGATTCTCCTGTCCATGTTTTCCCCCTTGCTACAGGCTGGGCGTTTCCCCTCTGTTTGTCTCTTTCAGTTTTCCACTTTGGTTTCCACCTATCTCTTTCCCCCATTCATGACATTCATTCCGCACCTGTTTGTTTCAATCACTCTCAGTTACCTTCCTCACCTGTTCTGCATTAAGTTTCAATCTCACCTTCCTACTTAAACCCCCGTCTGGCTGCTAGTTGGCGCCAGTTCGTTAAACTACCTCGTGTGTTTCATGGTCTTCAGGTTTCTAGTCACGTTTACTGTTTGCTTGGTTACGGGCTTTATACCTGTTCAGCTTCCAGTCCTCCTACCCTCCAGTTGGTAGCTATCTAGCCCTAACAATTTACTGCTTGTTTGTTTCTAACCTGTCTCCCTCGTATTACCAGCTGTTCCTGCACCTACCAGTCTGTAGCTGTTGGTCTCCGTGTGTGTGTGTGTTGCGGTGCCCTCCTCCAGCTCGCAGTACGTCTGCTGTTGGGTTTTCTGCCTAGCTATCCTGCAGTGGTTCCTGTCCGGCCGTAGTGGATCCCTTCGCTGCGGTTACGGTCCCAGGTTCCTCGGCTAAACCAGCTACCCTCAACCAGCCGCAGCTGAGCTCCGCCACACAGCTCTACCCTACCGGGCTCAACCGCTCACCTACCTCTGTACCCAGCCCAGTACCTGTTGGACCTCCCGGTTCAGTTCCTGTCCAGTTCCAGTGCTAAGTGCACCTCCAGTCCAAAGTCCAGTTCCGGCTTGGAACAACCCCGTTGTTCCAGTTGGACCTCCCGGTTCAGTTCCTGTCCAGTTCCAGTGCTAAGTGCACCTCCAGTCCAAAGTCCAGTTCCGGCTTGGAACAACCCCATTGTTCCTGCTATCCAGTTCCAGTTGGACCTCCCGGTCCAGTTCCTGTCCAGCTCCGGTTTGGAGCAAACAAGCCGATTCCGGGATCCAGTTCCTGAGTGGACCTCCGGTCCCGTACAGTCCAGTTCCGGCTTGGAACAGTTCGAGTCATTCACTAACCTGTGTATATACTGTGTTTTCCCTTCTGTACAGCTTTGGGACTACCCCAAAGTTTCTAATAAACACCCCTTGCTGATAATCTGTCTCCTGGTCGTTGCACTTGGGTCCAGCTCTTATTCGGTTCGTAACAGGGAGACCAAAATCTTAAGGCACTTTACTGCCTTAAGATTAGTGGTGAGATATAGTGTACATGTAGACCAACATATAGTGACTGATCTAGGTACAGTTGAAGTCGGAAGTTTACATACACTTAGGTTGAAGTCATTAAAACTAATTTTAAACTGTTAGCAAACTATAGTGTTGGCAAGTCAGTTAGGACATCTACTTTGTGCATGACACAAGTAATTTTTCCAACAATTGTTTACAGACAGATTATTTAACTTTTAATTCACTATATCACAATTCCTTTTAAAAGGTGACATGAGAAATCACATGTTAGAAACGTGTTTTCTCGTAGGCTACTACGTGTAGCGAGAAGACCACTAGCACGGTAAAACTAAAGTTTGTGCCATCCACCTTCACCGCTTTTCTGATTATGTAATTACCCACCATCATAATATGTCTTATGTAGTTACAATTTATCAGTGTGTGGGTCCACAGTTTCTGTGTACTGTTGGCAATGCTACAATCTGTGCTGCTGAACGTGTATGATATGAGATTCAAACATCAATTCATGTAAATTGGTAGGATATGTATAATGTTTGGTTGCAGTTTGAAGTGCTGGACTTCAAAATAACCAGCTGGACGTAGGGTTGAATCCCAGGCAGGTCACTGCTTGTGTGAGTGTATGATTGAACCATTCAAAAGGGAAGCCACTTAAGTCAGCCTGGATGGAGGCGCGGACCATTCAAACAAATAAGGTAAAGCAATGTGTGATATACCTATCATTATTTTTAAAATCCACATATTTACAATACATTGCAGCGTGTTCAATATCCGAAAGGGTGACCACGATTCAGCTTTGTGCCTTAAAACTCCAAACAAAACTTTTAATTAGTGGCTGAGATGAAGGCAGTCCATCAGCACACTCCTCATTAAACAGGATTCCCAATGGAAAAGCCTTGTAACAGGCTGATTTACACACCCTGGTATGCTGTGCTTTGTTTTGCCCATAAATCCAGACCTGACGCCTTCTACGATTTCCCCCTCCCTCATGTCAGTTCCCAGAGCGACGATAAGCTTGATGTGCGACGTGCCAACTTACAGTTCGATCAGCTTTCTGTATGGATTGTGTAATTATCTTGTCTGTATAATGGTAAGGCTGCCTAGGGCTGGAGAAAATAAAATGGACACAGTGTTCCTTTGCATCTGTATTGCCACTGTGCGTAGTAATAAGTTTGTTATTAAAATCACTTCTCATCCTGGGGTCACATGTATAAACAGTGCTGAGCAGAAAAATGCCCTCAGAAAGCTGCGCAAGCAAGTTTTCACGCAGAAATTCAGATATATAACATAAGAGAACCTGCGTACCTCTGCACACGCTGGACACCATGTGTACGCAGTGTTTGGAGACAGTTTGATATGGCGACACCGTGATAGAAAGGCAGAGGGAGAAAATTCAAAACTTTTCGAAAGCAGATTTCCGACTTTCACCCTGAGCATTCTTTTACATATTCTTTTACTCAGAGTTTAATACTTTTGGCCCCTGGTTGGGAAAACTCTGTGTAACCCTTCTTAACTGGGATTCTCTTCGGGATCTGGTTTTTATATCTTCAAAACTCTGCATTGCTAGCACCTCAGTTGATGACACTTGTGGAAGGATTTTGCAAAATGACCCAAGTCAGGTCCCAAGAACCAATTTCCTAATTATGATCTATTTTCTTCTGTAATATTTTCATACGCCTTTGAGCAAAAGATGCATAGAATGCAGGTCTGAAATATACAGTTGAAGTCGGATGTTTACATACACTTAGGTTGAAGTAATTGAAACTCATTTTTAACCACACCACAGATTTCATGTTAGCAAACTATAGTGTTGGTAAGTCAGTTAGGACATCTACTTTGTGCATGACACAAGTAATTTTTCCAACAATTGTTTACAGACAGATTATTTCACTTTTAATTCACTTTATCACAATTCCAGTGGGTCAGATGTTTACATGCAATAAGTTGACTGTGCCTTTAAATTTTTAATATTTTGTCGCATATCATTTGCATGCCATGACTTTCTGATGTCTGTGATGCAACAACATCAAAAGACTCGTTATCTTATTTTCTGGTACTCTTACAAGCAATACTATAACGTCTCTGCATTTGAATGGATCTCTATGGGAATTGGGGGGTGGGATGATTTAGCTGTAAATTATGCTGGAACAGTATGGAATACATGATTGGTAAAATGGCTGCAAGTCATCAAGGGTCTGAGGTATCAAACAAGCTTTAAACCATCACTCTGCTGCCAGATATGCAGTAGATATGGATTCTCATCATGTCACCTTTAAAAAACAATTTTTAAAAAAAACCTGCATCATAGGCCTAATGTTATAAGCTACAGAAACATATTTCGGTTCAGCAGTGGGCGAGGAAACTAGAACACTTAAAAAGTGAACCATCCAAACACAGGAATGATTTAACATGCAGACAGTAACAAAGGTACACAAAGCAACTTGGTCTTGGGTTTGTTTAGTTTTACTGCTGTGAACACACTTTACCTTACGGACCTGTAGGCGGCTCAGGTGTGCAGAAGCTGAAAAGCTGCTACTGCGCCACTGCCATGGCATGAAATTAGTTTTGTTCCCTTACGCTAGCTATTTTTAGTTTTTAAGACATCCCCACAAAGTAAAATGTCCCCAGACAACGACTGTAACAGGACTCACCACATCATCGATTTTGGAGGCGAAGGTCGACGAGGCAGGCGGACGAGCTGATGGGAAGTGCGGCGTTCACACGCCGCTGACAATTAAAATGATTCTGAGGAGAAACCTAATAATTTCCCGAAGCCTTTTGTCGCTAACACGTTGGATAACTAGTTTATAGTAACCTACTATAAACTTTTAAATTTAAGTAACTCCCATAACCAAACTGTAAGGTTTATGTGACTGTCCGCCTGACTATCACTACGGACACCCGCGGGAGGAACGGAAACCGTTCCCAAACCCAGATTTGCCTGTAGTCTTGGGCCTGGTAATCTGGTCTCCTCACACATTACACCGACAATAAACATACCTTATATGTCAGTACGGTAGGCTACTATATTATTGTATAGCCTCATGTTTTACCAGCAGCCATACCACTATGCAATCTGCGCCTGCTGAATGGCTGAAGCTAAGCAGGTTTTGGGCTTGGTTAGTACTTGGATGGGAGACCTCTGGGGAAAACTAAGTTGCTGCTGGAAGTGGTGTCGGTGGGCCAGTAGGGGGCAGTCTTCCCTCTGGTCAAATAAACCCCAATGCCCCAGTGCAGTGATGGGCACACTGTGCTGTAGGAGATGCCGTCTTTCGGATGAGACTCACTGTGGTCATTAAAGATCCCATGACACTTATCGTAAAGAGTAGGGGTTTCCCCGGTGTCCTGGCTAAACTCCCAACCCAGGCTCATTCAATCTGCCACCTAATCATCCCCCAGTTTAATTGGCTAAAAAAAAAAATTATTCTCTCCCTCTCCACCTCAGCTGATGTGTGGTGAGCATACTGGCGCAAAATGGCTGCCGTTGCATCACCCAGGTGGGTGCTACACATTGGTGGTGGTAGAGGCGAGTTTCCCCTCATCATTGTAAAGCGCTTTGAGTATCTAGAAAGGCGCTATATAAATGCCATGCATTATTATTATTATTATTATGTTTTAGCGTATGGTAGTTTGTCGTGAGTTGGCACTGTTTTTCTCTAATGTTAGTTCTCTGACTTAAATCCTTCCGCTTCTCTCTTAACCGCACGTGACACGCTTAGCAGCACAGGTTCTGTTTTCTGCTTCGTTTGTTATACAGTTGAAAGTCGATTTTGTTTCAGAGTATTGACTGAAACATAATGTATATAGACTACATAGGCTGCAGTCCGAAAAAGTCGCAATTTTGTTATTGATATTGTTTATATTTCCCCCACAGAATCAGACTTCAGGATGCCCTGTCGACATGGTAGCCTATTAGAAATCAGCAGATTTCCCACCATTGTTCTAAAAGTTTACAAAATGGTTCTGTGGATGGTCCAACTCCTTGTATTTCTCCGCCCATACGACAATGCACAATAAACATTGTGTGGCTATTTGTTGTATCTGAATTGTTTGTTTTTACATGAGATCAGAGGGGACATGAGGAGCCAGGGGACCAGGGATTGAAATTCTCCTTGAAGATCGCAAACTCCAGTGGTCACTGGAGGTATTGCAGCCTCTGGTGCCAAAAAGCAAATTTCCCCATTGAAGTCCATTAAAAACTACGAAATTACCCAGGCCAAATTATACTATTTTGGACAGTTCTTTTAAATTCTAAAATTTCTTCACACCGAACTAATTACTCTCCAGGGACCGATTTTTTTCTGAGCTCCTCAGAAGAAGTTATAAGATTTTTTTCATTCCAATTGGGTCTGCATGTTCAGGTACCCAGTGCGCATGCTCCTCTGGTTCCTAAAAGCCCCTTAGTCTAACATGGTGTCTCCATGAATTGGCTTCATGCGCCAATGAGCAACTCTCATAGGAATCCATGGAACCGGTAAGCGGAAGCTGTCTCCAGTTCTTATATATCTCGATGGTCTAGTCATTACAGTTATTTCTGTGGGAATGTTAATTCCTCGGTTGTGTGGGTATGTCCCTCCAACTTTAGCCTACAGATAAGGTGTTTTTTTTGTTTTGTTTTTTTTAACAGAGCCAGCACAAGTGCCAACATTCACTGTGTTTACAGACGGCAGAACATTTTACAGAGCTAGCACAAATGCTAACATTCACAGTATTTACAGGGCCTCCCCCAGGAGCCGTTTAGGACGGGGATCAGTCCGTTCCACCTCGCTTCAGTAGATATGGTTTCCTCGCTGTGTTGGCGTGAAATTGCCTTCGCAGTAAGTATGGTGATTTCCGTTTATGATTGCTCTTCTTTTCTACCTGATTTGGACCTGCGTGATCCAAAGCCTTCTGTGCAGTCTGAAATTAGATCACATCACAACAACAACAATAATAATAATACACTTTTTAAAGCACTTACATAATGTTCAAAGCACTTTCCAAATGAAAAAACCCTAAGTAAATAGGTAAGCATTGGTAAGCATGATCAGTCTCCATGGAAATGTTCTTGAATGACCTGCTCTTCAACATGACAAGAAGGTTGCGTGTACAGTTGTGAACTACAGGCAGTGTCAAGCAGCCCTGCCAGATCCCAGTACAAACACGTATAATCTAAATCAATGTGGAATTGCCTCTTTCAGGTGCTGCTTTGTCTAATAATGAAACTAAGCAGGAACTAAACATGAAAGTGAAATTTGTTTTAATGTTGCAAACTAATGATAGGATATGATGATCAGTGGTGGAGTTTCTATACACTATCGTTACAGGATATATAATTTATCTGATCTGTATATATGTGTGTGTGTGTGTGTGTGTGTGTGTTTGAGTGTTTATTTGTATATATCTAAGAGAGCATTTGTGTGTGGCCGCATGTGCGCATAGGTGAGGATCCATGAATGTGAAAGGGAGAGGGAATATATGTATTTCTGTGTGTGTGTGTGTGTGTGTGTGGTGCGCGTCTGTGTGTGCGTCTGTGTGTGCGTCTGTGTGTGTGACTGTGTGTGCATGCGTGCGTTGTGTGCACTTGCATGTGTGTGTGCTCTGTCACCTCTCCCAGGAACAGTAGTCTGCAGGGTTCTTGCAGGTGGTAAAGCTCCTCTATCACCTGGAGCTGGGCGGTGGGGTGGCTTGCCCTGTACAGAGGCCACGCCTCCTGGGCCTGCTGATCCAGCCAGGGGATCTGCCCACACATGGTCCGCAGCGCAGCCATCCAGAGGTTCACACCCACCTGCGGACCGCATCTCCCATGAGCACTTTATTCTAACCTCAATGTGCCTCCTCACTCAGTCAACAAGAACACATGGGCTGAATCCGAGGCGCATCTCAATGTCCACCCTCACAGACTGATGCGCCGTTCCCGATAAGTCTGCGAGGGCTCAGGGCTGTCCCACTGTAAAATTGGCAAGTGCACAAGGGCTCTGTCGCAGACTTTTCTAGCCCTTTATGTGGACTTTATGCGGACTATGCGGTCTCGAAACTTGTACACTAACAACAGTTATTTCGGCGGGTACAAACCTAAAATTAAAAGTCCTACAGCGGTGATTGTCATAAAAATCTTGCATGTAAGACAGGTGTCGTCAAGGCAACATATAACATCACAAAGTGCTGTCCCATTCCTCTTATTTCTACCATTTCGAGCCCTTGCACTCTCACAAACCCGCGCATTTATGTTGGGCACGCACGTGACGTCAGCCAAAGTCTGTGGGGGCTCAGTCCTTAGGGCTCAGGGCGGACACTGAGATTTGGCCCCATTCTCTGGACTCGCAGAATCGTGGACTCAAAGGCGCATCCTTGTCAAGTCCAAGAGTGCTTCGGACTATCCCATTGTGAAAACATGTTTTCAGCAAGTGCTCTTATGTGGACTTTTCGCACCCTCTACCCGCACTAATGCTCAAGTACTGTAGAGCATGTAGCTGTTTTTAAGCTGGAAGCAGTGTGGTATAATGGGTAAGGAACTGGGCTTGTAACCGAAAGGTTGCTGGTTTCATTTCCAGATAGGACACTGCCGTTGTACTCTTGAGCAAGGTACATAACCTGCATTGCTTCAGTGTGTAAGATCCATGTAAGATGTAAAAATGCAAAAAGTAGTGCGAGTCGCTCTGGATAAGAGCATCTGCTAAATGGCCGTAATGTAATGTAATGTAACATAAGCAAGGTACTGCTTTTGTGACCTCTCTTTCACCAGTAGGTATCCAGCTGTATGAATGGATAATTAATTAAATTAGCATATTATTTTGTAAATAGTCTGTAATGGAGTAAACTGTCACATTGAGAGGCAAGAGAAGCTGTCAGAATGACTAAGGAACCATTGTAAGCGGGGTGTGGATAAGGGCGTCTTCTAAATGAAGGTAATCTGATGTAATGTGATATCCACTCTATCAGTATTTAAGAGGGGAAACCTCTCTTGTACACAGTTTAGAGTCTCAGATGAACAAAGAGAGGAGACTGACACATAAAGAAAGATCTGAAAAAGACGCAGCTTTAAGCAAATTGGCAGACAATCTCGAGTTTAGTGGAAAAGAGCGACACAAACGACTGTCTGCCTTTCCAATTATGCTTCTGCATCAGTCAGTTGCACAGACTGCCATAGACAGAGCTTCACTGCTTAACTCTGCTGTCTCTCGTCATTTAACGCAAACAGAAGGGGACGTGACATAGGGTGGCAGTGATATCACGTGATCAGTAGGTGGGGCAGACATACAGAGGTGGCAGCAATCATGTGACCAGTGGGTGGGCAGACCTGCTCCGGCATCTGCTGGAATCTGAACTGACCTCTGACCTCTGAGATGCCACAATAATGCCACCCGAAAGCAGTAGCTAGGATCACCGTTTGAAGCCGCAACCTTAATAACAGTTAGAAAATTCGAAATAAAAGCGTAGCAAGTGGAATATGTTGTTTCCTTACTCATGCTAAAATAAGCCAGGACAGTACATAGAAGGGAATGTATTTGCCTTTTCTTAGAAAATGTTGAAAAATCACTTGGGCAGAGGACACTACAAGCAGAGCATAAACTCCACTGTTGAACAGGAAGAAAAATAGCCAAAGTCTACCACTAGGTGACAGCATATCAACCCTACTTGCCTTGGTTTACTGAAATCTGAAGTTCCAGTGTTAAATCTGTCCCTGATAGTCAAAAATCTAAGTAATGTAAGGACATAAAGCGTAAGTAATAATAAGCCATATGTGGCACAGCTCCTCTTATGAAGGAAGAGCTGACAGCCATTGTGAGGTTTTATCTAAGCAGAGTCTATTCTCAGACACACACACACACACACACACACACGTGACAAACAGAATGGTACCTTTGAGCTAAAGAGACCACTCAGTGAATCTTCCTCTCTTGCCTTCTGCTCCTGGTTAGCATCTAATGAAGAAACAAGACAAACACGCCAGTTACGCTCCGTGTCCTGCAAATGTGCAACACTGAAGAAACTGGTCATTTTCAGTCAAACTATAAACCGTCAGTTTAGGCTTGTACTGTAGAGAAGTGGCTGCGGAACCAAGTCCCTCCTGCCTAGATGATGCATGTGGCTCTGAATACAGACTGGTACACTGCTTTTGTGTCCCTGAGCGAGGTAGCAGGGCATCTCTCTCTCTCTCTCTATCTCTCTCTCTCTCTCTCTCTCTCTCTCTCTCTCTCTCTCCCTCCCCTCTCTCTCTCTCTCTCTCTCTCTCTCTCTCTCTCTCTCTCCCTCCCCTCTCTCTCTCTCTCTCTCTCTCTCTCTCTCCCTCCCCTCTCTCTCTCTCTCTCTCTCTCTCTCTCTCTCTCTCTCTCTCTCTCTCTCTCTCTCTCTCTCCCTCTCTCTCTCCTCTCTCTCTCTCTCTCTCTCCTCTCTCTCTCTCTCTCTCTCTCTCTCTCTCTCTCTCTCTCTCTCTCTCTCCAATTAACATGTTAATTATTTTGTGTCCTCCAGAGACTTGTGTACCCATTGCAATGAACATGTCCTGCCCTACAATTCAAGTCTTTAGGACCCAGAAAATGCTTACACTTGGCATTGTAAAACAAATCTACGACGTAAAAAAAAGCCAAGTTACTCACGCATAGCCTACATAGCGCTGTCCATAAGTTCTTAATTCCAACTTGCAAAAACTAGGCCTGCCTTTAAAAGTCTTGATATCAAAATGTGGCCAAGTTACAACTAACAATATTGCCTATCGTAGCTCACACTAAATAAACTAGCTCTATTCCAAAGCAATGCTATCCAAACTTTCCTAAATTATTTAATGCAACTTGGCCCTGTGTTTCTTCATCTTACCATCTCAAGAGAATGTGGTCAATGAGCGAGCGTCCGGTTTGGGGACGGTGTGAGATAGTACAAGTGAAATACAAGTGAAACATTGAACAGTTAATATTGTAAACCTCTTTTGCCTTTGCAATAAAAATATGTTAATGTGTCAATGTGAAAATAATAACAGTCTAAGAAATGAAAAGTACTTAACAGTTGCACATTGTTTTTTGTGGAAAATACACATGTGCCCTGCTGGGCTCGAACCCACAATCCACTGTGTGAGAGACTGCAGTTTTAACCACTAAGCCACAGTAGCTTCTTGGATAGCATGAAGCCATTGGCTACATTAACATTAAAAAAACATTAGTATGAAGCGTTTTTATTGGACGATAAGCTTGATGAGCAGGTATACGGACCATACCCTCAAAGAATAATTCTCCCCATTGGATAACATTGCGATGGAGGCAGGCAGTTTGGCAGGAAAAAATGGGAAGAAGAATGAGAAGAAGAAGAAGAAGAAGAAGAAGCAGAAGAGGAAGGAGAAAAACGGCAAAATAACCCCAAGTTTGGGGCTTTATTGTGTGGATGTGTGAAGTTGTATCTGAATGCTGTGTGGTTACATGAGGTCAGAACATACTGAAGTTAATGTTTTTAAGGGCTGAGAGTCTATGGTCATTGTGGTTACGTCTGTAGGAAACCCTGAAAAGTGCCAAACTCTCGGTGCTGTATAGGTATGGGGCATGCCCCGCCAAGCCGTAACTTGGCGGATGGCATACCTGCCATCCCAATTCTAAGTCAAAAATGTATCCAACTGCTTTTTTTTTTTTTACCACTCTCGCAATCGCTATCCTTGCCAAGTTAAAGTCAAATCAGTGATGAGATACACATGCTTCCTTCTATAATGGATGCAGGTGTAGAGTGGACAGAACTCCAATGTGTATCGTGTGGGTCTGTGTACATACAGGCCTTTCTAAGAAAAGTCACTGAAGCATGAGACACACAGGAACAGTGAAATCACAGCATCCGAATGCAAGAGTTGAATCTGAGGTCCGAATGCAAGAGTCGAATCTGAGGTCCGAATGCAAGAGTTGAATCTGAGGTCCGAATGCAAGAGTCGAATCTGAGGTCCAAATGCAAGAGTCGAATCTGAGGTCCGAATGCAAGAGTCGAATCTGAGGTCCGAATGCAAGAGTCGAATCTGAGGTCCGAATGCAAGAGTCGAATCTGAGGTCCGAATGCAAGAGTCGAATCTGAGGTCCGAATGCAAGACTCGAATCTGATGTCCGACTGAATGAGTAGAATCTGAGGTCTGAATGCAAGATTTGAATCTGAGGTCCGAATGCAAGAGTCGAATCTGAGGTCCGAATGCAAGAGTCGAATCTGAGGTCAGAATGCAAGAGTCGAATCTGAGGTCAGAATGCAAGAGTCGAATCTGAGGTCCGAATGCAAGAGTCGAATCTGAGGTCCGAATGCAAGAGTCGAATCTGAGGTCCGAATGCAAGAGTCGAATCTGAGGTCCGAATGCAAGAGTCGAATCTGAGGACCGAATGCAAGAGTCCAATCTGAGGTCCGAATGCAAGAGTCCAATCTGAGGTCCGACTGCAAGAGTCGAATCTGAGGTCCGAATGCAAGAGCCCAATCTGAGGACCGAATGCAAGAGTCGAATCTGAGGTCCGAATGCAAGAGTCAAATCTGAGGTCCGAATGCAAGAGTGGAATCTGAGGTCCGAATGCAAGAGTCGAATCTGAGGTCCGAATGCAAGAGTCGAATCTGAGGACCGAATGCAAGAGTGGAATCTGAGGTCCGAATGCAAGAGTCGAATCTGAGGTCCGAATGCAAGAGTCGAATCTGAGGTCCGAATGCAAGAGTCGAATCTGAGGACCGAATGCAAGAGTGGAATCTGAGGTCCGAATGCAAGAGTCGAATCTGAGGTCCGAATGCAAGAGTAGAATCTGAGGTCCGAATGCAAGAGTCGAATCTGAGGTCCGACTGCAAGAGTCGAATCTGAGGTCCGAATGCAAGACTCGAATCTGATGTCCGACTGAATGAGTAGAATCTGAGGTCTGAATGCAAGATTTGAATCTGAGGTCCGAATGCAAGAGTCGAATCTGAGGTCCGAATGCAAGAGTCGAATCTGAGGTCCGAATGCAAGACTCGAATCTGATGTCCGACTGAATGAGTAGAATCTGAGATCCGAATGCAAGAGTCGAATCTGAGGTCCGAATGCAAGAGTCGAATCTGAGGTCAGAATGCAAGAGTCCAATCTGAGGTCCGAATGCAAGAGTCCAATCTGAGGTCGGAATGCAAGAGTCGAATCTGAGGTCCGAATGCAAGACTCGAAACTGACGTCCGACTGAATGCAAAATCTGAATCCGGGGGTCATAACCGTTGCATTTGAATGTCAGAGTAGAATCACACGTCTGATTGTGAAAGTAGAATCACAACATCAGATGGTAACAGTAGAATCTTTGGTCTGATCGTGAAAGTAGTGTCCGGTGTGAAATTAAGTCTTTTTATTTTCTGTGTTCATTGCGTATGTTTCAAATACACAGAACTCCTTTATCTTCCGTGTTCATTGTGTATGTCTCAAATACACAGAGCTCCTGACTGATGTTGATTACTGATGCATAATTTTTTTTAAATGAAAGATTAGGAAATTGTCCAAGGACCCATTGCATTTTCAGTAAGAAAAGTGTTAATTTTACTTTGATGTTTTTCATTTCTAACCAAATTCATCTTCATGGATATATAAATTGCTATTGGCAGCAAATTATATAAAGATAAAAGTGTCTTTCCTTCCATACCAGTGTAAATCCTGTCATAAAAATGCAAACTAAAACCATGCAGATTACATCACCCTATGAATCAATGCATGCACTGCTCTCTACATATGAAAACCAGGATTCCGAACGGGAAATCTCTGCAAGACTCACCTGAACACATCCCAGTGAAAGGCAAGCAGATGAAAAGCAGACAAGCCAGTGGGACCTTCATCATCAGGAGACCTGCAGTGTGAGTGTGTGTGTGTGTGTGTGTGTGTGTGTGTGTGTGTGTGTGTGTGTGTGTGTGTGTGTGTGTGTGTGTGTGTGTGTGTGTGTGTGTGTGTGTGTGTGTGTGTGTGTGTGTGTGTGTGTGTGTGTGTCTGTGTCTGTGTCTGTGTGTGTCTAGGTGGCGGCCAGGTCCATAAAGAGAGGATGAGAGAATGTTCACCCGTTGGGCTCGAGTGAGAGGCTGTAAACAATCACTCCGTATATAAGCAGCAGTCTGATGTCAAGAGCACTCCCTCTACCCTCCACCCCCTCCCCCTCCCCAAAAAAGTACCCACCTTCCACCGGTGACACGGTGCCACTGTGACACCACATATCACTGCTGTTAAATCTCTAACGTATATTAGGATGAGCAAGCCGTGCACCCAGATATCATCAAATGCATGGGTGCAATCATTTTGTTTTTGATGTTCAGTAGCAGATGGAATTGTTCATAATCCTCACTACTTCATACACAGGGGGACGAAGTAGTTTTTACTTTTTTTATTATGGACTCACTGGTAGCATATTATAACATAATTACAATTTTTATATACATACAAGAGCATATGGTGACGCTTTAATTAATTACTATCGGATTAAAGAATAAAAATTACATTTGAATCAGGAGACAAGTTATTAAACCACCAGATTATACATTTTCTGAATAGCAGTGACAAACATCTCAACCAGCTCCCCATCCAATTACACTGATGGATATTTGCGTATACAAATTAGAATAACTGGCTTCCACGAGGGTTACAAAAGACAGGGCCCAATTTGTCAATATCATCAGTTTTAGTGCCTAATTCTGCGGTTCCTAATCCACTAAAGTGTCCTACATGGCTACATCAAACCTTCAAGATTCAGATTAGCTGCCATTTCCGTCAGTTTGGACTCTGACCATCAAGTGATTTCAACCCGCATACATTGTTTTGTGTGTTTATAAAGTAAGTGTAGGCCTATTACAACAGTACAAGCTACTGTCCATCTACGTTCATATCATGTTAAAAATAGTACTTTCGCAAATACAAAAGAAAGGCCATAATATTCTATTACATATTCTATTACATAATATTCTGTCACAGATAATCAAGAGAACTTGGAAAGCTCAGTCCTCACTCCTTCCCGGATCACTCCTCGGTCTCGGAGCGTCTCTGCAGTGCGCCTGCGAGCGTTTGCATTGTTGCTTGGCAGCGACGCATACTTCGCACTGGGTTTAATTGATCTGAAAACAATCGTCTCATACAGCACGTATTTTAAGTAAACAGTCGGAAAGATGGATAATATATAATAAAAACATGGATAATATGTTTTTGTGTAAAGTGCGACCTTGCGCTTTCATGTTCTTCGTGTCCAGATTTTAGGCTTCTACAAAAAAAAAAAAATTATGCTACCTACGCACATAAAATACGATTTTTGAAAGTCTGTCTTACGCCAATGGTTTTCTGCAAAGTAGTCTAGATATGTGATATCTTTGCCTATATGTTGCTGGGGAAAGGGTTTAGGCTAAAGCTGACAACCGTAAACATATCCCCTGTATTTGTTTAGCTGGTGTCTGATGGTCCTTCTCTTGTGCTCGCAGTAAAATATAATACTGTATAATCATTTTGATATATGATATCACAGAACAGGTTGAACGAGGACATTAAGGTACTATACAGTACAATAAGATTTTACAAGCGCAGTCATTTTGTAACGCCACCTCCTGAATAGGGATGGGCTTCGAAGGGGTGCGCAAGAATCCCACGAGAGCTCATAGCCTACTATTAAGAATTGCTCAACTTTTTTCTCTCTTCACAGTTGTTCGGGCAATGCAGACTGTAGGCTACGATCGCCATGCTGCGAACTTAATTTAAAGCACAAAGTTTTAATCCGAGTGAGATGCAAATGCGTGAGTTGCTATGGCTCCGTTTGGAAGGAAGTTTCTGAGAGCGCGCTTGAAAAGCAGGTACAATGAACATTCTAAAACGACGTATTTATGATGTGAACTTTATGCAAGCGTTTATACACTTCATTTGCGAAGGCACTGGAATAATGGCGGGTTTGCCTAATTGAGCACTATTGTCGCATTGGCAATCGGCTACTCACCCCGTGGGAAAGGTTATTTGGCAACGGTATATAGCCTGCTTATTTTATTTCACCAGAAGTAGAAAGTTTCCTTTCACGCATTGTGTCGCATATTCACGCATAATTTACTGAATGTAATTTTGATTTGTAAGCAATGGTTGACTTGTGATTTGTAAATCAGTGTCCTTAAGTACTTAAAAACAATTGAAAACAACTGAAAAACAATTTTTACATCGGATTTCAGCCAGTGTAGTTACAAACAATAAACTGCGAAATAGCCTATACTGCTGATTTTCTACTGAAATTCTATTCTACTTTAGTTTTTCTCAAAATAATTAGTTTGAGCTTAAACTGTGCATGAGGGTCCACTATTTGTGTTCTTTTTACATTTTTACTTGTCGCAACTAATGTTGCTGGTAATTTGTCAAAATGTAGTTATTATCATGTGAGAGACAGTACGAATAATAGCACGCTTCTGCTCAAGACTATTTCGGCAAAGTTTCAACAATAGTAATTTTACCAAGCAGGTTTTCAAAGTTCAAGTGTGCGCATTGTGAGTAGCTGCTAGTTTGTAATTGCGGTCGGCAAAGAATCGCTAAGGTACTTAAGTCTACATTTCCCATGACAAGTTTAAGATTTGTTGTCATGCAGTTGTATTTAATGAGATTACATGGCTGGAATCGCGGGATTTCCCAAACCGTTTCAAACTGGGACCCTGTTGGTAGCAGATCAGATCCTGCCAGTGACCATTCGACACACCATGGTGTGCAGAATCAATTAATGAACTCTAAATGCTTAAAGTTTTATTTCCAATTCTACTTGAGTGCAGGAGCAAACATTTTACTTGACAATAATCGTTTGCACACATGTATTGAAATAGTTAAGAGGATGTTTCAGTATGTGTCAAGGGTAATTTTAAACTAACTGGCCTCTGTGGAAGTTTAGCAAGGTCTTTCTCTCTGTTCTCTTTTAGCTTAATGGCCTTTAATATTTTGTCAGTGTATCGTCCAATCATTTGGAAAGGAATTCTACAGGACTGATTAACTGCTTCCTTTTAAAAAGTGGCCCATGGCCAAGGAGCATGATGGCACTGGCGTTCTCCATAGGTCGTGGCCTTCACAGTCACCACAACTGAAACCAGTTAAGCATATCCGTAATGTTCTGAAACAGTACTCAAGACTAAATTTAACACTTAAACTAAGCGTGTCTATTGTCTTTCTTGTGCAAGAGTGGTGTAGTTTTCCTTCTGCAGAATTTGAGGCATAAGTAAAAATGTCAAGTACAGAGTACATATGGTCCCTATTTGACTTATATTTACTCTGTTAGAGTTTAATTAACACTGGACATTTTACTGTGTAGACTTACATCACGGCACGTACAGTCTGTACTGCCCACACATGGTGGTTAAACACCCATTAAGTGACTTTACATAGTATTTCTTTTTTTTGTTCATACCTGTTCATACCTGTTACTATGATTTTGGCATCTAATGAAATTGATTAGGTTCACCTTAACAAAAAAAAAGGCCCCGGCCTACTTG
>CM056377.1:19472329-19642520 GCA_029718625.1 Synaphobranchus kaupii | reverse complement strand
CTTTTTTTTGTTCATACCTGTTCATACCTGTTACTATGATTTTGGCATCTAATGAAATTGATTAGGTTCACCTTAACAAAAAAAAGGCCCCGGCCTACTTGCCAAGATCTATCAAATCTGTTTGGCATCGGAAACATTCCAATGATAAATGTGTTTTGTGTTACTTACTAATTCACTTTACAGTACCTTTATTTGTACAGATATCAGAAGTAACCAAATTGTACAATGGAAAGTCCCAAATTCCTCCATGAATCATACATGCAGGATGATATTGTATTTCGCATTATGAGTGAAACTATGTTTTTACTGTAGGTGTGATTTACTTGCTTATGCATTGTGGTTCAATAATGACAAAGAGAAGTTGACTCTTTTACAGTTTCTGAGGCACTGGAGACCATTGAAAATGTGTTACAGGGTGACTGTAAAATACTCCAAAATACCAAAAATATGGGATTTATAAACAGAACACTTTCCCATGTACAGCATATGTACTCTGCATTAATTTGTGGCTCCGCGTGGTGTTTGTGTTATTTGAGAATTTGGGACTGAGGCATTTCAATGCATTGCACCAGCTGAAGGCAGGAATTCTTTATTCTCTCCGTGTCTAAACAATACGCGGTTTCACGGCTTCTGGGACTCCAGGGCTTGTTTTTATTTTGCTCGTTTTTTCGGGCAATTGCAGGAAATTGATTTTTAGAACTTGGGATCTATTGTTTCTGGAAAGATGACTGTATAACAATGGCCTGGGGGCGTGTTCAGTCTAGCCTCTTTTATCCTAAAAATTCAGATGGGAAAAAGCCAAGGTTTTTATACTCAGAAAAATCACAATGGGTTTTTTTTATTGCAAAAGAATCAATAGTACAGGTGACTCTGTTTAGCCCTTAGCTATGCTGCCATAGCCTTATTCTGCCGGGGTTTCCTTATCGCATGCAGGCACCTCTGTCTCTCCTGCTCTGCTTGTTCTGCTACCATCTGAACCCCCTAACAATGTTTTTTTCTTTTTTCCTCTTCCCTGCTCTGGGCACCTGCCCGGAGCTCTAGCCCAAGTTTCCCGAGTTCCCAAGCCCTTCCCCCGCCCCCATTCTGGCCCAGAGCTCCAGCCCAAGACCAGCTAGTCACCCCTCACCTGCCACTGCTGATCTCTACATGACGGAGTCATCAGAGTAGAATACCTCCCTATGAAATAATCAACCCATAGGCCAGTGGAGGATGGGCATCCCCCCAATAGCCGGGTTCCTCTCTAGATTTCTTCCCATCGGGGAGTTTTTTCTTGCCACAGTATGAGGGTTTTCTCTCCCTACTCTCTCCCTACCTCTGCTATCTGGGGGCTTAGAGCTGGCATTTCCCATTTCCCCTTTCCTCCCCTTTCTGTTCTGTAAAGCGTCTTTGTGACAGGCGTCTGTGAAAAGCGCTATATAAATAAAATTGAATTGAATCGAATTGAAGTGACTGGGTACAGCTGTAATAGGAGGTTGTTAAATCTTACATCTCTTTCCTGATAATTTTAGTCTGATGCCAGTCTGATGCAATTAAATAAAACCCACTTTAACTCCCATCCCTTCACCCCTACTATGAAACTGCCTGTGAAACTTACAGAAAGCACCATGGCAGTTGAAAAGCCAGAACTAGCTGGGTGGTCAATGGATGTGCCTGTAGAGCACGTCAAAAAGCTATTTCCCAGCAACGACTGGATACGTCGATATCTCTCCTTCCGTCTTCTTTCATCCATCCCAAAGTGACAGCGGGAACCGCGACTATCTTAAATGCAGTTGTCACTCAAATCTTTTTTTCTGCAGGTGTGTGTCATGCGTATATCACTAATGCCCTTGTCGGAATGTGACCAGCGAACAGCGAAGTTCATGCTGCAGAGCTGTAATTTTGAGCTTTGTGTTCCTAAACGTTTGTGTGGCCCCTGTGGGCTAGTGAAGAGGGAGCTAAACTGGCAGGCTCAGATTCCCAGCCGGGGCCCCGTGGTTGTCCCCTTGAGCAAAAGACGTAAGCTGATTGGCTGAATTCAGTAGATTTCTAGCCGATTGAAAAAATCATTGGCGCACGTTCGTTAGACTGTAACAGGGAAAATTGGTAAGGCATATTGTGGCTAGGGCTCCAGTTCTATGTAATAATTGGCAGATCTTTTCAGGGCCTCTGACTTCTGAATTTATTTTTAATCCTTAAGCAACTGTTTTACCTGTATTCCTGTGTTATTCAATGTTTAGTCTTTATTCTGTTTTATTTTATTTTTTTTATCTATTATTATTATTATTATTATTATTAGTCAATCATCATAAATCTGGATGTAGTAAAAAATTACCCCCCAGTCATGCCCTCCATATCGGCAAACGCACAATCTCATGTATTTGTATTTCGGTTCCATTAACAGAAGTCATGGGAATAGGTTTCTGGCATGTTTTCCTGCTGGTGGTATTCACACACAGGTGGAACGCAGTTTCCTTTTCTATCATTGCCTTGCGCGGTGCTACTATTTGCTGTGCCCAATTTGGCTCGGCGAACACGTAAACATTAACCAGCCTCCATACACTGTTGCGCGCACATTCCATTCCTGAGAGGTCATTCGCCGCTTTCCAAAGCTGCACTTTCACAATGCACGTCTTGTGTTTTTATCCTCTGGCGGTATCGGACGATAAAAATGACAGAAAAAACAACAGCCCCAAACATTCATTTATTAAACGTTTAAGGTGAGGTTTTTTTCCCGTTGAATTCAAATACCGAGATATAACAGGTTAGGGGTTATCTGATTCTGCGGGCATTAATTGGCTGGACTCACACATTCCAACTGATCTGAATAGCCCAGAGGTGGCTTACAGAGGGATGTAGCCAACTTTAAAATGTTATTTGAAGGAGAATCTTTGACTTTGCCTTAAAAGCAATGAGTAATACAACACAAGACCAAAGTTCAAGTTCAAAGCTGTACTTAAATGTTACAATAAAAAGGGGCATTTTTAATCCTTACAATAACAATTTTGTTTATGTAGCACCTTCCATACATGGCCGTGCAACAAAATGCTTTACAGAAGAAATACATTCTACAATGACACAGATTGTTAATTTGCAAATAAATTATTCATAAAACATCATGGATTGTGTTATATCTTCACGGATTTAATTCATTGCACTGTCAAGAAATGCTTCGTGTTTACTGTAATCGGATACTGCATCAACATAGCCGATAGTAGAACACTGTATGCTCGCCTAGATTAAAGAAACATAAAAGGCCTACTTGTAGAGTGTCATCGGATAATAGGAAATGTGATGAATGGACTTTAAAACTGGAACAGATTTAATTTCAATATTTATAACCGAGGGAGACGGAAATGAGTCCCTAATAGTAAGTGAAATCATAATAAGATCTGTTAGATGAGTAATTCTTGTATGAAGCCAGACAAAAAGTAGCGTGAGCATTAAGTGGGAATGGATAATTACCTGACGATTAACGTGTGGAAGTTTCAGTTCCTCCAGATGTGCTTTTGTTCATCTGAGAAAGGAGTGGTTTTGCACAGCGTGCAGTGCAGCGGTTTGAAACCTACGAGTCTGCGCGCGGTGCGTTTGCGTTGACTGCTGGAGTTATTGATCTGGCGAAAGCTCGTATAAATGTACAGATAATATAACTTGCAGGCGCTGAAAGCGGTTTAGTTAAAGGTGTTTGTGTGTCAGGGATGGGTGCTGTGTCCTGTATCTACTTTCCTCGGCTTCTCGGCATTATGGAGACACCGCGATCTCGCGGTGATGCCGATTGACAGTTTGCAGCGGTTGATTATAAGGAGGTTTTTCCCCCTTTCCTCCAGGACTGCTGTGGTGCCATTTGATCATACCCGTTTGTTCAGCTCACGCGCGGAGCCTCTCTGAGTGTGCTGTGGCTAAGCACAGAGAGACGCCCAGTAACACCCTTCAAAATCCACTCTCTCATTTGCTCACGCTCTGATGAAACAGGCCAGAGATTGAGGCCCATATATTATTTCCCACATGCATTTTACGTCAAGCTGAACTGCCTCCTGATAACGATCAGGTGGAACTGTATGCTGATTTGAAATGAGAAGATATGTCTGATGTTTGCATTTTATTACAATTTGTAAGTCCCATGTTTCCTAATACAATTAATTAAGATGATAAGAATACACAATGAGGAGAACAGGCCATTCAGCCCATCTGGAACATAAGAACAGCCCAATAATCTCTGCCTCTACTACATGATCTGGCAAGCAGTTAAAATAAATACCTAGTGAAAATAAATACTTCTTGATATTCATGCAGTTTCGCGCAATTTACCTTTGACTAATTTCTACCTATGCGTCATTGTCCTACTGACAGAACTCAACCTAAATTGTCTTTTTAGTTAATCTGTCATGAATTTTTAAATCTCAGTCAAATCCCCCTTAGTCTTCTTTTGCGAAGCAGAATAGATGAAGTGTCTTAAATCTTTCCTGATGACTTCATACTATTTAATTCCAGGAAGTAACTGAGTTGCCTGTGTTTGTACTTTTGATAATTGAATGGTAATTCATATTGAAAGGGTATCATGTTCCTGTGCTTTTTGTGCCAGGTCTGAAGATAAAGAAGATGATCCAGGGAAGGAGATACAGGTGTGGGTGCGGCAGGAGGAGAAGACCGTCTGTGGACTCACGAAGCACACCACGTGTGCGGACGTGGTGCAGGCCCTGCTGGAGGACTGTGGGACGTCCCCGGAACCTGAGAGGATACCGCAGATGGAGTACTGCCTCATGGAGAGGTGGAAGGGATTCGAGCGCGCCCTCCCTCCTCTCACCCGAATCCTGCGGCTCTGGGCCGCCTGGGGGGACGAGCAGCCCTTCGTGCAGTTCAAACTGGTGAGGGCCGGCGACTGCGTGCCTCTATGCGAATCGAAGCCGGGGTCGAAGGTCGGGGACCAGGGCCCGGCTCAGTACGTCAGGTCCCTTCCGGTAGACAGGCAGAAGAGGATGGTGAGGAAGGCCTTCCGGAAGCTGGAAAAGATCCGGGAGCAGGAGAGGGCGCCCGCCGGGGACGACGGGCGGATCTGTGGCCTGGTCCAGCTGATCATCTCTCAGGACCACGCCATCAGGGAGCAGGCCCACAGGATGCGGGAGCTCGACCTGGAGATCGAGCGCATCGAGCGGGGGCTGAGGCCGGCCCCCGAGTCCCCTCAACCCGGCGACGACCCGCTCGCCGCCGACGGACTCGGCTGCCTGGAGAGGCAGCTGGAGAGGCACGCGGACCTCATCGAGCGGCTATCCCGCGACATCGATGCGGAAATGCGAAACGCGTGCTCGGCGGGTGGGGGGGAGCCGGCGAGCGAGGGGCTTGGCCCCGGGGCCTATAAGGACGGGGTAGAGGTGGAGAGGGTCAGGAGGGACCTGGAGCACAGCATGTACCGGGGGCTCACCCTGCACACGCAGCTCGCCGAACTGGAGAGAGAGCTGGAGCTAAACCAGGCGGTCCTCAGCTCAAAGGGTCAAGAGTGCGAGCGACTGACTGCGCAGCTGAGCGGCCTGCGCGTGGCCGACTGCGCAGGCGCCGCAGAGAAGGGTGGCTCTGCCAGCTGGACAGAACAGGCGAGGAGCGCCGCCGCCCACGCCGAGCTCCAGAAAGTTCTCTCTCACGGCGACGGGACGGACACTGACTCGGACACGGGAATAAGCTCCACCCACAGCCAGGACTCTCTGTCCCCCTGCGGGGACATACGCCCTCCGTTGGAGACTCAGGTGTAATCACGCTCATGGACATGGAATATACTCCACCGTATTATGAATACACCGTATTATGAATACACTGACCTTTCGGAAAGTGTAAACAATAAATATATTTCACCGCAATGTATTTACAAAAATTTTACGTATTTTACGTACATTGCAATACCTGAAAGCAGGAATAATTAGGATATTTGCCCATATGTTGTGAAGTGCTGCAGTATGTTGATTATTAGAATATATTTTCAGTATATTCCATTTCCATAAGGCAATTGTGTCAATTAAAGCAAGCTATCGTCATTTTTATTATTTGCATCATTTTAAAATGAACCCAAAAGCTAAACCAATTGCTCAGTATTTCAATGTCTGCATTTGTCCAGGTTTTGGCTGTGACTAAGACCCAAAGGGTCAGTCAGTAAAGGGGTGCAGTAATACCCCCAGGGGGGTATTTTACAAAGAGGGAGTTAGCTGGCAAATATTAATATTCTGAAGTAACCCAGGCTCTCATCCAATCAGATGTCATCAATTTCAAAATATTTACAAAAGTTAGCCAGCTATCTCCTTAATCCCGTTTCATGACATACCCCCCAGGATTTGCAATCTGTGATTGCATTTGTTGTTGATTTCTGAAGGCATGTAGTTCAGTGTACAAGTGTTGATTACATTTTTTAATAGTCTTTTTATTCATTTATGTTAGAATTCCTTACTTGAATCCTTTTTGGCATTTTAATTTTGATTCTTAATGCCACAGTTCATATTTGTTTCCACTCTTCCATATAACTTAAATATAAATTTAATTTGAATGTATTATAAAACAATTAGCACTTAAAATAGTTTATTTTTTCATAAGATGTGCGATTGTTTAAGTTTGAAATTTAAGTTGTTTTATATTAAAACATGCTGAATACCCAGAAGTTTATTTCACATGTGCCTTCAGTAATTATTTTATATTCTGCATTGAAGTATCCAAGAATGATAAAGATACGACTTAATTTGCTCAAATCCTGCATGTCTGCTGTGATTTCATGAAAACGACATCAATTCTATGTCGACATAACGATTTTCTCATTAATATAGAAATTATCTTAAATTTCTTCCATAAATATCACAAATAAATATTTTCCGTACAAAACCTTTCATAGAAATAAGCCCTCTTTGTCATATTGCAAACATTATTTCAATACACAGGATAATGTATGACTGCACTTTCCTGCTGATAAGTCTGTAAATGTACTTGAAGCTACAGTGGTACCTTGGAGTTACAGACTGATACGTATGGAGTGATATGAAACAGGAAGCAGCTCGCACACTTTCAAAGTTATGAACATTTCAGACTTATTAACAAGTGAGATGTCTCTGTAAATTACACTGGTTGCTTATTTTAAAACCAGTATGCCGTTTCATTGGAATATCGATACCTATCTCACATGATATTAACATGTGATATCAAAACTGAAACAGGAGTTAACTAGTAATGTCATATGAGAGCAGAATCCATCTTTTTTTTTTTTAAAGGAATATTTTTGCTATTTAAGATACATTGTGTAATGTACCTTTGATGCCAATAAACCAGGCTTTCAAGTCGGAAAAAAAGACTCATATTATGCCATCCAATGTGAAGTTTGTTTTTATATGGAAATACGGGAGTGTGTTTGAAAATGAATTATCATAGTTCTCACTTAATGAGGAAGACGTGAAGAAACTACGGCATTGCAGTGAAATACAGATCTTTTGCTTAATTTCATTTGATAAAGCTGAACTCACAGATGTAATAAATTATGTTTGTTTACACTTACAATGTATTTCAATAATGAAATTATTTAAATGAAGTGCAGTGTAACTGAATTCCAAATGCACAGCATTGGCACTGAAACAGTTTAGTTTCTTCTTCAGCTCTCCCAAATTTGCTCGGGATCAGAATAACCAGTTCTGTAATCAGCTCAAAGCCAGTGCTCTGAATTTCATTAATTAACTTGGATTCTATCCAATGCCCAAGTTTCAACAGGTAAAGCCACTGAAAGAGTACTCAAAAGAGTAAAGCAGGATGTCCCATTTAGCTGGACAATGGAGACCCAGAAAGGACTGAACTTGCACAAGACTGGACACGCCGCAATCTGGTTACGTAAGGACAATTGCATTCAACGACAGCTTTTTTATTCTTATGGTGCCATGATTGGAGGCGGTAATTGCTGTGGTTATGTTGGTGCAGTCTAGATGTAATGTTCACCCCTGGGCCTCTCTTGTCGTCGCTCTGGATGAGTGATACCTGTATTGCGAGCTCAGCGTGTGCTGCTCAGAGTGGCGTGCCGCTCTGTCTGTCCTGCAGTCCTCTTGCTGACCCCTCTCTCCAGATTAATCACAACACATATATTCAAACTGTACGCCAGCTACTGCCAGTTACAGGTATAGGTAGTGGCTGTGATACAGACACACAGTAAAACGTAACTCAACTCTCACAGAGTACATATGGGCCCTATTGGACTCATATGTACATTGTGAGAGTTTAATTAACACTGTTAGTTTTTCTGTGTAGTGGTGGTGGTACAGTGAGAGGTATAGGTAGTGCTAATGGTTCTGATAGTAGCTTTGTGCTATTTTTCAGGGAGACTGTAATTAAGCTGCACCATAGGTAGGCCTACCAGGCTCAACCATCTAAAGCAGGGCCACATCCAGGATTGAAACCGGCAACCTCTACTTTATATAAACTTAGCTCTCCAAACACATCACCTTGGAAAAAGTACCTTCCCACTTTTATATGCCCCAAGCCCACTGTCCCCAGCACGTGTGCGCTCAAAATGCATGCGCTCGACACAACACCTTATTGAACCTGTTATCTTCAAGCTTTCCTGTGACGCCCTGGGGCTCTGACCTATCATCCATAACATGGCTCCTGCTTGCTCTGTGGAAAACCGCCCCTGGCGTTCCTCCCAGCGCTGTGCAAGCCAGAGGCCGAGGCTTCTCCTCTTACAGAGCAACTCCGAGGAGCACTCGCGCACAATTACACAGACACACGTTCCGACAGCGCAAGCGGTGAAACAGAGCCGCCTATTATCAGGCGTGATCTCATCCGTGTGATGGCTCCTGTTCCCACAGCCGTCTCGTAAAGCGCTCATGGCTCCTGCGCTCACGCTAGTCGAGCCACAAAATTAGCAGGATTAAAGCAGCAGTGTAACCGTCGTATCGTAACGATTTTGCGCTGGATCGATGCCGGATGGCCATCTTTAATGAGCTCTGATGGCTGGCTGTCAATCGGCAGATTGTTAGCAGTTTATTATAGTTTATGACAGAACTATCAAAAAGGATAATTATGTTGTAAAAGCACAGGAAACCAAATATCGTGTCTCACCCTAAATGTTTGCAGGTAGATAAAAAGCAGGTAATAATACACTTGAGGCTTGAAGGCAATACTTCTCTGGTATGCAGTGGTTGGTATATTCCTGGGAGATGAATGAAAAAGCAAAACTAAATTGAGATGTTTTGAAAGCCGTAAAACCAAAGGATTCATTATGCAGCTCTTTGCGGTTTTTCTGTTTGAACGCTGTAATGACTCATATGGCTGTCACACTGATTCCAGTCTACAGGGCATGTGACTGGATTTATTTTCTTTATCTGAACGTGAAGGTAGCATCTGAAATGTCTCTAGGATACCTTTAAAAGGGGTAATCTGGCACTCGATGAGGAGTTTCCCTTTGGCCTTAAAACAGAACCAAGATCTCCTTCCACATCTTATTCCGTCCATTAAGTGAAAAACTGATATACTGGGTCAGTGCTTGAAGTATATCAGTATTGACCTAGGATCAGTGCTTCAGATATATCAGTTATGATCTAGGTTCAGTGCTTAAGGTAAATCAGGAGTGCATTTTGTATAGACGAGCAACCTCATTCCGCTGAAATAGCCCACATACGGCTCAGTTTAACCCGCATCTTAATGGCATGAAGGGGGGAGTTCAGAAAAAGGAACACAAGGTAAACACTCCAGTGAAATCATTGCACAACTCAGAAATATATGAGAAAGGAAATACAATGCGCGCGCGCCTTAATGCAAACACATTTGGATCCTGGGAGGGGCTCATAATGTCAAACATGCAGTGTGTGTATGTGCGTTTGTGGGTGTGTGTGTGTATCTGTTCTGATGGAATATGAATGCTACAGTAGGGTGCCAAATGATTTCAAAGTTTCCATCAAAAAAGAAGCAACAATAAGCATGCTCACAGCCAATCCCCCCTCCCCTCAGGAAATAAGCCATTTCGACAAATCACATGCAGCCTCGCTCAAGGCATGACTGAACATGTTTATTATGACTCTCATTGACTCAGTCAAAACAGTATGTGGATGCCTCCATAACAGTTCCAAATAAAATAAAATTTTATGATGTCAAATCAAAGATCAAATTAACTTCAAGCATCAACAAAAGGCAGGAGTGGGCAAGAGGAGAGGAGTGACACACTGAGGTTGGAGCGGGGCTAGGAAGTTCCAGAATATCATTTCAGAATGTCCCAGAATTCCATGCAAGAGGGATATTTTCATCCCTTTAATTCATGGATTTTGTTAAATGTGTGTCCACACATTTACATCATTTTGTATTATACTGTATGTGCGTATATAGCAGATGAGTTGATACAATGCACAATGCAGGGAGAAATTCTATGTCTTTTCTATTGCCCACACACAGCTCTCTCATTCTCTTTCGCTTCCTCACACACACACACACACACACACACACACACACTCTCCACGAGCGTTCACTTCACACTTCACACTTCACACAGCCGTTTCCATCTGGCCGCCTGCCTTTCACTCTGACCCAACATTAAAGATAGCTGCTCATCAGAAGCTCTGTGCTTTGGCGCTACAGTGGTGTTCAGCCAATCAGAGACCAGGAGAGAATGCAGAGCCATAGCATCTCCTCATGCCATTTGACAAGAAAACATGCTCTTTTGGAGCACCCCGCCACAACATACACCGGTGTGGACCAAGCAACGAGTCCTATTTGAAATACTTTGGATTTGTTGCTAACGTCGATACACATATTCTCAACTCTGTCTTTGAAGACCTGGGTTCTCTTACCTCATACCTCTTGAGAACACCCACCAACTTGTTGACTCTGTGTTGCCATGGTAACATGGTGCATTTGTCTTGGGCAAAAAACTTGATAAAGCAGGAAGAGGATTCTGAAGATGACGTACTTGGGGCAAAATTATATCCTTTGAATCTGTGATTGGTGTCATTTTCTTCTATTGTTCTTTTTATCTATTGATTCTGTCATTTCATAACTCACCACAGACTGTATAGATTTACATTACATTCATTTGGCAGACGCTTTTATCCAAAGCGATGTACAATAAGTGCATACCGAAGGTCATTGAAACAACTACAGACTGGTCAGATAAATTAGTTCTATCAAAATGTATCAGCTATCCACAGACATGGAGATTGAGTCTAGTTCACATCGCAAGTTCTGGCTAAGTCAGTAAGACATGATAAACTACATCACAATCAAGACTCTAGTGTTACATGAGTGTTAAAGAATCAAGGTACAGGATACAAGAAACAGGAAACAAGTGCTATGTGAAAGTGGTAATAGATAGGTGGGTCAGTCAAGGTAGAGTCTGAAGAGGTCTGTCTTCAGACCACGACAGAAAGCAGGCAGTGATTGAATGGTTCGGAGAGGAATGGGGAGTTTGTTCCACCACTGGGGAGTTAGGGTGGAGAAGTTGTGCAGACGCACAAATGTCAGATTTTAATTTCACGTTCAAACAAAAAAAAATCTGAATTTCACAATCAAACAAAATAAAATCTCACTTTCATACTGAAACTAAAAAATTCAGAATTACACATTCAAACCAAAAAGAAAACATCATCATTTACTGCAATTTACTTTCTAAACTTTTTGAAATTAATTTCTTAACACAAAAATCTAGAAAATAAGTGGCGGACAACCAAACTTTCTTTATCATTATCCACATTAATACAGTAGAAAACCCCATGCATGGAGACTCTTGGTTATGATTTTAGTCAGTTAAATGCAGTGGTTGCTGAATGTATTATTAAAATGTGTTCTTTTTTCCCCTCATAACAGGAACACAAGAAACACCAGATTTCTTCCCCCTTCATAGGCCTAAGTCCCCAGCTTTCTCTAGTTTTATTTTATCTTAAAATGGCCCGGGGTGCTTTGTGAGAAACAAGAAATACAAGAAGCGATGTTGCTTGTGCCTGGAAGGAGGTCACAGACTGAGCCCAGTCCTACAGGTGTGATCGCTCATCAATCAAAGTCTGACATGTGAGGGACTCTGACACAGTCGTGCACGTTTTAGCCCGTCTCACTGCATTCAAAGCCACTCACGCTTGTGCCAAGCACAGACTGCGTATGGTTAGTTATTGGCCGACGAGCGGTTCATTTGTGGCATCGAAGTGCATAAATGTGTCTCGGAGCCGCCGTTAGGGGTCATCTGTTTTGTGGGATGGGCGTTGAAAAATCGGAAAAATATTATACCGTCGTTATGTACGTTATGCAAATAGTTGCGCCTTTTTTTTGAAGGAGAATATCAGGTCATGTGACTTCTCTTCCGCCCTTCCACGTTGCATTCAGAAGTTTAAAGTGAATGTAATCAATGCACAGAACAACTTACCAAAGGAACTCTGAGCTGTTCTGTTAAAAACATCTGATAGGAGAGCGAGGTCCGTTTGAACCCTTCATTAAAAAAAAAAACATGAGCCAAACCCAGGAAAGTTGTTTATTTGAAGACAATAAAGCATACTCCTACAAATATTCCATTTCATTTGAGTTTTTATGAGGAAGTCATTTTGACAAAAATGAAAGGGACAAGTAGCGGTCTATCTGCATCACTGCATATGGGTGATTCCTGCCTTTACTTGTGTTCCTAGTGATTAAACGCATGATTTGCTTAAGAAGCTAAAGTACAGCTAAGCATGTTTGTGAATGGAGAACATGCAGATTGTAAGCTACAAGGATTAATCCTGCTGCATGGCTCACAGGTTGACAGCTAATTAGTGGGTCTTTCTTTGCCAGCTACAGAATACATAATATATGGCGTAGGCTCCTCTTCCAAGCGTGTTTTGCAGGAATGTTTTATTGGCGCATGTCGAAACAGCGAGGGAGCCAGTATCCCTGCGTCTGCGACAAGCATCAGAAAGTTCCAGAAAGAAATTTGAAATTGTGCCCATGCATGAGTGCATACATGCATATCCATGGTCAGGTGTGATATGGGTCCAGACTGGGAGTGTGGCGTGACCCAACTACTCACCCATTCCTTTTACACTGCTCACTCACAGTATAAAAGAAGACAATTTAATTTACAACTTTAACGCGTCTCTAATGGAGAGCTGCCATGGAGGAGAGGGGTGGAGGAAGGAGAGGAACGTTTATAGCAGGGAAGTTTATAGCAGGGAAGCCCAAACCATGGCCCGGGGCTCAAGGTCTTTGGCTTGGCCCACAAAAGGAGTGGTAATTTAAAATAATCATTTGAAAAGGAAACATAAGAAGTAAGTCTGATCCAAGCCGTTTGATATATACTATGCTGTAATAGTGCACATAGTATAGTACAATATTCTACTTCAAAAGTTCACGTAATACTTTAGTTCAATGCTTCACTCACACATAATGCTGCAAAACTTTGTATCTACAGTACTTTGCACCTGGGAATTTGAATATTTTGGTCCATAAATGGTTGCTGAGGTTATGATTTTGGCCCAGGTCAGGGCATGCCTGGGTTGGGAACCCTTCCTGATCTTTACCAGTGAGTACCTCACTCCTAGTCTCTCTTCCAAGCAAGCACTAAAGGTGCATACAAATTTCACAAATCTCTCACACAGAGGGACATGTGACCAGGGGCGGCGTATGGGGGGAAATTTAGGATGATTCCAAGAGCCCTGGCTGATAGGGGCCCTCAAAGAAATTGTGCCTAATTGCACAGGGATGGGGTGGCCTGGAGGTGTGGGTCCCCAATGTGACATTTTCATGGGGCCCAATATCCCTGGCGGCACCCCTGCCTGTGGCCCTACACTGTGCCAGAGAGAAAGAGGTGTGTGTCTTTGTCTGTGTGTCTTTGTGTGTGTAGAGAAGACATTTCCCCTTTTTTATTTTTTTGACAAAAATGGAACTTTACTGAAATAATTTCGGTTACATTTCTCCTCACGAGTCAAATCAGGAAAACCTGTGAGTCTGTGCAGAAAAGACACACAGGTGTACGAGCACACACACACCCCCCCCCCCCCCCACACACACACACAAATGGTTCCCACCAATTCAACTCCCTCTTGGGAAGGAACAGAAGACAACACCGCAGAAACCGAGAAACCATTAGCGTCTTAACGGCGTCTACGCCGCCACTCGCCTCCCGGTTTTCGACTCAGCGCTAACCTCCGCTGTAATCGCAGCCCTATTCTTCTTAATCCCCTCTTCCTTTCACACGTGAGGGCCCTGCAGGCAGTAAACATGCGTGTGTACACACCTCCGTCCCTGACATACTTTCCCTTCCCCGTGTGTGACTGACAGGCCTACCACCCACAGAGTGGTGGGGGACGGGGGACGGGGGACGGGCGGCATTACCACAAATCCCCCGAAAACTAAAGGAATACACTTTTGGAATAACAGCTAAATCTCCCCTCGCTCCCAAAAAGCAACTCTGTGACATTACACAATGGAGGACTTACCAGGGTTAGCCCTGCAAAAGCAATCCTAAACCTCATTACCATTATCCTCGTTACAAAGAAAAATATGAGAAACCCAGTTTAGTCTTTAAAACAATATTTTACCAGTCCTAGGATATAAATGATGCCTCTAATGGGCATTGCTGTGCCCAGATGTGGTTGTTTTTCTCCGGTGTTTTAATAAAAGAAGTTTGAGAAAGGTGAGGGAACTGTGGCTGGAAATGCAGAGAGGTATTAAAGCTAAATAAGACCGGGAGACGCCGGCTTTCATTGGAACAAGAGCCTTTGACTATATTTCAGGACCATGTTTGTCGGCATTTAGAAACTTCAAAAGAAAATGATGTGTCACAAAGACAGGATTTAAATAGCAGGGTTTCTCCCATCCAGTTAGACCTGTTATCTACACCCTTCCATTCGTATATGAACCAAATTCTCCCCAGTGAAACGCTTTAGGGAGGACCGTGACGGCAGCATTCTGCGCAGATGAGCCGCCCACCAGCACGTCTGCGCCGATGAGCCGCCCACCAGCACGTCTGCGCAGATGAGCCGTCCACCAGCACGTCTGCGCAGATGAGCCGCCCACCAGCACGTCTGCGCAGATGAGCCGCCCACCAGCACGTCTGCGCAGATGAGCCGCCCACCAGCACGTCTGCGCAGATGAGCCGTCCACCAGCACGTCTGCACAGATGAGGCTCATCTGGGCTCTGCTACAGCCAATCAAATGCCGTCATGCAGGGAAGCCGGCCGCAGACAGGATTCCACGCAGACTGTCTGACTCGTTTTACATTACAGTGCAGTTACTTCGCAGAGCAGCTTACAAAATGGAGTTTCACTTTGATGGGAGGCTTAATGAACACGTTAAATACAGGAAAAGAAACACGGCCTTCAAAATAAACGAACACACAAACTGCATCACTGGCTGCGGCACTCTTTGTACTGGGTGCACAAAATTGTGCCCTTTGCGATCGTCCCCGCCCCCTGTTCCACGATTGTGATGTCCACAAAAGTGAAGACATTGGCTGAGTTGGAAGTCTGTAGTAGTCTGTCCCACTTAGAATCTCATAATCTCATCGCATCATGTCATTCCACCACCACAATTCCCACTGACGTGCACAGGATATTCTGTATCATACACACTGCCAGGATATTTTGTATCATACACACTGCTCATTGTACATTAGCATACAGTAATTAAGCGTCATTAGCATAAGTTTTGTTGCTCCTCATACGTTAGTTTCAGCTTGGCCAACACTGTTTATTCCTGGCAGTGACTAAAACGGGCAGAGTTCCGGGCCCTTCCGCAGGCCCCATCCACCGTTTCTCTGATGTGTTTTGTTTGGCCGCGGCCGAGCGCAGTTCGTCTCTTTGAACCAGGAGGTGCGTCAATGAGAGTGAGGGGAACACCTGCGGACAGACGCGCGGGGGCGGGGGCGGTGGACGGGGGAAGCGCTGGGAGTCAGGACCTCTCTGCAGGGCGTGGGGAAGGGGCTGTGTGTCTGTGTGATGTCCGTGTGGGTAACAGTGTGTAAAGGCTGGCCCTTATGCAAGTGCACACACATATACACACACAAAATCTCCATATCACATCTCCACACAATCTCTGCACACGTATACACACACACACATACACACACTCAGTCATTCACTCGTACACACACACACACACACACACACGCATGCCCACACACACACATACACACACACAAATTCCTGCCTTGTTAAATAAGTTGGGGAGGCTGGTAGATTTGACTTCCTGAGGAAACTCCCTCTATTGTTCCTGCGCAGTAACTCCGCCCCCTGCGAGGTTTGCACAGCGAATAGCAGCGCAGCTTTGATTACGCTTTGAGCTCACCACTTCCCTTCCCGCAGGAAGTCTGCTCCTTTTGCTAACACTGATGTGCCCTTTCCCTGGGTACTACTCCACCCTGCATTCATTCCAAACCACAAAACAAATTCTTATTATATTTCATACGACATTCTCAAACCTGAAAGGCCCAGTACAATTCCTGTGTTTATACACACACACAACACACACACATATGTACCTGTCCACAGGAATATAAGTCTAATTCCAGCAGTCTAACTATCATTCACAAGTTCATCAAGAAATGTAGCTAAAATGCCAATCCTACCGTAATGTAATATTTAGTGACATCCTGAAATGGATACAGCCCCCAGCTTTATAATTCCACAGGAAAACTGCTGTGGAAAACCTTCATCACTCTTAGTGGTAGGAACAAAATATTGACATCATTCTTTTCCTTTTCATTCCTATAAAAAACATATAGGCTTATTTCAGAAAACCCAAGAGACATTCCAGACACTGAAGTGAAGGTTTCGTTAGTGTGTGTGACCTCTGGCCAAATAAAAGTGTCAAGTGTTCATAGTATGTTGATCATACACTCTCAGGGTCTCAAAAAGCCCCTCTGTGTCTACACAGAAGAACCCTCTCCAGTACAAGGGTTCGTTGTCAGGTTCAGTCTAGTAGGATCTTTCACACTTTTCACTCCAACCATAGAGTATTCCATAAAGAACTAAAAAGGGTTCCCCTATGAAGACGTAGAACCCATTTTTCTGAGAGTGTAGTGTCTTCATAGTGTAGATTATAGTTTTTCTATCTCAAATTAGATTTTTTAGATATATGTTTTTTGCAACAAATTAACTGGTCTGCTACCAATGCAAAACATAATGAGATAAAAGTAGGAAATAGTATAGTTACTGGCCAAGATTCCCAGAACGTGTGTGTGTGTGTGTGTGTGTGTGTGTGTGTGTGTGTGTGTGTGTGTGTGTGTGTGTGTGTGTGTGTGTGTGTGTGTGTGTGTGTGTGTGTGTGTGTGTGTGTGTGTGTGTGTGTGTGTGTGTGTGTGTGTGTGTGTGTGTGTGTGTGTGTGTGTGTGTGTGTGTGTGTGTGTGTGTGTGTGTGTGTGTGTGTGTGTGTGCCTGAAGTTACAAGTATGAGACTGTATGCGTGTGGATGCGTCTGCGTGTGTCTTTGTAAGAATGCCATTTCTCCCCCAAATTGGAATCACCATGCGCCTACGTTTCCACACAGAGTACCAGTATCTTATAAAATTTTATGCTGCAGGTATTTTTCATTGTTATGTCTGCGGTGGATGATACCGCTGGCCCCTTATACGGAAGCGTCTCCAGTAGAGTGGTATGTTTTGACAGCCTGCAAAGCTCAACCCTCGTCCTCGTTCGTCTCTCCGTTCTTCCGCCGCCTTTTCGCCGGGAGCTTCACCGGAGCCCTTTCATGTGTCCCCACGACTCCTGCAATCGCTGTCCGCTTCCTTAAAAGAGCGCTTCGTATCATGGGCCTCAGGGCTAATCTCGCGAGCGTCCCATTACGCGCAGTGCAGAGCGATAGCGGGTTTACAGTTCATGCAATTAATCTGAGCTCTGTTGCCGCTCTGAGCTGAAACACAAACCTTGGCTGCAATTCTACTTCCAATCCCAAACTTTCATGAAGCCATGAAAGCGTATACTTCTGTTCTGAAAGCTGTTATTTCAGTCACACAGCATCAGTCGTTACCATGGCTAATTACTATGTAGCCTATTAACAGTGTCTTCCTATTTACATGCGACTCATTTTAGTTTGCAGCTATAGCCGATCAGTTTTTATGCGTATCTAATAGCGAAAATGACCTGCAAACAGTAAACTTTTGTCTTTCAACTGACTTTCTGACCCACCCCACAAGGCAGTTATTTCATTATTGCAGACAATTTTTAGACTCCCAAGAAAGTAAAAGCAGGAAGACTCCAGTTTAGAAAAAGTAATATATTCCAGGAACACTGTTCTCATCAAATTCTTATGAAGCCAGCCCATCTGGGTCAGTATCAAAGAGTCCAGGCCCAGAATAACAGTGGTGCTCGGTCCCCAGTGAGACAATTAGGCTCAAAGTTCATAATCTTTCATCCCACACCTACAGGTACTGCTGTTAAAACTGCTGTTACATTTGTTTTTTTATAAACCAACCAGAATTGCAAAAAACATTGATTACCTTTTAAAAAACAAATGAAAAAACACAAAACAAAAAAGTACCAATATACAACTGCTTTTTATGTTACATAGCCTTCATTTTTCATTAGATTAGATTGTAATTTATAAAAAAATTAATAATAATAATTTCTTTGAATTAATCTTTCAATTAAATTGTAATTCTCCTTTTGAAAAAATTTAATTAGAAATAAATTATCTTCACACGTATGCATAAATGACTTGTGTCAGCAGTGACCAACACACTGAATTGTTTATTTTAAAGGTTACGCATACAGCACGTTCAAGCGTGAATCAAATTTGTGGGATGGAGATCACTGCATTTCTGTGTGAGTGTGCAGCGCTTGGAGGATCGATTTGTTCTGAATTGTTTTCATACACTCTAGAGGAAAGAAACCACAACAGTCGGTAGTTGGTTAGCTAGGAGCTGTGTTTCCGCATTGGCTGTGCTTGCATGGTGTGCTTCCCTCTCATTTCATTTAGCCGCACCAGTCACGGTGATTTTAAAATAAATTCATTCTTAGTTCCTTAATTCCAAAGTCACCTGCGTAAGCATGTTAATTCTGAATCCTACAAAATGTTGGATTGACAGTTAACGGACGGTTTTATTTCTTTCTCGTTTTAGCTATAATTCTTTTGGCACTTACCATTCTTGGCAAAGGCGTTTTTAATTATGGGTTGAGTGCTACAATAGAATAAATCCCAGACGAAACTAACAATCCTTTAAGTCTAATTTAAACATTAAGGAGGCTTAGCGTGTGTTTCCGTGGGTATTTCTCTAAGCTATTCATTTAATGGCACCTGTCTAAAATATCTCTTTCTGCATGCATGCTTGTGTGTGTGTACATATACATTTTGGTGTGCGTGTTAGAGGCTGTATTCATTTATATGTGTGTCACAGTGTGTGTGAACGGTGTGCACACACATGTGCTTGGAGTTGGACAGCTTTAATGTACAGAAGACCACTTAAAATGGCAAGGCCATATTATGTATATTAAAAATAAGGGTAAGGCGGTTTCTTGATGTTTTACAGTGCATTGGAACCTGGGTAAAAACAAACTCTTTATGTGATAATCCTCACTAAAAGACAAGCTTATTATCATTGTGTATAATGCAATTTTATAGCACACTGCATTCTAAGAAGATGCACCTGATGTATTCCTCGCCCAGTAACATATTTCTCTGCTCGCATTTACCCTTCAGGGACTTATTGTTCCCGCTTATGGGCAATGAAAGAAACCCTGAAGTTGAAGCAAGTAAAGACAAGACTGAATTTTGTTTTGCTTTTAATGGAGATAATATGTATGCTGGCTGAGTGAGTGATATTAACGTCACTGCTGAGGTTTAATCTGTAAAACCACAGGTCCGATTTTCAGGCAGGTTCGGCCTTGACTAAATACCCTCATTCCTCTGGAGGAATTAACATCTTATGTCCACTTAAAGAGCTGTCTGTCCTAAGATGTGTTTTGAACCATTTTGAATGTTAAGTGGTATTGGCTTGTGGTATAAGACATGAATAGTGGAGCTGTGAAGTGTAGTAGCTCAGACTGCTAGGGCTTTGTGTGGATATGAACTGAAAATGACAGGAAAGTGAACTGTAAAAGACAGGAAGTGAGAAAGCTTGCAGCACCTTATATCACTGCTAAGCGATATCTGACATGGAGGATGTTGAGTGGTATGCTTCACCTTAAAGACATAACCATGCACAAAAAAACAAGGCTACATTAAATCATGATGGGTCCCAGTAAACATCAAGTGACGTTCAACTGTGTTATTACACAGTAATTACACAGTAACGACTGAGGTACGCACGGTATAACTACTATATAAATGCATATTTACTACACAGTAACACTTGTTTGCATCTGTATTTCAAGGTTTGATTGCAGTCACACCATTAAAACTCCAGAGCCACACCATTAATGCTGTTAAAATGTCAAATACATTTATTTTACAAGTGTAATTAATGTGTAAATGTTTGTACTTATTGGTCACACTTATCGGTGTGTATTACAAGAGAATAATTTTCGTAGCTCCTAAACATAGCCCTATTCGCATCCACCCTTACATTTTCTGTTTTCCTAACCTTATGTGTGTTAAAGTAATTTTTTAATGAAAAAATACATACGGCTCTGCTGTTAGGCCCATATCGGTCCCGTGGGAAATTTAATCGTTCTGTGAATTTGTCCGGATGCAAACGCTGATTGGTTTAACGTGTGTAATTAAGGAAAGACAATAAGCCATCTGATGTGCAGTTTGAATGATAAAACACATCCGTCTCGATTTGATTTGATTTGCAATGATCATATTGAATGTCTTTGTTTGTTATGTTTGTGTAGTGTGGGTCTGCCCCACTGTCTATGTCTTTTTTGTTGTTGCTGGGGCTACAACTGAAGTTCCCAAGTGGGAAAGTTATTCTATTCTATCCTATTCTATTTCCCACAGCAGAGGCAGTGCTGAAACAGAGAAGCTTTGCTCCAGAGCCACAAGTCCTGGTGGTAAGTGCATGATGCAGGACGATAAGTTGCCTACTTGACTCACCGGACCATCGAAAGGGTGTTATTCAACAATAGCGCAGAGAGAAACAAAAATCTAATCGGAAGCGGAAACCGTACCTTTCTGTTCATAATCTCTGTTCAAATCTTTATGTTTTAACCGGATCAGATCCCTTGCCAGGTTGTTCAGATGATGTCAGTCATTACTATGAGGGAAAAAAGCCACAGTTATGTTGAAGAAGTATTGTGGTCTTTATTTATTTAATTTTTTTGCAATCCTGCTTCAGTTTTTTTTATTTTTCCTGCCACTGAGTGGTCTAGGCCCAGTTCAGCTAAACACATAGAAATCTATTGATAGACCTTTTCGTTTAGGGTTATCACTCGTTCAAAAGGCTAATACGGAATCGTCCCGTATGAAGAATCAAATGTTTCGTTCCTTATTGAATCAATGCGTGTCTTTCACAATAGTGAGAATAACATAATCATGAATAAAATCAAACTAGTTTCACATGAAAGATCGGTGGGAGCAGGCAAGCGCGAAGTGTGTCAGATTCATGAATGTTGTAAACCGTTAAAAACTTGCATATCGTCATTGGTCTTGTTTTGTCTGGTTTTGTTTTCCATTTTCCCTTTGTTTGAAGACTACTCTCTGTCGAGCTGCTGCTAAATATTTTTCTGTTGGCGGTATTTAAAAATGGCATTTGTGGTCTGCTGGAGATTCTTGCGAATATTGTTTGACCAATCAGTAATGTTCAGTACCGCAAGCTACACCTCAATAGTTCCGAACCATCGAAAAAAACTAAAAAGGGGGATAGGAACAATGCCCCAGGAACCAGAATCGGCCCTGATTCCTCTGGTGGAAAAGGGGCTTTAGTTCCTGAGTTCTGCAAAAAGCTCCTGAGTACCAAAAAAGGTTCCTGTGGTGGTAAGGGGGCTAAACGTTCCCAGTGCCGGCAGAGCTCTTAGAGAAACGCTGTTAATTTGACCGTCCCATTAATAGTTAATTTTGAGATCAGATGACGGATGTGAGCAACCTGCCGAAGGCGGTAGCTTTGTAATTCATCTTCGGCTGGCGGGCTAAGCGCAGATTTGATTTGGCCTGAGGCGCTGAACAGAGGCTCGTAAATACGCCCAGCATGGCTCAATAGGTGTTTCGTGCTGTACGTGAAACCAGTATGGACAGAACCTTCCCAAAGCCCCTTTGATGCATTTTTGCCGCCAAAGCAGCTGAACCCAAGTTACAATTCGGCCATGTGCAATTAAGGGTTAATTAAACATCCCAGCTGTGAGTTATAAGCAATGAAGTATACTCCTGTGCAGCGAATGCATGAAGAATAGAGCAACAATTTATGCATTTGTGTAAAATACATGAAAATAGGTCCAATAGTTTTCTGGACTAGATCTTTTTCAAGAAGGTTGAACAGCTTTTGACAACAGGTAAAAGCGATTCAGGTTAGATAATATTTCTGTTATAGTTCATCATTTGGCAATCTTGCTCCCTCTTTTAAAGATAATATGTAATTCGGTCACATACAGTCCCAAATGTCTTGCCGGGCATGTTCCTCTCTGTACAAGTTATTTTCCATTTCAAACCAATCCATCAACACCAGACTACACTAGGGTGACTAAACCACCTGCTCTTGCTGAGTTTTTAATAATCACAGGATAGTAGCCAAATGCATAGCCTATTGGTCTCGCAAAACACTGTTATGAAACCAGGGAAAGAAAGTGTATAGTCATTATGCATCAGCTTTTTAGTGGGTAATATAATGCGAAATGTATTGTTAATCAAGTCACATAAAGATTTCAGTTTGTACATAGAAGAGTTTGAATATTTTGAATATAACTGTCTGCTGTCACCTCCCTTATTCCTTGAAGTCATCGAGTAAGTTGTGCCAAGCTGTTGTCATACTTTTGTAACAGCTGATGTAAAAATTATTTAGCTTATTTTGCGCACTCTCAACTATTTCGCTCACACAATGGCTGCTTTCCGCTGGGTTTCCTGCGCCCGGGCGACCGCGCCGCGAGGTCAGAGCATCCCGCACCGCGTGTGACGTCGGTCCCGGACCCGGGAGAGTGGAACGGTGACCCTCGCGCATTAGGGGACACTTCCTGCGGTCTCTTTGTGGTCCATTTCCTCCCACAAACCTGCTCTTTCCTTCCTCTGCTTTCAAAAGCAGCTGCTTGAAAACACTCCGCTGCGACGTGCAGCCTGGGATATCAACAAGTCTCACATAATCTATATCTTTCACAATAGTTGAGAGAGCAGAAGGAAAGCATGGGCTCTCCCTGATTAGTGATGCATTCTCTGATTTTCTGATATCTCAAATTATCTTATTGGCCATTGAGGATTCTGTGCCTCTCCAAGCAGCTGACCAGGGCCAGTTATCAGGTCCTGTGTTTGAAATGTTGAACCAGAATTTTGAATGTGGGACCTGACAAAATAGTTGACATTGGAGAGGGGCGATTGAGCACTTTTTAAATTCTCCTGTAACAATCTTACGTGTTCTTAGGTGTGTATTTGGCATTGAGGGGGGTGTTGTGTTGTTCCCAATCAACTTCTGTAGTTTTACACCTTTCTGACATTTGAGGGAATAGGGTTCAAACCCAAGACCCCCCCCCCCCCCCCCCCCCCCCTTGGCGACATTTCTGATCTCTGGAGCTGGGCTTGGAACTCAAAGGCTGCGGGTTTGATTCCCTGCTGGGGCACTGCTGTTGAACCCTTGAGGAAGGTACTTAAGCTGAATTGAAATGTAGTCCCTCTAGATATCAGAGCTTCTGATAAGTACCAAATTGTAAGTGAAACATCATGACCACAATGCATTCACTGCCATATAAGATTTGCACACGTCACATTTTCTTCTAAACATTATGTTTTCCTTCTCCAAAGCTGTCTGCCTGTATAAACATGCTCATGAATGGACTGATGAAAATGTTCTTCCTCCAACAAACCACTATGGTTATTAGTTTCTGAGTTCATTCAGGGTCAGATGTTTGTTGTATATCTCCCGATGACAGATGTCTGAAGAGTTATTTGTTTTTTCCTTGTGGCTGCTGTGCAGGGAAAGGCTTGTAGGGAAACATAGACGTGCATTTCATTTTTCACCACAAGATTCAGAAACGCACGCAACTGTCTCAAGTCTATAAATCTATGAGCAGGAAAGTGTCAGTGAATGTAAAAAAAAAAATGTCAAAAAAAAAACGAGGCCAGCAAAAATAAATAAATAATGTCAAGAACCTAATGACCTTCCTGCTCCTTTCACACAGGTTAGAAAAACCAAATATTTTGTAGAAACCACCAAAAAATAATCTTACCGATGATCGCAATCTCTAATGTCCCACCATGTGTCATACCAGGAAAGTATAGTTCTTACTGTAGGCCTATTGCACTTTCTGTGAAGTTTGGCTGGAAGACTGACAGGAGTGGTCTTAACAGTGAAACAGTTTCACTGCACAATGAGGGGACAAATTGTATAATTATATAATTGCGATATCATATCTTGATAATCATAGCGTAAGGTAATTTAAAGCTATTTCATGGCTATTTTTTGCTAAATCTGACCCCCTGGATCTTTATCTGCCCATTTAGAAAGCAAACGTACAGAGTCCTGTGATCGTTAAATGGGGAGGCGTTATCAGCGAAAGTCGTAGGTAAACACGACGAGCTTGAGTCACTCCTAGAATGCCAGGAATGCGAGAGTCAGCTGAAATGAACAACACGGTCCCAACGAATCACAATCCTCCAAACAGCTATGACCCTTCGACATTACTCTCAACACCGAAATTCACCCATGATTGGAAACCACTTGAGATAAAATGAGAAAAATACTTAGAGGCGTACCTCCGAAGGTCAAGGCACACTGCAGACGGAGTTTGTAGTCTTCGCCATTGTTGTCTTCGCCCGCATAGTCTTTCGGGAAATGCTCCTGCGAAGACAGCCTCTTCTTGATTCACAGTGATTAGTCAAACCCCCTCCGGCCTTGTGATAATCAACATGTCCAATGGTGACAATGCTGGTGAGTTAGGGCAGGATCTGGCAAGACAATAAGTTGTATAATAAGGGTCTCCGTTGCCTCAGGCCTGTGCGTCTGATGAAAGATTTAAGTCGACTGATTGGGAAAATGGAACCTATTTGAAATATGAGACCACACTAGGTATACAAACTGTTGCTTTTCCATCATATTCCTTGAAAGAATTAATACTTTACATACTATTTTTATGGTTTTAATTTCTGGCTCAAATCTAGTAGGCTCAGTGCCAATCCTAGCCTTTAAGGGGCCCTAAGCAGAATTTGATTTCCCCCGCCCAATCCAACATTATAACTAATATACTGTATATCCTATTTTGGAATAAGTAGGTGGGCCCCTGATGGTCACAGGGCCCTAAGCAGCCGCTTATGTGGCTCATTGAATCGAGCCAGCTCTGAGTCGGCCTACAATGTGTGAGGGAGATTTTTTGCAGAGATACATGCAGGTGGCACAGATGTTTTCCACAATCTCACATAGCATTCAGCAGGGAAAGATGGTCCAAAATAGATGAGAAAAGGTGGAAGTAACTGGCACGAATCCTGAAAAGGTAAGGTCACGTGAATGAAACTTGGGACAGACTAATGTTCACAACTCAAATTCTATTTTTAACAGACAAAAACCTGGACGTGTATCTGTAAACACCTCACACAGGCTCATAGAAGCTCCATAGATATCACTATAATTTTAAAATCAACACCTTTGAGTTAAATGTGATTTACATAGTCAGAAACATAATTTTAAATAATTAAAGCGAAATAACAAAGTAATGTTTACGACTAATGGAACTAAACACAACTGAACTGAAATCTAAATTCAGTTTTTCTCAATTGCCAAGTCTGTATGAATTTAACTGTGCTACACGGGACCAGCAACAAATAAATGTACAAAAGACTCTACAAAACAACAGGTTAGTTATGCTTCCTCTCATGCAAAATGCAAATGTCAAGTATGTTTTCGCTGAACAGTAAACACAGATGTCTACACTTGACCCAAACTTCAACTGGAAAAGGCTCACCAATCAGAATGTTCACAGCAGACAGCAAGATAGCAGTTACTCCCACAAGTGTGAATCTCTATGGTACAAGATGCAGATTGGCTAACAATGATTATTATTTTCTTTGAGAACAGTTGACCTTGAGGCAAAGTGTTTGCACATATTTTTATTAGTGGATTGCTATGTATGGGTTTCATACTCCCCCTTGTGGTGGCAGTTTGTAATTGAGTCTGAATTTTTTTCCCTTTTTCTCATGAATTAATTTTTCTTGGCCATACATTGGAGGGAAATTAATGGCTTGGTTTTTTAGATACAAAAATACATTTCTCATTCCACATATTTCTTCATAATTAAAACCTATAATGAATGATGGGATAGTTAGTCACAGATGCTGTATCACCACCAGCCTAAAGATGTAGAGCTGAAGTGTAAATGAAAAATCTAAATTCTGCCACCCAATTCTGCAAGTCACCTCTCACAAATGACCTCATCCCTCTTATCAACTTTCTGATCTGTGACAGAATGGATCAGCTGCGATCCTCAAGTATTCTGCCTGGGAATCACTGGCCATGATTAGATGATATAGATTAGATTAGATTAGATAGATAGATAGATAGATAGATAGATAGATAGATAGATAGATAGATAGATAGATAGATAGATAGATAGATAGATAGATAGATAGATAGATAGATAGATAGATAGATAGATAGATAGATAGATAGATAGATAGATAGATAGATAGATAGATAGATAGATAGATAGATAGATAGATAGATAGATAGATAGATAGATAGATAGATAGATAGATAGATAGATAGATAGATAGATAGATAGATAGATAGATAGATAGATAGATAGATAGATAGATAGATAGATAGATAGATAGATAGATAGATAGATAGATAGATAGATAGATAGATAGATAGATAGATAGATAGATAGATAGATAGATAGATAGATAGATAGATAGATAGATAGATAGATAGATAGATAGATAGATAGATAGATAGATAGATAGATAGATAGATAGATAGATAGATAGATAGATAGATAGATAGATAGATAGATAGATAGATAGATAGATAGATAGATAGATAGATAGATAGATAGATAGATAGATAGATAGATAGATAGATAGATAGATAGATAGATAGATAGATAGATAGATAGATAGATAGATAGATAGATAGATAGATAGATAGATAGATAGATAGATAGATAGATAGATAGATAGATAGATAGATAGATAGATAGATAGATAGATAGATAGATAGATAGATAGATAGATAGATAGATAGATAGATAGATAGATAGATAGATAGATAGATAGATAGATAGATAGATAGATAGATAGATAGATAGTCCAAGTAATCAATTCAATTAAAATGTATTTGTACAGAGACACTGCCACAAAGGCGCTTTACAGAGGAAACAGAAAAAGGAAAACTGGGCAAAAACCAGGACTGAACCCCCCAAAAAGTAGCAGCTATACATGTGCTTTTCTCCCATTTAATACCATTATGATAACATTTAATACCGTTATGATAACATGTATAACATTAACCTCACATTGTTACATACCTGTATAAGTTCATGGTCTATGGAGACCAAACACCACAGGTGCATAGCCACCCTAATGTATAACATTAACCTCACATTGTTACATACCTGTATAAGTTCATGGTCTATGGAGACCAAGCACCACAGGTGCATAGCCACCCTAATGTATAACATTAACCTCACATTGTTACATACCTGTATAAGTTCATGGTCTATAGAGACCAAGCACCACAGGTGCATAGCCACCCTAATGTATAACATTAACCTCACATTGTTACATACCTGTATAAGTTCATGGTCTATGGAGACCAAGCACCACAGGTGCATAGCCACCCTAATGTATAAGGTGGTCCTGGACCATGAACAAGGGGCATCATTCTTCATGGCATGCATTGCTATTTCAGACATAATGTGACATAAAAGAGTAAATCTGCCATTAGACATTAAAATACATTTAAAGTGTCTTATTAAGAACAAGAACGTTTATCATACAGGGGGTGCATCTGTGGTCGGAAGCAGCACATACAGGGGTCCCTTACAGGACTGAGGTTCAGAAACCCCTCTTTTAGAGCATCTGGGTTTCAAGGTATCTTTTATTTTCTTGGAAAGGGACATTTCAGTAACGATCGGACTGAAAGTGGCATGTGTAAGCTTTGTTCACTGGCAATCCCTCTGTTAAATATGGAATCCCTTACTGAAATGGAATATATTGAAAACACACAGAAATAAAGTATATTATCGGGATACTGCAACACATCACAATATATGGGAAAATACACAAATCATTTCCAAATTTATAAATATATTACACTTCTGTAAAATGTATTTATCATTATATTTTTTTTTAAAATGCTTTTAATATGTAAAAAGGCCACGTATTTAAAATATACCGCAGTATATTGCAAAAGTGATGCCATGTAATATGCACCAGCCACACCAATTTGATTACCATGTGTACATAAAAAACACTCTTATCATTACCTACCTCAACTACAAATGCACACGTTTACAGTTCCCATTCAGTAAAGCCCCTGTAACATCACTACTTAAGGACCCAAGTCCAACACATAAAAACAGCATACAGATTAACCCATTTCTTTTCTGCAACTCTTTATACATGAAATTATTTCCGAGTTATGACATCATCCACCCCTGACAAACAGACAAAAAGGCAAGGGAGAGAGGGAGTAACAATGCACAGAAATTATTGTGTTTGTCCTGTTGATATTATCACTAGGGAAGGCGCCCTCTAGGGGTGGACAGAAGACGGAACCCTTTCCTGAGCAGCTTTTATGGCACAGTGTTAACTATTACACTACTATAAATGTTTTTTTGTGGACTTTGGATTTGGATTTGCATTTCTTGTAGCCCACAAAAAACTTTCCCATGCTTGCTGGCAGGAGAAGTCAGGGAAGGACTACTTCTACAGGGAACAAACCGTGTTATGTGACATCGTAGGTAGACTTCTGCTTTCGCGACTGGCTGTATCTTAAGTAAGTAATGGTGATTATTTTTATTGTCTATTCCACTGTACAGATATATTTATGTACATATTGTCTGTTTTCATTGCCTTTTGTCTTATTGTTAGATGAAAATATGTATAAAATATGCTCACTAAAATACATTTAAAAAAATACACAGATGAGGTAAACCCATGAATATTTCATATACGAACAGTACAGATATAAATATAGATATTGTAGAGGCACCATGTCAAAACATTTGCAATTTGCAAACATTTGTCATGTTTCTACATGTAACCAGGAAGTAAACCAAAGGTAGTCTACTGTATTGTCCAAAGCTGGCTGTTTGCTTGTAGGGGTGGAATCACCGTGAGCAGGAGAATGAAGGTAGAAGACAGGATACAGCTTCTGAAATTCTTCTTAATGGTTTTCAATGGCGTCTTTGTGGTAAGGCTTCCAACGTGACATAGGTGTTCTTCATCTCCAAAACTCTGAAGGCTTAAATTCAGTTTCTGATGCTTCATCACAAAGCTGTCTGTATGCATTTGCCTGCTCAAAAAATGCAGTGGCCTTCAAAGGACATTAATACTTTTCCAGGTTTTTAACCAATTAAGTTGTCATGAAATAATGTTCTTAAGCAAGCAAACAACAAACCCATTTTTAGGTGTTGGGTTTCCCTATTTGATGTAAAACTAACTTTTTTTCCCTCTCTAGATAATTGGACTAGCTGTCTTTGGGTGCGGAATATGGATTCTGTTTGACCAAAGCAGTTTTGTAGTGACCATTAGTGGCGGTGAGTAGGCTATCTCTGTGCCATCCACGGTTTTTCTGTTTGTGTGGGGATTACAAACCAGATATCTAAACCTGTACTGCTGTTCGGTCCGTTGGAATGCAAGTCTTGCACTGAATAATGGGAGCTTAGCAACAGGGCAACCAGGAAGTAAAGACTGAAAAAAACCACTGCCACTTTTATTCAGGTAAGACTGATAGCATTACCAACAACTGGCATAGCGTTCAGAGACTACATGCTTTACCTTGTAGCTAAAGCATTGTTGAATGTAAAATGTCTATCTATCATAGTGATGCCCCACAAACTGCCAGGACTCTAAATGTAGAAACTTGTACTGGCACAATGCCCTCTTCACTTCCAAACCCACTTGAACATCGGGTTGAACATTGGACTGACTAAGACGAGATGGCCGAATCACCAGTCGTCTTCCTCCTGGTGCAGCAGGTCCTAGCACCAAATCTCAAGGACGTCAGAAAACAAATACAATCAAAGTGCCTCTCTATACTGGTTTCAGTCATATTTACTGTCTCCACAGATGCTCTTAACAAGAGCAATGTTATTGTGACTGGACACATAAAGCGCACGCCATACAAACAAACTGCAATCTGCTGTAGAACAGAACAGAATACAATAGTTTATCGTCCTCCAGGGAGTTTTCATGGCCTTGTACATTTTTAACACGGAATCAACAAACCGTCATCCAGACGTCCGCAGTTTCCAATAAGATACTGCACCCGGTCACAGATAAATGTATTGGCGGACAAACACAGCAAATGGAGGCGGATGGTGGCAGAAGTGCTTATAAAAATTTGGGGTGACTGTGGTTGTGGGGACGAGTCTTGTGATGACACTTGTTTTTGAGCCCTGAGAGTCGAGCAAATGCCCTTTGACTGATGTCGGCCCTGTGACTGATGTTGGCAACCCTAGCCTGGAAGGCCAAAGTGTCCTCTTGGTTTTTGCTTTCACCTTAAAATGAGCAACCAAATCAGGCCCAAGAAATGAGGTGATGGAAGTTAAATGTCCTTTAATTAAGTAAGTGCTGAGTAACAGCGTATATGAGCAGACCCTCGGGCCCTCCAGGACCTTGAAAAGTCCTGCTCTATGATTACACAGCAGGAAGGCAATGTTGGCATATCCAGGCTCATTTCACTATATGTATGTTGAAACCTTAAAGTTCTTTGAGGATGAGACCACTGCATGACCTTCTTGACTTTAACCCTTTAACTGCCTGCCCACCTGACCAGCAGACTCCATTTTGACTTTTGATTAATCTTGTTGGAAGTGTTGTGGGACATTTAATAGTGTTGAGCAGAGGAATTTATCTCCTTATAATGACCAAGCACGACTAGGTAGATCAAAGAAGAAAAGGATTTATTTTTCTGCAGAAAGAGTCCAGTACTTGCACACACACAAGGTGGTCAAGCATGAACTGAAGAGACGGAGGCAGTCTCCACCATATTTAATCAAACTAATACATAGATTATCTTACTTCTGATTGGTGCATAGTTAATACATAGGCATAGAGTGGAATATAACAACATACATAATTCTATCGTTGATTGGTACATGGTTACACATTACCATATAGTAAAATATACAAAGTCAATGATTGGTTAGATCATGCATATTGAATGAGCGCACAGTGACCCCTAGCCCTTAACGTCACACAAACAGTTTTCAATAACTATTTGGTCTTCGAGAGTCGTCTTGTTTTCAGGAGTGTCTCTTCTGGCTCTCTAGCGATAAGATGGCCTTGCGCCTGGGATGTAAGTGGGTCAGAGGCCACAGGCACAGAGAGGAGACAGACAATAAGGAAAAAGAGAGAGACAGACAGGAAAGAGAGAGAGAGACAGAAATGCACGTAGACACAATCTATAAACTATATATATTGTCTCTGGTTTGCTTTGGCTGACTGAGATATAAACCGAGACCTTCCAGTGGCTAAAGACCCTGCAGTCCGCCATTTCTCTGTCTCTTGAGGATTCAGAGAATTTAATATACATTTCAATTGGTATGCATATATATACAGTATATAGAGATCCTTTCCAAAAAATTAGAATATCATGGAAAAGTTGTTTTTTTTCCATAATTCCATTCAAAAAGTGAAACTTTCATAGATTATAGATTCATTACACACAAAGTGAAATATTTCTAGCTTTTATTTGTTTCATTTTTCATAATTTTGGCTTACAGCTCCAGAAAACCCCCAAAACAGTATTTCAAGAAATTAGAATAGTGTGTCGAAAATCAGCATTTACTTCAGTTATTTCAGAGAATTAATGTTTTAGACTGAGTGTCACACTCTGTACGTGATGGTTTTTGAAGCACTGACTGCCTCCGGTCATCTCTTTTGCTTGTGCACCTTCTCCTGCCACATTTTTCCCTTCCACTAAACTTTCTATTGATATGCTTGGACACTGCACTCTGTGAACAGCCAGCCTCCTTAGCGATGACCTTTTGTGGCTTACCCCATCTTCTGCAGGGTGTCAATGATGGTCTTCTGGCCAATTGTCAAGTCTGCAGTCTTCCCCATACTGAACCAAACTGAGATACCTGTCCAATTTAATGACACACCTGTAGAAAAACTTTGTAGGTGTTTTGAGTAAATTAGATGATTAGAGTGTGACACTCAGTCTAAAACATTCATTCTCTGAAATAACTGAAGTAAATGCTGATTTTCGACACACTATTCTAATTTCTTGAAATACTGTTTTGGGGGTTTTTCTGGAGCTGTAAGCCAGAATTATGAAAAATGAAACAAATAAAGGCTAGAAATATTTCACTTTGTGTGTAATGAATCTATAATCTATGAAAGTTTCACTTTTTGAATGGAATTATGGAAAAAAAAAAAAACTTTTCCATGATATTCAAATTTTTTTGGAAAGGATCTGTATATATATATATATATATATATATATATATATAGAGAGAGAGAGAGAGAGAGAGAGAGAGAGAGAGAGAGAGATCTTTTCTCTAATTACTGTGATTATACTAGTGTGAAAACATCCTTCTCTTCAATAGGTTAAAGATATTAACAGCATGAATAAATTCTCTCTCTCTTCTGCGCATGGTGAATTGTGACTGGTCCCATGCGACTGATGCAAATGTGACTTCCCCCATTTTTCACCTGAAATTTTTCGTCATGTTGGCCTTTTGCTAATTTCCCCACAGGCCAAATGAGACTCGTTGCTGGCGGGCTTTTCGTGATCGGTCTGATTGTGGTTGGTGTCAGCGTCCTTGGATATATAGCCACATCTAAAGAAATACGATTTTTCATCATTTTGGCAAGTATCTCTATCACTTTTGAACACATTTTAAGGCGCTTAATCCTGACACCTGTTTGCCTACACTTTTTCTTTCTGTTAAACCCTTTCCATCCACTACACATGCAACAGTTAATGTCCGCCACAATGTTGGGCCTAGTGGTTTCATATGCTTAGCTTTATATGCCGCAAGCTCATACTCAAACCATTTGGAATATGATGTTCCTCTTTATCTCATTTGTTTTTCTCCTTTTTGTAGTACATGGGCCTTTTAATAGTCATCTTCCTTTGCCAGCTTTTCGTCACATTCGTATTACTCTTGGGACGAGGTGAGGTAAGAATATATTATAAATTATTTAGCTTTTTCCAAACTGACATTTTCCAGAACATTTGAATGAAATCTTATATAACACCACTCTGATGAATTAATGAAGTATATATTTTTTATGAGTATATCCCTTGTGCTCTACAAAGAGTATATCCCTTGAGCGAACATTCCAAACTGCACAATGAATGTTCAATTGCATTTCTATGTAATTGTTTCATCATAGACAATCTTTTTTAGGCACGGGTTGGATTTGCGGGATATGGCTGAAGTGTTTCCAAACAGCTTTTACAAATTCACATGTTCATCCATAGATTCTAACGGCATTGGTGGAGGAGGTGGATGATATAATTGTGGCCTACGGGACAGAAGACGCAAACAGCTCAACCAGTCTCTGGGATGTCCTCGACTCTGTACAGCATTACGTGCGTAAAACACTTTTCAGTTATCAAGAGGTACTCAAAATAAAACCAAAACGCATAAATACTTCTGATTTGTCCCAAAACTAAATAAAATTACTTTTGCTTTTCTCTAGAGCGAGTGCTGTGGTAGAACCAACTACACTCAATGGGAGAACAACACGTTTATTAAATTGCTTCCCGACGATGAAAACGTGTATCCATGCTCGTGTTTCAAATCCAGCTGCCCGCACCTTAATAATGACACTGCGCAAAGGTTTGGCATGGGGTCAGCTGTCTACACAGAGGTAGGAGAGCACGGAATGTAACGCTGAAAGGCCATTGAAAAAATGCTAAATGTGACGCGCTAAATTGAAATAATTGCTGAATAGCTTCCGTCCTTTACATGCCGATGTTATAACCGACCGAGGTCTCAACGGTTTTGTGCGCAGGGTTGCGAGGAACGCATAGAGGCCTGGTTTCTAGAAAACAGCTATGCAATACTGGGCATGGATGCTGGCCTGGTGCTCATTCAGGTAACACAAAAGCAAACACTGGTTGACGTGCAGCACATAAGGTGGTAGACTGTTCATGAGTTAAATCTACGGTAATAACCGGTTGCATTCACATGACATAATGTGATCGCATTTTATGATATGAAAACTGCTTAATGCTTAAAGGGGTGAAAGGGCATAGGTGCAGAGTGAGGGGATTATCAAGCCAATTAAATCTGGCGGAGACATAATTGGCCTGACTGAGAGAGCCGGGTGAGGTGATTGGCTGGAGGGGTTGGCAAAAATGGACAGAGACATGCATGCGAAGACAGACCATTGCCAAAAAGTAGCACTTAAAGGTGATGCATATCTCAGCATTTTTCAAACCTGGGAGTTGTGGATGCTGTGGGGAAATGGATGTATATTTCACTTGTGAGATCAGGAAAGGATACCTACTCTTGATGTAACAACATCAATGTGTTATCCTTTTAAAGATGTGATAGTGTGGTTATTATTCTTGAAAATGTCACATTGGTGTATTTGCACTTAAAAATGTTACATAAGTGTGGTTACTATTTTGAAAATGTAACATTAGCATGATTTCTCTTGAAAATATAACACTTGTGCATTTACTCTTTTGAAAAATGTAACATTTGTGTGTTTGCTCTTTTGAAAATGTAACATTTGTGTATTTACTCTTTTGAAAATGTAAAATTTGTGTGTTTACTCTTTTGAAAATGTAACATTTGTGTGTTTACTCTTTTGAAAATGTAACATTGGAATATTTACTGTTTTCTAGGTCCTCCAGTTTGTTCTCAGCTTGTATTTGTACAAGAGTATAAAAAGAAAAGCCAAACAAGGGGAACTGCTCAGGTGAACCCGGAGACCTTTCAGCCAGCAACAGTGCATACCTGGACTAATGAAGGCTAGTGTGTGATCATCCTGTATTATTATTATTATTATTATTATTATTATTATTATAGAATGACTTCAATTTTTTAAATGTGTAAAATATGGAAGTCTTTATGTAGAATACTACTACAAACACGTAGGACTGGAAATAAGTTTAATTTAAGTGTCTTGGACAGCAGTATGGATTAGGTTACTGGTGGGAAAGTTATGACATGTTGAAGTATTTTGTTCGTGTAAAAATTGACTACTTGATCAATTTCCTGTTCAGTCTCTGCCCATATCTATGATGACACTCATGGGAAATGACTTCTCCCATTAACTGGAAGGAAAGAAACACAGTGTATCTCAGTGTTATCTACATGTATATGTTTGTGGGACAAATATTTTCCAGTCAGTCACAGCTATGTACACAATCCAAATCAAGTGCAAGTCCAGCATACCATTGCCCCTCTAGTGGCTATTGGAGGTAATGCTCAAAGTGTTGACAGGGTGGAAATTATTACAAGCCATGAAATGGAAATTATTTCGGTAACGCAGGGACGCAGCGGTAACCTGGTTTTTTCACACTCGCATTTTGGAACCCTATTGGCTGCAAGAACACACCACAAATCCCACACTCATTTATGTTACGACTTTTGTGGTACTTTCAACACATTTTGCGTCAAATTACACAATTTGTGTGTTAAAAAGGGAGACTTTTTTCCACACAGACTGTGTTGAAAAGTAACACAAAATTTGTTGTCCTTAAAACCTTAACTAGACACTGAGTTGTGTTAAAAAATGACACGTTATGTGTTTCTGTTTTTGAGAGTGCATGAACTAGTAATACGTCTAAAGATGCATACATCTTTAGACTACACAGGTTAGTCATGCTGTGTCACCACATTTGACAACATATTACGAAGTTCAATGCCTCATATTAAGGAACCATAACAAGAGCTTACGGTGTGGTGCTTTGTCAGTCAGCAAGGTATTGTGTTCTCTTGCTGGAAGCGAACGGAACCCAGGCGAGGACAAGACAGTCTTTGATTGTAGACTTGCACAGAGGATTACAGCATCAATACCACTCCTAATATGGTCAAGCCTTTTCCCTGTAACCGGCCTGTTGCCGATATTCTACCAGATAGGCTTCAATCATTTATTTTGCACTTCAGGCTTTGACAAGAACTGTCAAAATAGGAAAGTCTCCCATGTGAATGAACACAGAAACTGTACATGCTTAGGTGATATTGCAAGCCTTCATATCTATAACATGTATTATATACCTTCAAATCCTTCCTAAACTGTCTATAATGCAGTGGGAAATAATATTGAAATTAAAAGCCCCCCATTTTTTTCTTTCTGTGCAAGGATAAGCAATATGTGTTATTACAGATACCTGCCAGTAGAGGGTATTTACCATTAACCGTTGTTCTAGAGCAGTGGTTCCCAAACTCGGTCCTCGGGGACCACTGTGTATGCTGGTTTTCGTTCCAACCACAATTGCAATCCCGGAATTTTAACAAGATGTCAATTGTTCTTAATTAGGTGTTTGTCATATTTAGAGGGATTATTTACCCTCTTAAGCCACATTATGTTAGCAATAGCTATGCATGTCATTAATAATGAAAGTACAATATTCTCATTGTGCTATATTGCAAATAATTACAAAAAGGGGCAAAAAAAAATTATTTTTTAACTGACCAAATTCATTTTATTTTATTAAATAAAATTAAAGACTGAGGTGAATCAATAGGCTCCTAATTGGTGAAATTGTGGATATATGGCCACTAAAACTAACCATTTGATAAATAATTTTAAAAAGACAAAGAAAATGATAACGAGCCAAACTTGCAGTGTTAATACATTTAAGAAAAACTTGATGAGGGAACTTAAAAACTCACGTTTTCAACTACCTAATTAGGAGCCAATTGATTCACCCCAGTCTTTAATTTTATCAGTTTAAAATTTTTTTAATCTATTTGCAAAACAGCCCAATAAGCACAATAAGAACATGGATTTTTATTCTTCATGGCATGCATAGCTATTTCTGACATGATGTGGCTTAAGAGGGTAAATAATCCCTCTAAACATGAAAAGCACCTAATTAAGAAAAATGAACAGCTTGTTAGGATTGCAATTGTGGTTGGAACGAAAACCAGCATACACAGTGGTCCCCGAGGACCGAGTTTGGGAACCACTGTTCTAGAGTCTCAAGCAATACAGAAAAAGACACTCATTTCTGAGGTGCTGTCAACTTGTTTTTCAGTGAGTTGCCTGATAATGTTACAGTTGCGTGAGACCAGTAACATGACAAAAACAAAACAAAAATAAATAAATAATATTATTATCAGTCTTGTATTTAATATATTTTTATTTTCAAAATTCAAGGTATAAAAATGCTTGTGCCAAGAAGACAATAAAAAAAAACTCATAATAACAGATTATAGGTTAGCAAATCTGTAAACGCACATGATGCTCATTCATGTTGCCATGTTACTAATCAGTTAGAAATTAAGGCATTCACATTGGATGTAAAAAAAATAAATAAATAACCATCTGCTGAGGTAAATTCTCTTGTCCAATGCTAGTTATATTTTGCCCTTATTTGTAATTATGTCTCATGATATCTGGGTCAATCCCTTCAAAGTCGAGCATCGTGGAATTCACCCAAAGCTCAAAGCAAGCTGGTTTATATTATGGTTCATTAATAAAGTGCAAATCCTTAGGTGGGACATTCCTTGTTTTAAAAAAAATGGCCAGCTTTTCAAGTCTCTGACTGTTGTGCATTATGATGACTAGGTGTTCTGAGGCTGCTTTTAATTACTCTGGGATTATAGGGGTTCAAACAGTCTGTGCTAATGAGCATGGCTTTGAAGCATTTATTTTCATGAAGGAAATGTATTTTGTTGGGACTTATATTTCATGCTGAGTGAAAGCATGGCCATGTTATATTTGAAGGGGGTTGACAATGAGCACGATTAGGACCTTCTTCACTTGAGGATAAAAATTATGATGACACTGATGATGATGATTATAAGGAGAAGGAGAAGAAGAATTGCATGGTTCTGAAAAATGTTCCATTTTACAAATGTTTTGGGATAAACAAAATAAATAAACACAAAATTTTGCACCCAAATTTTTGTTCTTTTTTTGTCTACTACTACCCCCACCCTCCCCTGTTTTTTTCTGCAGACCTCTTCATTATCCTGCTGAACATTTCCCCTTAAACAAACACCACCAATTGTTTCACCACTGTCCCCAGAACACCCCCCCCCCCCCCCCCCCCCCCCCCCTTCACATTTTTTTATTTTTTTATTTTTTGCAATTTCCTTTCTACCTTACCTGACCCCAAACCCTCATACATAATGAGCCACTCTGTTGCTCATGTTATGAGTAATTTAGCCTCTGCCCCATAGGGGGTTATTGAAATAAAGGGCATAAAAAAATAAATGAATAAAACAAGCAAAGAGTTTATGAAAGAAAAAACACTTTGTTCTGATAAATTTTCAACCCCATTAACTCGGGTTGCTGAAAAGAAACTACACCTTATCCTCAAACTAGAGTAAAAAGCAGCATCAAGTCCAGGCAATAATAACATTGACTTTACAAGCAAACCCCATAATCCCCATCTACTGTTCAGCACACAGAGGTTCCCTGGTTGGCTGCCATAAACAAACTCTACAGTCATAAATGAACTCCTTGAGGAAAGAACTTGGAGCCGCCTGAATCCTTCACGAACAAAAGAAAAAAGCTTGCAGTACCGTACACTCGAGGTCTCATGATTCGGCAAAACCGCGTGACCCCGTCAATTTCCATCTAAAAGGTTTAAGCCTATACGATAGGCTCAATTAATCCTCTTTCGTTCCAAGGAATTTGAGAACCGAGCTAAGATTCGATCTTTAAATGACATATTAGCTCCGTTATCTTTTGACGTGGGCTGTAGTGGGATGGGGTTCGGTTTTAAAGACAACCGCGGGGCATAAAGCACGGTATGGACTCTTTCACCTTTCCCCTGATTGGTGAGGTTAAGCAAGAGCCACTGCAGGGCTGGGCTTTAGCGGTCAGATCTGATTAGCCGATGATTCATTTGTGTGACATCACAGCGGATATATTAGGCTAAGCGTGCAGCTTTCTCCTTTCAAAGTCAACGTGGTACCCTTTTATAATACCGGATAGTGTTCACGTTCACTGATTATACAGCATTGAGGTACTGTGTGTGCAGACGGAAACAAATTTATATTTACATCACGACTAAATCTTTCAGTACATAGCAAAAACACAATTAACAGCTGAGGCAATGGACTGAAATTGCTTATAAATTGCTTTTTGGGGTCCAGTACCTTTCATAACATTGTATTTGCTGCTTTGTAGTCGGCCACGAGCATACATGATATACAGATAATGAATTACTACGAACATTGAGGCCACTGTGTTTGTATTACCTGGGACAGTTGTAGAGAAACTATACATTCCAGCATGCAACTCTATGGGCTTTGGCCCCCTAGTGGTGGGACGTATCCGTCCCAATTTTTTATAGTGTTCATATTTCTCTTAAATTCTAAATTGTAACGTTAATAAAACACGGAACTTTTTGACGCAAAATTGTTAAAAACAGTCACAGCCTGCGAACACATTCGTTTATATGCTTATCAGCTCTCAGGTTACACTACAGAGCCATAAAGCAGCAGGGTGCTAATAGCCAAACCCACTTTTTTATTTGTTTACAGCCTTCACCTCGCTGCAGTCACAGGCAATAAAATGCATATCACAAAAGCTCTTGGTACCATTTCAACACGCTAAAAAATCTAGATCCGATTCAGGAACAATTGTATATTATTGAAAAGTTGTATAAATAAACATTTTAATAAACACGTTTTTTTCCCGTGCTCACTTCAGTATGCATACAACCGATATACTTCCGGCTTTGTATAAATACATTTTATTTTCTACAAATTCTCTTGATAAACATGTTTAAGCAACCAAATACGATACCTGGTTATGCAGTTATAACCCTTTTCTGAAGAATCTTCAACGTTTTTTCGTAACCCATTTATCCATTATCCAGCAAAGTCTCAATTTCCACAGTGTGTACCCATCGCATTTGCGTTTGTACTACGTTACTACCGTTGCGTAAAAGCATTACTAGACTGCTACAGGAATGATCTAACGTAAAACACGTAGATTATCTTCTACGGGGTTTCCTGCCCTTTCAAACGAAGTAAAATATGTCATATTCAAGCGACTGTGAACGGCGCTGTATCCACGCGTAACGACAGCCCATAGGGCAATCGGCTGTGCGCTCCTGACTGTCGACAGCATCAGATGACACCTGTGGCCATTTTTACTGAGTTTATCCTGGAAGGGATGGACTGGATTGCTGTACAAGTACGTTTTTAGTCTATCCCGATGTATTTAGCAATGTGTAGCTTTTTTGTAAGCTGAAAATACGTCACAGACCAGCACAGACCAGCCTTTCCCTGTACGCACACAAGGGGCTGCTGTATGGTGCAATTGCGCTGGTGATGTCTTTGCTGCTTCAAAGTTTACGATTATTTTATACATTTATACGCGAACGTGGCAATCAACGGTGGAAAGAAGAGCGCTTATTTCACGGTTGCTCAGGTTTTGGAGGTGCGCAGTGTCCCAGAGGTGAAGAAGTCTGTGCTCTGGCAGAGCAATGATTCTGTGGCATGGACCCGTGCCTGGACATGTAAGTGTTTAAAAAAATATATAATACAAATTATTATTATTGTTATTATCATCATCATAATCATCAACAGTATGGAGCGCTATTATCTAGAGTATTTTTAGTTTGGTGATAAATGGGTTCTCGCAGGAGTTCGCTAGTTGTTACAGGCTGCTAAGGACCGCCTGCTAAGGGGGGTTGTAGCGTTCATTCGCAGTTTCTTTGTGTAGCAACCAACACAAGGGCTAGTACTTTAGTTCACGGTTCAGTCAAGACATTACAGTATTATAATAATGTAATTTAGTTCGTGCAAGCTGACAAACTAATTCATAAATCCTAGTTAGCTACGATTGCTAATTATGTTGGAGCTAATATCAGACGTACTGTGGATGTAAGATTTTTTAATGTATATACGTATATATATATATATATATATATATATAATATATATATATGTGTGTGTGTGTGTGTGTATATTTTTTTTTTTATTTGTATTTTTTTTTTTTTTATAAAATAAAAAAAAATTTCCACTTAATTGTAATACTTGCCATATGTCTTTTTGAGATAATTTGTGTTCTCATTTTTTAGTGATTCTACTTAGTAATGTATTTGAATCTGTCTTTTTCAGGGAGGACAGTGAAGACACCCCTCCCCCACCTGACACCTCTGTCGTAGGAGGTGGTAACAGACAGGTTTGCCAAATAGTGATGTATAATTCACTACTTTTGCTGTAAAAAGTCAAGTTGAAGGCTTGTTATAGATAAACCTGTTATTCTGCTGGCTTATGGGGCTCTGGTAAATCTAATTTTGAAGTACAGTGCCATTTTAAATGTAAAGCAGATTGGTTGGATAACATTAGGGTAAGTAATCCTTTTCGGAGAGGTATTTGGGCACTTTTGGGCACGCTTTGTAAGAGAATACCCTCATACACATAAACACAAAACATGTGTAGGTTAATTTTCTTCACATTCTGTATTACAAAAAATGTTTTAAAAGAAAAATAAAGTTTTCTGATGATTGACATGCCTAGACAGAAAGATATGCACATGTTTTATATTTGGCGAGGTTTGGAAAGGTTTTCGGACACCTGGGCCCCGTTTTGGTAAAAATACCAATGCATAAGGAAAGCCTGTAGATATCTTTACCAAATTGTATACCCAAGTGGACAACATATTAGTGCACTAGTATAAACAATTCTGGCTTGCTCCAGTACTTTGAAGTTCAGATATTCAGTGATACACTATAAAAACACAAGGCGTTTTGTACTTTTTTTTGTATTCTTATGTGTATTTTGTATAAACTGTATGTGACCACTTTGACATACATTTATTCTGTTCCAAATTTCTGAATGGTACAAGCCTCTTCTTTCATTGAAACTTTCAACCATGGATGTGCAGTGAATAGTTTTTGAGATATTGGCACTTAATTGACACTAGTAAAAACTAGACGAAAATTGGGCCAAATATAGTTGCTTTTTCAATGTTTGTAATCACTGCTGTCAAAAAACTGAATGTGAAAATTATGTTTTAATCAATCCAATAATCCTGATCAATGCTGCCCCATTTCTGATAGGATGGACAGGAGGAGGGTTAAATATTTTCATCTGGTTCCATCTATGTCATTCTTGTTTCTTAGTTTTTTTTGTGTGTTTTGTACTTCTCTGAAATCCTGCTCACAGTGTTATATTAGTATCGTTATTATTATTATCATTATTATCACTGGCAGTGAAATTAAAATGAGGGGAAATGCTTGGTCAGGAACACAAAGCAAACGGCCCTTAATAGTGGGATTTATTTTCCTATAGTTTTACTCTTTTCCTACAGAAATTCTAGCGTTCCTATTTAAACTGACAAAAGGTGACCTGGGGGGGATTTCACAAAGCGGGTTTACTGAGTTAGCTGGATAACTGCACTGAGTAAAACTCGGAACCCTCCCATATCTGGAACATGGACTGAAGTAAAAAGAGCTGTTCTGGGTTTTATCCCGTTAATTTAGTAATCATGCTTTGTGAAATACACCCCCCGCTATTGCACAGTCACACTTTTAATCAGAGGGGCGGGGCAACAGAGATCACGTGAGCGGCAGCTTTCCTCTGTCATGCGATGCCTGACGGGGCGACTCGTGACACAGCGCCTGTGGGCTCGGGTTACCCGAGTCCGGACTGACCCATGCAGTATTCAACAGGTAGGCCGGGTATCCTGTACTGGCCGCGTCAGGACAGCACCGCAGTCATAACACTGAGAGTAACATCACTCTCTTTACTGTGACTGTGTTGACCAAAGCACATTGAGGTTGTTATTTTTTAATATATTTTACATTCTTGATGCACTCAAGTGTGTGAGCACATATATTGTTCCCTTTTGTATGTAATTACCTCATGATTTCTAAGTTTCCTTAGATAAGAACTGTCTACTGAACAATGGCAGCCTTATAACAACAACAACAATATTGAGAAGAGTGGAACAAGCAGAAGATGCTTCATAGCAAAGACTTTGTAAAGCCAAGATGCGCCAGTTTTTTAATGATTTTCTAGCCCTATAGGCTTTTTAACTACAGCCCTACGTGATTGCCTTGATTATTTTTTGCTTCAAAGAGCACCTATGGTGGTTAATTATTTCTGTATACCCATGAAGATCTCCCTGCATTCCCATCTGTTTTGGAGAGTCAAACCGCGTGTGGTTTCTGCAGTGATCTAACAAGTAGTGACATAACCAAAGTTCCTTGTTTGTGGAGATGACATCACTGGTTTCCATCACTGGTCAAAGGCTGCTGAGGTCAGATGAGCCATACTCGATGTCTCATATCTTCATTTATGCCATATTTCCATATGCTGTGCCAGTGACCTATCCGCATCTGATAAATCATAAGAAAATTCTGTAATTGCTTAGTACTTAAATAAATGTGCAGCGAGTCTCATCAAATGCTTGTTTCTGTCTGGTTGTGGTTTGTGGAGAAGTCCAACCGTCATCTCAGATACCAGGGATTCTACACTAGTGATCAACACAAGCGATCAGCAGTATGCTTTACACATGATCTCAACTCAACACAAGCAATCAGGAGTATGCTTTACACATGATCTCAACTCAACACAAGCGATCAGCAGTATGCTTTACACATGATCTCAACTCAACACAAGCAATCAGGAGTATGCTTTACACATGATCTCAACTCAACACGAGCAATCAGCAGTATGCTTTACACATGATCTCAACTCAACACAAGCAATCAGTAGTATGCTTTACACATGATCTCAACACGAGCGATCAGCAGTATGCTTTACACATGATCTCAACTCAACACAAGCGATCAGCAGTATGCTTTACACATGATTTCAACTCAACACAAGCAATCAGCAGTATGCTTTACACATGATCTCAACTCAACACAAGCGATCAGCAGTATGCTTTGCACATGATCTCAACTCAACAAGCGAGCAGCAGTATGCTTTACACATGATCTCAACTCAACACAAGCGATCAGCAGTATACTTTGCATATGATCTCAACTTAACACAAGCGATCAGCAGTATGCTTTAGCCTAAATGATCTCAACTCAACATAAGCGATCAGCAGTATGGTTTACACATGATCTCAACTCAACACAAGCGATCAGCAGTATGCTTTACACATGATCACAACTCAACAAGCGAGCAACAGTATGCTTTACACATGATCTCAACTCAACACAAGCGATCAGCAGTATGCTTTGCACATGATCTCAACTCAACACAAGCGATCAGCAGTATGCTTTGCACATGATCTCAACTCAACACAAGCGATCAGCAGTATGCTTTGCACATGATCTCAACTCAACACAAGCGATCAGCAGTATGCTTTGCATACCATCTCAACTAAACACAAGCGATCAGCAGTATGCTTTGCATATGATCTCAACTCAACACAAGCGATCAGCAGTATATTTTACATGATCTCAACTCAACAAAAGCAAACAGCAGCATGGTTTACATGATCTCAACTCTGCTCAAGTTATCAGCTGTTCAATATGTCTGGTTCATCTGAAAGATGCTTGGGCTCACATTCATAAAGCATTTTAGAGTAGGAGTGCTTTTCTAGGATCAGGTTTCTCCTGTCTATATCAGAACCTTACCCAGTGAACAACAGTCGTCCATGGACGGCTAAATTGTGTTGGAAACGCGGTATCCATCTGGTATCACTGGGTATCCCTTGTAAAACAGATACCAGATTATGACGCCTGCACTAAGGTGCTTTATATAGGGGTCTGATCTCTCCTCTGATATTCTTATAGGGCGGTCATAAACATAGCACAGGAAAATATAGGCTATTCATAATCTTTTGGTACGTAATATTACGAAGACTCTTTGGAACAAAACTCGCATTCATATTAAAACACCCACAAAAACTGATTGGTTTATGATGGGTTGGTCCCCGAAGATGTGTCCTCTTGGGTCTGTTTCAATATTTTTTCCCCCCAAAAAATTCTAGCTCCAGTTAGAAATAGAGCTATTTTAGACAGAAGATTGTGGTAAAAACTTGTATTTTATTTAATTTTTTATAGAGAGCAGCCTGAGGTAGCCTACCCTTCGCATATATATTGTAAGAGTGACTTCAAGTCGAAGAATCACGATATAAGGGATGTGAGGGGGTGGATTTCGAGGATGGGTCAGTTTTTTGAGGTATTGCATCAGTCTAAAACTGAACGCTCTACGCTCCCTAGGGGGCAGCCAAGGGTTAGTGATTAGTTCTATTTCCAGCCATTCTGAGTATCTTAACTTTCGGTTTACTATGGGATGTATAAGATTAGATAGTTTTTTTTACAGAAAGAGGAAGTCTGTCGATCTTGCTGTGCAGTTTCCGTTCTGTCGGGCATTAAGGGGATGTAGACTAGACGATCTAAAATACCGTATCACTTCCGTTCAGCATCATCTCGAAGCCACTCCAAGTTGATTTAAATCTTGCCTTTGCTTCTCTATAACTTCATATAGACCCGGTCTCCATTAAATATAATATAAGCACAATAAACAAAATAGACAAAAACACATTTCCAACAAGAACACACAGCCTAATCTTTGATAAGTAACTTTACTGAAACTGCACTGACACACGTTTTACAACGCAAGTGGAATGTGTACATGTGCGTACAAATAATAGCCTACTATGAGGAAACGTATGGCTTGTTTTGTAATTTGATCTTTGGAAAGAGAACAACGGCTCCACCCAAAACACGATGAGGGCAACTGGCACATGAAATATAGTAAATTAATTTAATTATTAATTTAGAATTCCGCACATTGTATGGAATGATTTAAACATCACGTAGTTTATGATAACCATACTGGATGGGATTCTGGGACTGGTTAGCAGGTGACATTTACTGTTACACAATTTTAACACGAGGTACGGATGTATATCAAAATTAGTGCATTTTGTATTTCCTGTATTAGCTCGTAACTCCAGGTCAATTACCAATTGTAATCGATTGGAAGTCATCTATTGCCTAGAGCAGAAGAAATGTTAACGCTAAATTGAATGTAGTTTGCTAGTTGAAGGTAGGCAATATGCATGAAACATGGTATTTGTAGCCTATACTATTTTTGTGTAGGCTACACATCTCTTGTCGTTATTTGCTTCGTTTCTCTCATTTTTTTATTTAATTGAATACTTCTGTCATCAGTCCGGGGCACGGGTTTATTTGAAATTCTAACTAGTAGCACAGCTTCTTATGAGGGTATTGTTTGCTGTTCGTTGCATATGGTGCTACCTTGCTATGACTAGGCTACAGATAACACCAAGAAGAAGGCTTTGGCTATTTATAATATTATTTTAAAAATAAACGTGAACATAATCAGATTGATTGTGTTTCAGAAAGGTAAATGAAAAAGTGTGTGATGACATTTACACAACTACACATAGGCTACATGCACTCATTTTGATTTTGGGATGGGACAAGATGAGAATTAGGCTGCCTGTCCCGTCTTTTTGGTACAACCGTAACATTAAATATTCTCAGCGGGCTGGCGTTTTGTAGTGGATTAAACCAACGTAGCTACATACAGGGGAGTAATAAAAACCGAAAATGCCAACCAAATGATAAAATAAATATTATCTTGGACATGATCGTACGTGCTTTCATTAGTCTCATATACAAAAGTATAAGCAGCCATAATGTTTTCATAGCACTTTTATTTAATCGTGTGGGGCACGTTTACCAACGACCGCACACCCCTAACACGTTGCAAAGCTTCATCTGTGTTGCCAAACGCGAAGCTGCCAGATTGCTGCCGTCCTCGAAAAGCACCGGTGAAAAATGGTTTAGTGCATCGAATGAAGCTATATCACATGTGCATGTGCCTATGCCGCAATTCGATAACTCAAATACTTTATTTTGAAAGAAACAGGGGAGAGACTACTGTGAAAGGTCTTAAGATTCGTATTTATCTTGGCTACAAGTAAGTAATGTGTGTTCAGATTTTTATTCATTTGGTGATGCTATAGAAAGGATGTGCGAACGTATGATGAGGCTAGGCTAGGCTACAGCACATGTATGAAAGAGAAATATGGGCGGGGAAATATTTCGTTATATTCATTCTACGGTCTGAATGATCCATCTAATACAATAGCATTATCTACATATTTATTCTTCTATGATTTTTTTTCCACTGTTGGCTAATTTTAATGTGTCACCAAGCGAGGATTAAATTGAAGGTAGCGAATGCGCATACATGTATATTTATATTTGAAAATAAATCTTTGATTGCGTTTCCGTGAGGTTCTATATCGCCAATAATATTTCTGTGTCTTTTTACAGCCACGGCCTATAATTATGTGCGTCGGTCCTATTTTCTACAGTGACATTGAATGTTCTTTATTGAAAACATTTAATTGTAGGCTACATGTATATTTACAATGCCTTTAAACTTTTCAGTGCGCAATTATTTAGTGACAGCATTTTTAATTGGGCTAATCTTGGGAGATGTGTGGATAAATCTACTAATCGCATAAGCCGCGTAGGTGAAAGGGGTCGGTTGTTGTTTTATGTTTAACCAAGGCCTTTTTGGAAATATAATTCAGAATGTGAACAATGTTTATTTTATTTCTTTTTTTACAGATTTCCAGATACAAATTTATCGACCTTTTTTAGTTTTTCAAGCTATTTCAGTCATGGCTTAAACGAATGAACTCAAACCAGGCTGGTGCACGGGATATGAGTTAAATTTCACAGAAAATCGAGACACCGTTCACTTCGCATGTTTTTTAATGGGAAAAGAAATGCGAAAACGTCTCTGGGTTGGTTGAAAATGGGAAGCAGTCTGTGTCTACCAAGGTTAAGTTACCACAGTAGAAAACAAGGGGTACTGTCGTTAAATGCTAGGCTACTTCTATTACAGCTACACCCTACATAATAAAATGTAGTCGCAAATTACACCACGCCAATAAAAGCTTTCGTTTAACGTAATCGTAAGTAATCCATATACTAAATGTAGGATTTTGAAGCAAAGCGACGCAACAGCTACTGCAAAATCATTGTCGTGGAAACAGGACGACGCACTGGACGTCTTATAAATAAAACACAACAGTCGACCCTGTTCTGGCGTGGCATGTGACTACTGGTTGGTAACGTGTACCCTGTCGGTGTAAGTGCACCGGACAACCGCAGCCCGGAAGCAGCTTCTCCTACAATCACACGGTTGTAAATTTGATGGCGATGCAGGGATGCAAAATAAAGAAAAGAGGACGGGCTCGGAGGGCTCACATCAAAGCCGTCCCTAGAAACATCCAGCATTCACAAGCTTCCCCCGATTACGCACTGATCAGAAGCATGATGTTATGGGAGACGCTCGTTACAGAGAGCAACCCACGACGCACGCGTGTCAGTTTTCGCAACTGTGACTGATGGATATTTACTTTGGTTATGACACGTGAGACGTTTCGCTTTACACGCGTTTGTCACTTAGACTATGGGGACTATGAGTAGCCTATTGTGTGTAATGTTTCCTGTACCTGGGTGCAGGGATCACCCATTCGGCTCCTGCTGCGCGTGCACCATGCGGCTGTGGCGGAGTCACCCACAAGGATGCTAAATATGGCCCAGTGTCAAAGTAATTGGGGTGGGGCTGTAGAATATTTAGTTGACCATTTCTGCCAAGCTGACTCACACAAATACAGTGGAGGGTATGTGTGTGTGTGTGTGTGTGTGTGTGTGTGTGTGTGTGTGTGTGTGTGTGTGTGTGTGTGTGTGTGTGTGTGTGTGTGTGTGTGTCCATATACATGTGAATGTGTTTCAATTCAAAATCTACAAGAATTTAGTATTTTATGACTAATGGTAAATTTACTGAAATAGTTGCATATGCATACATATTTTATGGATTTTTTTACTTTTTTTGCACAGGAACTTCTCAACATTGTCAGGCATTTGCCTGTTTGACAAAGGAAACCAAAAAAGTTCCATTATGTTGGTTGTAAACTACAAAGAAAATGGACTTTCAGTTTCCATGACAAAATCCACAGGTTGCCCTTGACCGTGTGAACGAGCTGTGAATCAGATGTTCTATGTCTGCTCAGAAGGAAGCCATGTTCTCCCAGTCTCTCTGCCCTAGTCTTCTTTGCTGGGCCATTCTGATTGAAGGTTTCCATAACATATCTGATGCTGGCTGACTGTAAATTGTTCAGTGCGACTGCTCTATTGTCTGAAATCAATAAAGGAATTTAGTTTGCCTGTGGTTTAATATTCTTTTCTCTCCTTACAGATGTTTTATAATAATGAAGAGATAAACCTCTCACCGTAGCTGTCCATCTCACGTGCCGAATTTGAACTTTGAACTGCGCCGGCATTTGTCTGCATCGCGTGCCTCCCCCCGGCCCCCTCCCCGCCCCCTTTCGGAAGAAGGACGTTTTCGCCCCCCGCCGCTGTTTGACAACCCAATGCCCAATAACGGCAAGGCCGTCAAGAGAGAGCTTGACGATGAGGTCAGGGAGTCCGTCAAAGACCTGCTTTCCAACGAGGACGCGTGCGACGACTCGTTCAAGAAGAGCCCGCTGACGGTCGTCGATGGCCACGAGGGAAAGGAGCGGGACGTGGAGGAGGGCTCGGACTCTGAGGAGGAGAGGCCCGCCTGGAACAGCAAGCTCCAGTACATCCTAGCCCAGGTGGGCTTCTCCGTGGGCCTGGGAAACGTGTGGAGGTTCCCCTACCTCTGCCAGAAGAATGGCGGCGGTAAGTCCAACAGCACAGCCAAATTCTCATCGTTAAATAAACTCATCAGTAGGGACCACATGTCCTCTCTTACAGTTAAAAGTACTCTATCAGAGTTGATTTTAAGGTTGCATTTGAACATTTTCCTGGGTCCTGAATTATTTTGGTCTGGGCCAAGCCAGAACGTACAGGGACTGACCAATAGCAATGTGTTCATTTTTGATCGTTTTTGTTTTGATCAACAGGGCAGTTTTTGTGAACAGGAGAACAGAACCCACTTCTAAATGGCAACCAGCATTTAAAAAATGCCCTTGCGAGGCTACGCTAAGATTTAGCGCCCCCCCCCCCGGCTAAAAGATTAAAATTCTTGCAGTGGTTCAGTAAGGATTTTTAAGGCATATCTGTCATTCATATGTCAGACAATAAGTTCTTTGTGAGGACCAAAATTACATTTGTTCAAAAAGCACCAAAATGGAGGCGGTAGGCACTGGCGTTGATTTGAACTGTATTTTGAATTATGCGTATTACGCTGGTTTCCAAAGTGTGAAAGCTTTCCAGCAAAGGCACATACAATGCCATTTCCCCTCTGAAACTGAAATGGAACGGTTTTGATTCGTTACCTTCTGCAACTACCCTGACGATGTGGCTTTGGCTTGCTAGTTCTGCATTGCAGCCTAAATGAAACGGTGAGATGGCGTTGTAACTTGATTGATTCTGGCACCAGTCTCTTTGCTGACTGCAAGGCCAACGCCCGTTTTTGAAACGACTGGTCAAGGTCAGTGGGAAAAGTCCTTGGCGTTTCTCATTTTGTGAATGCAGTTGGGGCACGCTAACTGAACCGTAAACGGATCCACACAGATTGCTCTGTACTTCGACACACGTTAATAGATGCTGGCCCTCCTGACTGGTGCTATAGTTTCTCCTGTGATGGAAATGACTCGTCGTGACGTGTGAGGTGTTCTCTGAGGTGAACTGGAGAAAAGGTCTAATAAGGTATTTGCTTCCCAGCCACTTTGTACCTTCAGCTTCAGGTTGTGTGGTGGCAACTTGTGCTATTTGGTAATATTATAAATATTTTCTCATTGTGAGAGAGAAAACAAACTGAGGAGTTTCATAATAAGGTAGTATAAAACAATGCACAGAGGACAGGAAGTAAACTGTTTCTAACAGGCTCTTTATGTCTCTTTGAAATCAGAATTCAAAGCTTTTCCTGGCCTTCCCTTATATTATTAATACAAACAACTCTGCTTACACAGCTGTGTGGGTGTGTGTTCCCATGAGTGTGTGTTTGTGTATTTATGTGTGTTTGTGTGTGTGTTCCCATGAGTGTGTTGTGTATTTGTGTGTGGGTGTGTGTTCCCATGAGTGTGTTCCTGTTCCCATAAATAAGTCTGTGTTTTTGTGTGTGTGTTCCCATGCATAACCATGTGTTTGTATGTGTGTGCGTGCATGTGTGTTCCCATGCATGAGTGTGTGTTTGTGTGCATGCACATGCATGTACGTGTGTGTATGCATGTGTTTGTATCTGTGAGTGCGTGTTTGTTTCTATGTGTGTGTGTGTGTGTGTGTCTTAGTGTCAATGTAAGTGTGTGTATGTGTGTGTGTGTGTGTGTCCCTGAAACATGGCACTAGGCCGCCATACCCACAGTGACAACCAGTCTTACACCTGGGTGCCTGTCACTTTTTCCAGACAGGTTTAAATGACACCCGCTAACTGAATTAGGGCCAGCTCTGGGACAGGCCCGGCTATCGCTGTGGCCTGTGCGAAGCTCCAGCCGCAACACGCTGGCCCAGAGCTGTCGAACACGCGGCACCAAGCGGCCGACCCCTTTGGGAACGCCGTCTGCTTCATCTGTAACATGCACACGCTGTACCACAAGAGCACTGTTCCCTTACACCAGTGGTCCCCAACCCTGTTCCTGGAGATCTACCATTTTCACTCCAATCCTAACAAAGCACGCCTCATTCAACAGCTAGAGATCTCGTTGCGCTGCTAATTAGTAGAATCGGGTGTGCCATATTAGGGTTGAAATGAAAACCTACAGGACGGTAGATCTCCAGGAACAGGGATGGGGACCGCTGCCTTCCACAATTAAACAAGTTAACACTGGATAATGACGTCATGAGGAAGGACCTCTCTAATTTAGCGCGCAGATTAAGACCAACGTCGAGGGGAGAGATCATTTAACTTGACTGCCGAGAAAATGCTTTCGGCTGCCCGAGACGGGGAAGAAACCAGCGCATATCTGTAAGTGGCTTTTTAAAAATGCAGATATGATCGTTGAAAACCGGCCACACTGGAATTTCATGAAAACTCTTTGTACCGGTCGGGGAAAAAATTAATATACCCTCCGTGGCATTGGAGGTGATCATGTTGTGCAGGTTCCTTACAAATGTTGGCACATGCATGAGTTTATTCTGGTATTCAAAACACTGCGAGGAATGCTCAACCTTCACATACACAGCTGCAAGACAGACTTACAGGACCTGAATTGTTGCATTCAAGGACCCTCTTGGTGACAGTCTGCAATAGTTTTTTTTGTCTGTGGTCCATGTCCCACACCGTTATTGGCCTTGAGAAGAGTGAATCATCTTCCCAGAGCCTGCAGTCGTGTGACTCAGTGCGTTGGAGCAAGCGAGGGACCACCTGCGGCTCCCCAGTACTCACAATCTCAGTACGGCCAACCGGGTTTGCAATTAAACAAGTTTCATCTTGCAGCGAGTGCAGGCGGACGAGTCGCTGGAGCGACGCGGATGACCCGCTGAACCGTCAAACAAAGGCTTTAAACGGCTCCATTTTTAATCCGACAAAGTTTACACAACAACCGTCTTTTGAGAAGCGTTTCGAAATATAGGTGGAGTGCCACTTAAAAACGCAGTGGGTGGTTTAGGGTTTGCCATTGGTTTCCTCCGAAGACCTTTAAAATGTGCAGCTTTTTCCGATGCATACATTGAACCTGGCCATGTTTCCCCTTGCGCTCACATACAGCACCACATTAGTTACACCCTCAAAACAGACGTGTTAAAAACAACACCGAACGTGTAATTTTTAACACCCCGTGTCTAGTTGAGGTTTTACAGAGGACATATTTTGTGTTACTTTTCAACACAGTCTGTGTTAGAAAGTCTCCATTTTAACACATAAATTGTGTAATTTGATACAAAATGTGTTGAGAGTAAGATATGTAGTAGTAACAAAAAAGTATGTTGGATATCTATTGGATATTTTGAGAATGTACAGCTTAGGAAGACTAGGTTCAAGGCTAAGACTCAAGGTACTTATGATGCTCCTCATTGGTACACTGTAATCAGCTTGTGATGCTGAAACTGTTAGCATAGCCTAATTATGATTTACTGTGACATTAGCAAGAGCTAATCAGATCATCTTCAGTGTTAGAGTCTGGTTTGATCCAGTTAAAGTCCCCTGGGCAGTTAGACCAACACCCCCACCCACGCAAGTTAACCATTTTACTGCTTGGCTAACTTTACACAAAAGCCTTTTGGGAGGACTCCTGAACAAAGGCGACACGCTGCCCTGCATCGCGTCACCCAGGCTGCGACAGCTTCCTTTTTAATGGAAACTTCCTCGCAAATGATTACATAATCAATATTTTATATGCCTTGCATGCTAACTGATAGCATCTCCTTTTCCAGAGGAGTTGGCCAATAGGAAAGGGAAGAACTGAAATAACAGGTTTGCTTCATATTGTTGTTAACCAGGCAACTTGTGAGCTAATCTGGGTAATCAGGTAAGAAAGAAAAACTAAGAAATATATTCAGATTTGCTATAAATGTTACATTTAAGGCCCAGCCATTGCAGAATGCATGATTCATTGAGTAATTAATTAGTGATGAATGGTAGGTGGAGGGGTGATGGATTCTCACACGCTATTGGCTGGTTAGGGTTTGAGTTCTCTGCTTGCACAGATGCTGCCCTTGTGTGATGTAATGTGATGTCACGTGACCTCCCCTGGCAGGTGCTTACTTGGTGCCCTACCTGATCCTGCTGGTGCTGATCGGGATCCCGCTGTTCTTCCTGGAGCTGGCCGCCGGGCAGCGAATTCGACGGGGCAGCATCGGGGTGTGGAACTACATCAGCCCCCGTCTTGGGGGAATCGGCTTCGCCAGCTGTGTGGTACGTTGGGGGTGCTAGAAACGACGGTCACTGTGTGTATGGAGCCCCGTCAGATAAATCATTGTATTAGAGGGGAGAAATCACTGTTAGAGAGGCCCTGACACAGAAATCACTGCATTAGAGGGGTCCCGTTAGGGAAAACTGTAACAGGGTCCCCGACACAGAAATCACTGCATTAGAGGGGCCCCGTTTTGGAAAACTGTGTAACAGGGACCCCGACACAGAATTCACTGCATTAGAGGGGCCCCATTAGGGACAACTGTAACAGGGACCCCAACACAGAAATCACTGCATTAGAGTGGCCCCGTTTTGGAAATCTGTAAGAGGGGACCTGGCACAGAAATTATTGCATTAGAGGGGACCCATTAGGAAAAACTGTGTAACAGGGACCCCAACACAGAAATCAGCTAGCTCGATCTACCATGTGTCCCTACCACAGAACTCGTTTTGAATAGAACAGAATATTCAGAACAGTGAGATGCAGGCAGCAATTCTTCCCTCGCTGGCTACGCCTACTTGCTGTGTAATTTACACACCCACTTGAAAACACACTAGTCTTTCAAAAACAAGGAAGTGGTAGAGGTATATGTCAAAATGGCATATACCTCTACCGAATTCTCAGCTTTATATTCAAATAACTCAAATAATATTTTTTTGGGCCGCAAAAAAAAGACTTAATTAGTTGTGCCTTGATCTGTTCAATAAGGTTAATGTTGTTTTTGGGTGGAATTCCCCTTTAATCAGAGAGGAAGCACACAGCAGCACTTATGCATATAAATAAGGGCTACTTGAAAGGGCTAGACAGTTCTCTTTCAGTTTAGACATTTGTGTCTCTCTTGAGAAAGCATAATATGTTATATGCACTTCACTCTTTTCTGTGTGTTGGGTCTTTCATGTTATGATTAATTGTTCTATGTCTTCACCCCTCCCTCCCATGTTTTGAAAGAGTACTCTCATGGCTTTCTCAGCTCGTGAAAGAATTGCATGTATGAAAAAGCCTGTATATAAATGTGCATGTGAGTTGTACATGTTGAAAAACTATTGCATTAACCAGTTGTATTAGCACACCAAATTGAGCCTTTGTCATGCTGCTTTCAACTGACCATGGTATTGATTTAAACCAACCAATGCTAACTGGGTGTGATTCATGCTGTGCTAACATACGAACTGTGGGCCTGAGCCCTGCTGTGCTAACATGCTAACTAACTGTGGGTATGATTTATGCTGTGCTAACATGCTAATTGTGGGTGTGAGTCCGGCTGTGCTAACATGTTAACCTGCATTTGTATCTCCAGGTCTGCTTCTTTGTGGCCCTGTACTACAATGTCATCATTGCGTGGAGCCTCTTCTACTTCTCCCAGTCATTCCAGCACCCTCTGCCTTGGCACGAGTGCCCACTGGTCAATAACAAAACTCTCACATGTAAGCAATATTAATGAAGGTTAATAACAGCATATAATTAAGATTATTAGTATTGTAAATGTCATTAAAATTCAGTCAAGTTATCGCAAATATCATCTTGAGTTCTGTGTGCTATTATTAAGCATAAAATAGGGCCTTCTGCACATGTAGGAGAGCCGGTAAGGTAGATGTGCAACGGCACCTTTGAGTGAAATCTCTCAGAACCACTACTGCTCGTAGCTCTGGATAACAGATAACAGATAACAGATAATGTAATGTAACATAAAGCCGAAGCCGCCGTGGGGAAAAGCGCGTGACTGCAGGTTTTTGGGTTTGCTTTGCAGTCGTGGAGCCGGAGTGCGAGAAGAGCTCGGCCACCACCTACTACTGGTACCGCGTGGCGCTGGACATCTCCGACTCCATCTCCCACAGTGGCGGCCTCAACTGGAGGATGACCCTCTGCCTGCTGGCTGCCTGGACCATGGTGTGCCTGGCCATGATCAAAGGCATCCAGTCTTCGGGGAAGGTGAGGTCCCGCCCCCTTTCCTACTCTCGCCCAGCGCAAAATCTTCACATTAGCATTTACGCATCTGACGGATTCTTGTTTTTTTGTAGGCGGCGTATTACATCCTATACAAATCTGCGTAAAATAATCTAGGTTATGTGTCTAATTGTACTTTTTTTTAGTTACAATACAAATTGTTTGTTAGGTCGACATTACACTTTCCGAAGGCCTCTGTGCCTTCTTGGTGATACCGTGTTTTGGTATTCCTGAGAGCAACACTGATTTTCTCCGCTACTGTTTGTCGCTCTGGATAAAAGCGTCTGCCTCATGAAGGTAATGTAATACAATGATATATTTGTACACCTGGATTATTCCAAAACCAGATTAAACATGTCGCGTGGAGGCTGGGCCATCCAGTTCAACAGCTCAGCTCAGGTTCATGTCTCTATGTGTACTGTGTCGCTGGGAATTGCCTATCGTTTTTCTTAGAACTGGGCTGGAATACGTCCAGAGAGTTGCGTAGCTTTGCAAAAAAATGCCTCTTTCAGAACCTCCGAGAGTTGGTTGCCCTGGTGACAGTATTTACAGCATTGCATAACGCTGGTTATACTTCTTTCGTGACTGCAACCTGCTTGCCACTCAGAACACTGGAACAGGAAGTGCTTACCTGCACGTAGCCTGAGATTTGCACGAGGGAGCGTACTCGGTGCACTAGTGCAAAAAAAGCCGTAGAACTACAAACAGAACTGTCCCTTTAAGGGCACTTCCTGGGACCTCCATTTCATGATTGTTCCGTGATTCCTCAAGCGCTCGAGAGAGATTTTGAAAACAATTGTGACACAGTCTAAACTTTAATTTACCGGCCTGGGGGGCCTACAGAGAGGGGCAAGGATTACGAATGACTGTCTTGCCAAATATGTGGGGATCTGTTTCATTTTTTAAATTAGGCTGCTGAAATTAGTCATCAAAATGACCTTCACAGAAAGGCCACATCCTATCTCAGTTAGACACAACCATGAATGACGTGAAATTTAAAAAAAAGCCCCCCCCCCCCTACATTTCATGAGATGTTCCTTTCATCTGAAACCGCAAAAAAAAGTTAAGACCTTGGGATTATGCGTAGGCCTACTTCATGTGATTTTTACGCTCAGCCAAACTATGATGCCAAGTGCCCAGATCTATTACAGCAGAGGACAATGATATCTCTTTGACCTGAGCCCAGAGTAAGCCACTGTCATCAGCACTTATTTCAGTTAGCAGCCCTGGGTACTGCAGGACACCGTCATGTGAGAAGCCTTAGCTGGTCTCTGTGAGGTCACAGCTAAGACGCTGCTAATTGGTCCAGTCCTTCCCATATTCAGATGTATCTACACTAAGCTACATGCCAAAGTATAAAGTATTACGGCACACAGACACACACACACACACACACACACACACACACACACAGACAGCGCTACAGCCAACGGGCCCTGCCTGGTCTGGATTCAATACCAGTCCACGTGCTAGATCAGTGTCTTAACAGCAGCCCCAAGCGTCCAGGCGTCCACCACATAAATCTGAACGCTCTCTGTAAGACGTGTCATCTCACTCGGTTTCCCTATGTCACAGCTCATTTACCCATTGAGATGTTGGAGGCTGCGGAGGATCCGCGTTCCACGCTGCTTTTGATCTCTTTAATTCTGCGCATGTGATTTCATGCTTCGATACGCGGTGTGTTCCCAAAGGCCTTGCCGCTGCAGGTACGGACACACTGCGAGGCAGAGCGCTAGCCTCTTGTTCCTCTGCCCCCGCTTAAAATGGCCTCAATGGGAGCTGCATTGAGGGGGGGGAGGGGCATGGAAGAGGTCTTGTAGGACACACAAATAATTTACCGGTCAGCCCTGTATGGATATTTTGACTTTGTGCTTTTCCTTTTTTACAAGAAAATTTATTTTGGATTTCAGGCTCTTATTAAATATTCATGTTAAATTATATTTGTAAGATGGGTTTTATTTCCAGAGAATGGCCCCAGGTGACTTTAACCAGAAGTCACAGGTCTTTGTACTTCAGGCTTATATGCCAGCTGCCACATCCTGACGTGTGTGTGTGTGTGTGTGTGTGTGTGTGTGTTACTAGAGTTTCTAAGCTTTAGTGACGTCGCAACAAGCCACTGTCATTGCATCATCCACAAAGGGGCAGGGCTGCGTGGGGGGGTTTGCTTCCTCTCCTCCTTTGTGATGTCATAAAAGGAGGAATTCTCAACCTTTGTGTGTCTCTCCAACCGCAGTGTGGTGAATTCCACAGCTCTGTTAATGGGGTTTAATGGTGTTTGAGAAGTAGTGTTAGGTTCCCAACCGGACTTGGGGTGTTTGTGTATCTACAGAGAGTTCCGTAACAAATTGTCAATAAAGAGCCTACCTGTTGTGTGCTGGGTACATACAAAGTCTAATATGTAAACATTTCTAAGTTTTTTCCCACATTATAATCTGAAAGTTGACTCTATCTGTTCTGCCACAAGTCACAAGTCTTTGCTGACAAATTGTGAAGAGACTATGGTTATGATTTTCTTGTTTCAGAATTGATAAATTTCTGTAAAAATATTTATGAAATAGTTTTTTCTATGTCAAATTTTTTAGAGCACCCCTTACAAGGCATGTTTAACAGACTTAATTAGTTTCAATGATACCAAAAGGGCATTGAGTTGTTGGTTATTGTCATTGAAATGTCATTGTCATTAAGTATGCACAGGTCTGGTTTAGTTCACAATGACAGTGTGAATGGATGCGAATGGATGCACATTTAATTAACCACTTGGGGTCATATGCTTGTAGATCTTGTCCAGTGATTTTTTAGTAGAGTACCTATGAGAGGGTGCCTACGAGACTGTACAGTTACTGTATTGAGACTTTAGTGAGTCTGTACTGAGACTGTAGTGAGACTGTGATGAGCTGAGCCGATTGTGAGTCACCAGCCCACATGGAGCGTACACTGGGCCTAACCTAGTCCTGTAGTGATCCAACACTCGGTCAGTCCTTGATAGAGCCTTTACTGATTTTAAATCAAGTTCCCAGAGCAATACAGTTTAATTTGTGTCTACTGTGATTCTGCAGCAAGGATCTCAAACTCCAGTCCTAGAGGCCACCAGTGTCTGGAGGCTTTTGGAAAATATTCCTTAAACAGAGAGCTCAAATCTGTCATATTCACCTCAGCAAGTATCTTCAGTGTTGCATTGTAGTGCTCAGGCAAAGCTATGAAAATGACCTTGGTGGCAAAAACCCAGATATCAGAGAGTGAGACTAATCTTTAGCTACGTCAAACTTTTGTTTTGATTCACTCAAAAAGTGATACTGTGACCTCCTGCAGTCTGTTACAATAGTGTGGGGATGTTCATCCATAAGCTATAGCATTGCTAATCACTTGCCGTGACGTCTTAGTTTATAGTAGTGTTCCAATATACAGCATTGACTGACCTGATAAAGTTAAAGATCAAAACTTGCTCGGATTAGAACTGGTTTCAGCCTTGTTACATTTATAGTGCTAAACTAACAAGCAGGCCAAGCAATACTATATCAGCAAATAACCTCTAGGCTTTCTCTTATGCCAGAGCGGTCACATGATCCCAGAATGGAAACACATGAACTTGGTCATGAAATTTCTCTAAGTATAGTATACTTTAAACCCCCGTATCATACACTTACTTCTGGGGTTTTGCTGAGTATATTCGGGAGCACATTTCAAGAAGTATACAAATATTTTCGTCGCATAAATATGATGTGAAGTTTTAAAAAATGAGGCGCAGCTTCGCTGACCTTTTCCTTCAAACACAACAAAAACAACACGTAACATGGCAGCGCAAGGGTCGTCTTATGACACTTACACAGTACGGTTGGAAAATGGCGGATATTTTTTGCGTACTGCACGTCGCGTGCTAAACAGTGCACATTAACCAGCACACTTCTGCCAGTGCACAGTACGCAGGAGACAGGGCACAGTAGATAGGGCTCTGATTCGGACACAGCCATGGAGAGAAGGGCTCTATTTGCCCTGAGGAGTGTTGTCTCTGCATGTGGGCCAGAGAAGGGTAGGGCCTGTCCAAGGGCCAGTGACTCACTGCCACATCACGTCTGCATCATTAAAAAACCAGACTTCCGTGGCGAAAATCCGTCTCCACCTGTGTGGGACAATTTAGCTAAAACCAGAGCTGAGAGTGTTACAAGTGGCCGTATGTGGCTACACAGTAGAGAACCATACATTCTCCTGTAATTATACCTGTAAGGCTTCCTTAACTATGGGGTCGGTACAGTCTAGGGTACCCCCTATTCCAGGAAAAGAGCACTTTCTGCTCGGAGACATTTGCCGAGGTCTACTTGTGCAAAAATAAAAAACTGCCTTGGTCTCAGCGGTAATTCCAGTGCTTGCCAGCTAAGTGCAGTGAATTTAAGTTAATGCGTGCAATTTGAACATTCAACCTCTCCCGGCTCGCCCTACCGTGCCTCTTCATCCGAGAACGCTCCATCGGAGACCACCCCCACAAATCGAGTCATTAGATGCGTTTGTGGCTGGGCATTAAGTGTTTGGATATTTCTTCATCAAAAAATTATTTTGTCAAAAATATAGAAATGCAGTTTTCCCTATAGAAGTGCATTTATTCTGTTTTTTGCCACTAGTTACTACTATGGAAATGCCATGTTGAAAATATAAATGTTGTAGCATACAGGTTTTAAGGGACTAGAAAACTTTTTTTTCATTGTACTACTATAGGGATTTTTCATTCTTGTGGCTGTTGTAAAGTAAAATGTTTTATAGATACTGTTTTTAAAAGTTTGTTTCCAGCCCGTTTACTTGTGTCACTTGTTCATGGTGAAGATGGCTGTGGCACAGGGCCCGGTCTGGGAGAGGGAACCAGGACAGTCTGGGACCACTACTGCTCCTGGTCAAGTGGGCACACACCTGGAATTTAACGTGTGCTTCTTTTTTTACAGGAGTCTGAGAGAGAGAGAGACAGAGAGCGAAAGAGAGGGAGGGAGAGAAAGAGAGAGGGGAGAAGTAGGAGAGACAGAGCGATTCTATGTCATTGAGACTGAAAAGCATTCCATTGCTTTAGTTTGCTTTGTTGCACTTTGCCGTGTGGCTTTATTATTTTATAACCCAAGATCCCGTGAGGGAGAATGGTGAAGCTTATTTTTACGCCGCCGCCCATTTCCACTGCATGTGCTCTCCCTGTGTAAACAAATGCATGCCAACCGGATCAGCCCCATCTCGCCATGTCTGCTCATCCTGTGCCTTGCGGGGGGCATCACACAGCATATGACTGTGAGTGAGCTTGCAGAGACCAGATGTAACCTAGGATGTAGCCTATCCAGATTCTGAGTGCAGCCCTGCAGTCTTTATCCTTGAGCTAAGATAACCGAGGTCACATTGCTTCAGTGATTATGCAAGCTGCAACGTCTACAAGTGTTATGCAATCAACCCACCATTTTTTTCACCCAGCGATTACAAGGGTCTGTTGTGTCTTTGCAGGTGATGTACTTCAGCTCTCTGTTTCCCTACGTGGTTCTGATCTGCTTCCTGGTGAGGGCCCTCCTCCTGACCGGATCCATCGATGGCATCCGGCATATGTTCACTCCCAAGGTAAGAGCCGGCTAAGACCCAATCAGTGTGACTCTGGTGTGAGCAGGGCACTGTGGGAACTGTAGTCCCCCAGGGAAAAGTGTTAGGACATCGAATCCTCTGTATTTTCATACATTACCTTAAAGAATTCAGTTGAAAAATACTTATATTTTCTGATGACAAATGACTTTAGACAAATGGTTTAGGAAGCGGCTTAACAAATTGTAAAACTGAAAAATTTGGTAGACACCTCAATGTAGCAATAACAATTAAAGTCATGATTAATTTATGACATAAAGGTAAAATAGAATATTTTCAATTTGAAAAAGGCTTGTGTGTAAAGGTTGAACCCTGTCTGTCAGAATCTAGACATTGTACTGAAGTGGTAAAAAATGCAAACAGGATGCTGGGATGCATAGTGTGGAGCATTAACCAAACTGGTTCCGGGTATCAAACTTGACCGAAGACAGGTATTTTCAGGCTCAGCTGATCTGATAGGGATTAAGGAAGATATTTCAGCCAAAGTTCTGTCAGCAGAATAACAAATAAGGGGGATGGGCGGGAATTAGGTCAGTCAATTATACACCGATACGAAGAGAGGTATTTCACCACACAGGAACTTATACGCTGCAAGTATTTTTTGTGTCAGTGGGACATCAGTATACAGTGGCGGTGTGCAAACGGAAAGGCTTCCTGTCAGCATAGGAAGCGCCTCTTCGCTTAAGGATTGAAAGTGTGAGCTACTTTAGTTCCCCCAGAAAGCCGGTACAGTGAAAATTAATGATGTAATGAAGGTCTTTGTGGGAGTAAGGCGGGGTCCCAGGTGTGTGTAGGAGAGGAGCAGAGGGAGGTCTCTCTACGCGCTGAGAGGAGACAGACTGTGGCTCAGTCTCCCACAGTACCCACCCCACCCCCCCCGCCCCACCCAGTCCCTGCTGCTCCACTCATAAATTAATGAAACCGCCGTGCTCTGCGGCTGCCGCGAGAAAGAGAAGAGTCACAGTTGTTCCCGCTTTCCGCTGCACACCGAAGGACAAGAGTTCTGCGCCTGCCACGGCTTATGCTGCGACTCACCCGTGAGCAAATGTCTGAAGCGGGTTTAGGGGTAGTCTGACTGGGGCCCTTGTATACCTTTATCCTTTAAACGCATATTTATTTAATTTATGAAACCAATGGCAAGTTAATTGAGAACACATTACACATTACGGCCTCAATACACACACACACACACACTGTATATTTGGTGTATATTAGCTTATATATTGTATAATATTCATCAGATCAAAAACATCTACGACGTAAAAAAAAAAGCCAAGTTACTCACGCATAGCCTACATAGCGCTGTCTATAAGTTCTTAATTCCAACTTGCAAAAACTAGGCCTGCCTTTAAAAGTCTTGATATCAAAATGTGGCCAAGTTACAACTAACAATATTGCCTATCGTAGCTCACACTAAATGAACTAGCTCTATTCCAAAGCAATGCTATCCAAACTTTCCTAAATTATTTAATGCAACTTGGCCCTGTGTTTCTTCATCTTTGCATGTGAAGAGATTTGTGCCTCATGGAACAACATATGATTTCAATGAATGTTTTTAACAACTGATGAATAATTACACTCCAGAAAGGATATGGTTGTACTTTGTTGGCAAGTTTACTTTAGAAAATGTACAGGTTTTAAAATGTTAACTGCTGCTACAGCATTCTTTACAATTCACAAACAGACATTTATATGAAGAAACATCATGTACAATAGAGAAAGGGGTGATGAATAAATAAATGCAGATAAAAATGAGTAATATTTTTACCTAGAAAATTGTGTACATAAAGCATTTTTACAAACGTATCCAGACATGTTTGTGGGTCAGATGGTGGCAAATAAGTAATAGTACCAATTTTCTTAACATAATAGTATTTATGATATTTGCAAACAGAATTTTGTGAACACAAGGATATCTATGCTCTGTAGGACCACACAGGTTTTGATAGAAATCCAAATAAATCAATCAATAAATACATAATAATAATAATTATAATAATAATAATAATACATTTTATTCATTCTGTGCTTTTCATAGACTCAAAGCAGTGGATGCAGACAATTGTTCAAACATGCCCCATAGTGTAGTAATTTTTCTGTTTAATTTCTAAGTGCAACACATCTGAATCAGAGTATTTCCACTATAAATTGTTCTCATTTTGCAGTTTGATTGACCACATTCTCTTGAGATGGTAAGATGAAGAAACACAGGGCCAAGTTGCATTACATAATTTAGGAAAGTTTGGATAGCATTGCTTTGGAATAGAGCTAGTTTATTTAGTGTGAGCTACGATAGGCAATATTGTTAGTTGTAACTTGACCACATTTTGATATCAAGGCAGGCCTAGTTTTTGCAAGTTGGAATTAAGAACTTATAGACAGCGCTATGTAGGCTATGCGTGAGTAACTTGGCTTTTTTTACGTCGTAGACGTTTTTGATCTGATATCACTTATTTTTTATAGCTAACTAATGATGAATAATGCATGAAGATAAACACGGAGAGAGACATGCATTCCAAAGAAATGTATGCAGACATTCGCTTAACCATAACGCCCTCTATTGACAAGAATGAGAACAGTTATCCTATTACAGACAGCACACAATTACATTAAAAGAGTTTGTAGATGAGCAGTATTTATTGTGTAATGAAATACAATGAACAGCACCATCTGAGCTATGGATCATGAAGAAGCATGTAAATTAATGAACCAAGTCTATAGACATGCATGCACAATGGGCTAGACGCAAACACATTCTAGCTGAAAGACTTACAGCCTAAATAGCTAGTACAGCCTAAATAGTTTGCATCAGTAAAATATGGAAATACAGTTTTAAAATAGGGCTATTAATATTCTATGAAATACATTTAACGTTAGGCTATTCAACACTGGATTGCCGGATGCGTAACTCCAACCTTCCATGTGTGGGCTACGAGCTAGCGAGCGAGCTAGTGAGTTTCTGCACAGCAGAGTTTTTTTCCGGTAGTGTAGAACGTTACCTGCGGGAAATGTTTTGGTACCGGACAGCTAGGTTTAGTTTAGTTTTCTGTAGTGCAATGAATGTAGGCTATAATGCATGTTGATTCGCTTCGTAGTAGCCTAGCTTGTATCTGCTTCCTGACGAGAAGCAGAAAGTAACGTTGGCGAACAAGCTTAATTGGAGAACGCATATTTCCCAGGAATCTTAGCCAGAAAGAAAACAATAGATACTACTAAGAAAGTACATACCAGAGATTATTATTCTTCTTATTATTATTATTATTATTATTATTATAATTAAAAGTGTTTGCAGTAAGCTACATTATCAGCAGAGTAGCGTAGACTAGAGCCACATTCGGAGGCTATTTATTTATTTATTTTTAAAGTGACTAAACATGAATCAGATATGTTTGGGGAATTGGCGGTTTATAAATCCAATCTCTTAAAGGCTTGCAGCTTAAAAGAGGCTATCCTCAATTGTTAATGTAGGCTATTATCGTAAATTCTTAATTTTCCTAGTAGTAAATTTTATGGTGACCTTGTGTTATGTGTGAAAAGGATAAAGTGAACAGAGCTGAAGTGAAGAAATTAATGAATAAAGAAATGTTGGCCGAGGCAAGGGGTTTCCACAGTCATGACCGCAAGAGCAGAGCGTAACACCCTCCCCAAACCAGACAAGAGCGAGCGTCCGGTTTGGGGAGGGTGTGATATAGTACAAGTGAAATACAAGTGAAACATTGAACAGTTAATATTGGAAACCTCTTTTACCTTTGCAATAAAAATACGTTAATGTGTCAATGTGAAAATAATAACAGTCTAAGAAATGAAAAGTACTTAACAGTTGCACATTGTTTTTGTGGAAAATACACGTGCCCTGCTGGGCTCGAACCCACAATCCACTGTGTGAGAGACTGCAGTTCTAACCACAAGGCCACAGTAGCTTCTTGGAAAGCATGAAGCAATTAGCTACATTAACATTAAAAAACATTAGTATGAAGCGTTTTTATTGGACGATAAGCTTGATGAGCAGGTATACGGACCATACTCTCAAATAATAATTCTCCCCATTGGATAACATCGCGATGGAGGCAGGCAGTTTGGCAGGAAAATGGGAAAAAGAAGAAGCGGAAGAAGAAGGAGAAAAACGGCAAAATAACCCAAGTTTGGGGCTTTATTGTGTGGATGTGTGAAGTTGTATCTGAATGCTGTGTGGTTATATGAGGTCAGAACATACAGAAGTTAATGTTTTTAAGGGCTGAGAGTCTATGGTCATTGTGGTTACTTCTGTAGGAAACCCTGAAAAGTTCCAAACTCTCGGTGCTGTATAGGTATGGGGCATGCCCCACCAAGCCGTAACTTGGCGGATGGCATACCTGCCATCCCAATCCTTTAAATGCATATTTATTTAATTTATGAAACCAATGGCAAGTTAATTGAGAACACGTTACACATTACGGCCTCAATACACACGCACACACACACACACACACACACTGTATATTTGGTGAATATTAGCTTAGATATTGTATAATATTCATATGTGCAGCTGCACATTTAGAGGAAAATCGGGTTAAGCCCCTGACAAAAGGGAACAGCAGCAGCGTCAATCTAGGACTGAAACCGCTCACCTCCCGGTTACCTGTGCGTTGGCAGCTGGAGATCATGCTGGAGCCCAAGGTGTGGCGGGAGGCGGCCACGCAGGTGTTCTTCGCCCTGGGCCTGGGGTTCGGGGGGGTCATCGCCTTCTCCAGCTACAACAAGCGCGACAACAACTGCCACTTCGACGCCGTGCTGGTCTCCTTCATCAACTTCATCACCTCGGTGCTGGCCACCCTGGTGGTGTTCGCCGTGCTCGGCTTCAAGGCCAACATCATGAACGAGAAGTGCGTCGAGCTGTAAGTCCAGCCTCCCGGACACAAACACAAAGGCTCACAAGATCGCCCCTTTGCTGTTTGTTGCTATGGTTTTAACCTGGTGAAATGCACAACCACATAATGCCCGAGTATCATACTCGACGTCTCACACCCAAGTGCGACGCAGAGAAATTTGTCGGTTTCACAATACGCTTGGGTTTCCTGTGAAATGTCCGCATGTCCAAGTTTTAAATCCCCGATCAGCGTTTCACTTGTTTTTGCTGCACCTTACCACAAAGATTAGACAAAATGTTTGAGATGAAGCTTTTCTAGCTTCTAACATCTCATGCTCATTGATCTTACAAACAATATTGCATAGGATATCCGGGCATTCCCATGTAAACTGTAATGTGTACAAGAATGAAAGCACTCTGCAAGCATAGCACACAACAAAAAGTTATTATTATTAGCGGTAGTAGTAATATTTGCATTATTATTTAGATTATTACAGATCGTCTTCATTGTAAAATTAGGTGTGGCTTTTAATCTTTGAGGCGAGAGTTGAGAAACAGTCTAACACTCCTAAAAACATCCTTAAAAAACACCAGAAAGGCAATAATAAAGTGTATTCTTGATTCCTCAAGACATCGGTAAAAGCATTTTCAAGAGTAATAGGTATACCATGACACTGGCCAGTGTTTATTGCCATTAAATAATAATAAATCACAAATAAATATAAATATAATAGTAATTATAGTAGCAAATAAATAGTAACATTATCACCATGTTCACAACTGGTGATCATTTATGATTTTAAGACAACACCAGTGTTAACACTGACAATGGGATGAACGTCTGTATGAATTTGTTTGTGTGGCCCCTCTTTACAGAAACGCAAAGAAGATTCATGGGTACCTTGGTAAGGAGATCAGCTATGAACTCATCCCCAAGCACATCGACTTCAGTCATGTGACCCAGGAGGACTACCTGCAGATGACGGACATCATCCGCAAGGTGCAGGAGGGCAATTACACAGAGCTGGGCTTGGAACCGTGCCGCATCGAGGATGAGTTAAACAAGGTACACATTCCCCTGAATATTATCATTAATAATAACAATAATAATAATGTTGCTACAACTTTATTGTCCACATAAAGTGGAACATTGTCTTTGGCTTCACAGGGCATGATATAAAAATGGACATCAGACACACTGGGAAGGAGAAAAACCAAATATAAAAAACTAAAAATCTAAAACATAAAGCACAGTGTATGCAGGAGCAGAGCTGATCATTGGCGTGCATTTAGTCCAAAATGCTAATCACACTTGCAATGAAAGACTTAAAACATTTTTGGTAGCATTTGGCACCCTAAATCACCTGCCTGAGTTCAACTTCTCAAGTTGGTGCTATTATAGTTACATGAATAATGGAAATTAATAATGATGATTATTATTATTAATATATAGTGCAATTTCTTCTCAAATTTTAACCAATGTGATGTATTTTTATGAATGACAGGCATAATCTTTTCACAACCAGATGTCAGTGGTTGTTTCAAGGGCGGGGCTTTTGCCTTCTCAAGATTTCACACGCTCTGTTCATCTGCATGTGCTCAAATCCATCCCAGGGTCACAAATGGAAAACTGAACGTTCCTTCATTTTCTTTCCAGTGGCTTTTTAAAACAAAGTTTCGTATTAATTCTCTTTGCTAAAGATCTATTTTTACTGCACCTGTCAGTTCCCTTTGACTTCATACAGCATGAATAATTGAGAATGGACAAAGGAATCAAATGAAGGCACAGCGGTGACTATAGGAAAGCGCTAACGGCTCGTGCACAACTCGCGCTTCACAAGTTCAAATGCAACAGCGCTGCAGCGTTAGCTACTTTATAGTGTCAAGCAAAGCAGTGTGCTTGGCTCCCGCCGAAGCTGTCAAACTATTAGCGCCTCAATCCTTCAGTGTGCACACCAGGCAAATGGATCTGTTCTGATAAAGAGGGCAATATCTCCTCTCGCCGAAAATCTGATGGGGCAGATTATTCAGTTGCTTGTTTGCAAAAGTGAAACGGTTTACTTGCTTGTACTACTAACACGTAAACATCAAACATCAAAAAATTGCCAGTGCATTAAAATTCCTTTCATGACACTAGAGGCCTGGATTACATGCAGATCCTTGTCATGTAATTAAGGATACATCAGTAAACAGCTGTGCCAGTGAGTGAGCAATATCCAGGAAATATCCAGCTAGCAGGGATATCCATGTTCGACAGGGCTCTGAGGATACACTACTACTGGAAATATTCTTCCACAAACATGCAATGCAGTGCAATGTAATGTTATGTAATGCAGTGTAATGTAAAATGATGTAATGCTGCAATGTTATGTAATGCAGTGTAATGCAATGTTATGTAATGCAGTGTAATGCAATGTTATGTAATGCAGTGTAATGTTATGTAATGCACTGTAAATTAATGTTATTTGTCGTTTCTGCAGGCCGTGCAGGGCACTGGATTGGCGTTCATAGCCTTCACCGAGGCCATGACCCACTTCCCCGCCTCGCCCTTTTGGTCGGTCATGTTCTTCCTCATGCTGGTCAACCTGGGACTGGGCAGTATGTTCGGCACCATCGAGGGCATCATCACGCCCATTGTGGACACCTTTAAAGTGCGCAAAGAGTTCCTCACAGGTGGGCGTGGCCACACTGCTCTGACCTATGCAGTAACACTATGATTGGTCCGGTGATTCACATGCAGCTTTTCTAACACTATGATTGGTCCGGTGATTCACATGCAGCTTTTCTAACACTATGATTGGTCCGGTGATTCACATGCAGCTTTTCTAACACTATGATTGGTCCGGTGATTCACATGCAGCTTTTCTAACACTATGATTGGTCCGGTGATTCACATGCAGCTTTTCTAACACTATGATTGGTCCGGTGATTCACATGCAGCTTTTCCTTGTGCCCACCCACTACAATTTTATCTATTAGTGTATTTCAGTATCAATTTTGATTTATTTAACTACTTACAGTATCTGCAGTTTGATTGGCTAAATTGTAGGTGTGCATATGGTTTCCTGTGGGCATAAAACCAATGCATCTCTGAGAGATGAAGCTTGCCACCGTCCGAGAGCAAGCGTAAAATAACCGGTAGGTTGTTGGGTTGCATCCCTGGCCGTTTGCTTATGACTGGTGATGAAACTGCGGCCTTGCGGTGATAATCATTTAACGTCCCTGCCAAACTGGTTGTAAGGGTCCGAGTGGTTTGAGAGAGCTGGGAGCCATTTCAGACAAAAAATCTGGGATTAGCGGATATATCCTGAGGTAACAGGCTTCGGCCGCGTTTCTCATGTGTGCAGTCGGCACCAAATGAGCGTCATGTTCGGAATTTAAGCCTGTTCACCAAAGCGAAAGAATCCTATTACATAAAGTCATGCTACTTACTGACAGAAAAATCAATTCCATTATAGAGCATTTGTTGGAGTGCTGCTGTGTGATTATCAAACCGGATCTGGGTCACTGCTGCAGGCAACCACCATAACACTGATTAAATGACGCAGAGTGTCTCTATGTTTTCCTGTGTTTTGATATGTCAGAATTACAATTGTGATTTGCTGCCCTTTGGCGCCCTCTTGTGGTGAAAGGTTAATAAAGTACATTAGGTACGCACTGGGAGTAGCTGAGGATGTTCTTTGAGGGGGGGGCACTGTTGTATTTTACAGGTCATAGCCGAAAGTGTTAATGCCTGAGATCTCAGTCCATATCTCCAGGGACACAGCGCCTGCGGGTTTTGTGATTTACTTCCAATCAGCTGTCAATTGAGGCCCTAGAAACAAGTTGTGTGGACTCTTTAGCTAATGGGTGACTTAAGTTAATCAGAAAGTCCTGAAACGCACCAAAATCCACTAGACAATGTGGCCAGAGAGGACTGGAGTTTCAGATCCCTGTGGATATGCATGCGTCATGCGTGGGTGGAGAAAATGTTTCTGAGGTTCCGGTGTCCTTCCCCTCCTCGCCACAGTGGGGTGCTGTCTGCTGGCCTTCAGCATCGGCCTGATCTTCGTACAGCGATCCGGGAACTACTTTGTGTCCATGTTTGACGACTACTCGGCCACACTGCCCCTGCTCATCGTGGTTATCCTGGAGAACGTGGCCGTGGCCTGGGTCTACGGCATCGACAAGTACGTGCTTACCGCTCACCATAAAATCATGAGTCACTCCTCATTTCAAAGGTCCTAATCGCTGAGTGTTTGGTTTAGAGTGCGCCAAACAATTTATCAGTCTGTAGAATAAGACAACAGGAGTCTAGGGTGTTGAATGACTGTTGTAAGATTCCCGTTTGGGGAAAAGTATTGGCTTTACTGACACTTTCCATAGAACTTCAAATTGAAGCTTAATTTAAATGGGTTAGTATTTGCAAATGTTTTAAATATCCTTTTAGTCCTCATTTTTATTAGTTCGGGGAATCCTAATTTTATTATCCTCTGACAATTCAAAATGGCGGTGGGGGGGTTTGGATTTGTAGGGTGAAATACTTTACCATGATCTGGTGCTTAACCATCATCCTGAGGTGACCTTTAAAAGCGTCACAAGGCGAATAACACAAAGTGTCATTGCAGTTATCTTCTCCGATTCTAACAAATTGTAGCTCTGAGCCCTGATAGTTGCAGGTTGTCAGGGAAACATCTTGTGGTTAAATGAACGTGTGGCACGGGTACATTTTTCACCAGCATAATACAAGCCACATAATTGACTGTTGCCAAGCAACATGCTTTATGCATGAGTAGCTTCTGTGAATCGCGCCGTGCCAAACGCAAAGAATTTCATTCCAGTCGTGTGCCAACTTCAAGTCGCTTTTGTTGGCAGGTTTTTCGATGACCTGAAAGACATGCTGGGGTTCTCTCCGTTTCGGTTCTACTACTACATGTGGAAGTACATCACTCCTCTGGTGCTGATGGTCCTGCTGGCAACCAGTTTTATCCAGCTGGGAATGACTCCGCCCAGTTACAGCGCCTGGAACGAGGACCTGGTACGTAACGACCGGGCCTTTCTCTTTCTGTCTATTTTAAACGCCGTCTGCTTCAATGCAGCATCTGGGCTTGTTGACATCCCTTTGTGACCGAATATGATCCCTGTTCCCTGCCCCCTGTCCACTCAGACCCCTGTCTACTATGTCCGTGTCTCCTCTCACTTTGCAAGCAGTGTGCGAAAGAAATCCAGCTAAATTTCCAAAAATAGTTTCCTAACTAGTGAGGAAGTACACTGCCTGGCCAAAGAAAAAGTCGCCGTTGCACCTGTCATGCATAGTGCCCACTGTACAAGCCTCTGGAGGCAGTGTTATGATCTGGGGTTGCTTCAACTGGTCAGGTCTAGGCTCAGCAACGTTATGCAGCAATAAAATGAAGTCAGCTGAGTACCTGAATGTACTGAATGACCAGGTTATCCCATCAATGGGCATATTCCAGGACGACAATGCCAAGATTCATCGGGCTCAAATTGTGAAAGAGTGGTTCAGGGAGCATGAGGAATCATTTTCACACATGAATTGGCCACCAGAGTCCTGACCTTAATAACCCCATTGAAAGTCTTTGGGATGTGCTGGAGAAGACTTTACGGAGTGGTTCGACTCTTGTCAATACAAGATCTCGGCCAAAAATGAATGCAACTCTGGATGGAAATAAATGTTGTGATGTTGCATAAGGTTGTCGAAACAATGCCACGGCGAATGCGTGCCGTAATCAAAGCTAAAGGCGGTGCAACGAAATATTAGAGTGTGCAAAAAGTGTGTTTTTGGCCAGACAGTGTAGTTTGTAATATGTACCGCTCTTGTACCATAGACATGGGGTGCATCCTCCTTTTCTCCACTACCACCTCCACAGATCTTTGTGTTTTAATCTAATGTTGCTGATTATATCTTAATTACACATTAATGGTTACATATTAATTAATGTCTCGACGCAAACCGCAATGTCAGGTATATTTTATACTGTTGTCGGGTAAGTGAGGATTAGGTAAAATGTGTATTTTCTGAATCCAGTGGTTCCAACAGTCAGTGCCCTTGTTAAAATGTTTGGCACTCTGAATACTGAACACAAGCGATATTGTGTGCTAGAACCCCTCACTTAACCTACATTCAAAATAAGTTTTATGTGATTTAATTTAATACTTATTATTAAAAATGACAATCATCAATTAAATCGCCAAATTCGTTAATAGGTAAGTCGAACAATAACCAGGTGGATCAACCAACAAGCCAAAACATTTTTTTAAATGAAAAAGTCAATTAGAATGATGACTTGAAATCATACATTCACTAATGAATGTAGGCTGACTACTTATAATTTAGAAAAGGGAAGACATTAAACCAGACATTAATTAGAAGATACCAGTAAAGAGAGAGAGAGCCCGATAAGCCAGAAGTTGCCCATATTATTTACCCTCCAGCTCAACAGGAACGAAAGGAACCATCACCACAAAAATAAAAAGGAAAAACTTCTTCTCCAAACCGAACTAGGCTTCTTTCTTTCAGCCCACAATAAATACCTTATTCTCCACAACCCTGATTGGGTTAATGTATGAGAAGGGGGGGGGGGGTAATTTATGACAAAGACTGGCTTATCTTTGATGTTTGTGGGGGTGAGTGAGTGAGAGAGAGACAGAAGGAGAGGGGGGGAGTGCAAGAAGTGGAGGAGCCGGGTCGTTTACTTATATCTAAATGTTAGATATCCTACATTCCCTCTCTTGTAAGAGTAGGTGCATGCACCTGCTAAAAACCTATTCTTACATCAACAAATAGGAATCACATTACACATTTGAACATTGAAGATGCTAACAACAAAAAGAACTGTCCAAATGGTTCACCAACCATCTTTAAAACAATTAGTCCATGCCCCGTTTAATAGTCCCGTTGTGATCTGCTGGTCAGCAGATATATGGACACACTGATGTATGTCCCACAATGATCCGGTGTGGTGCGGAGACATGTCTCCATTAGACACTCTTTTGTGTCGCTGCTGTTATGACACCCTGGTTCAGTCTCTTCCTTCTCCAGTGTCAGGGTATGTAGACTGGCAAGGGACAAGAGGTTCCCTGGACTTTGGGTAACATGCAGTACTTTTTCCCTTTAATGTTGCAATTGCGTGAGTGAAATGCAGCCTACTCCCAACAGTGTATCAACCAGTTCTGTGTGCGGGGGCTATGTCTCCTGTGACAGTAAGCTGGACGATCCACAGGTGGCAAAGTGTGGTCAAGACCTCTCTTCTGACGGGCGGGGAAGTGCCTCTTTCCCTGTCGGAATCCATTTTGGCTCCTTTAGCCTGGATCCAGTTGGGTGAACTGCTGACGGCAGTTGCTTAAGCTAGCTTCCCGCGGCAGGGTGTGGGACCGGTTGCACTTGTTTGCACTTGTGTCTGTGGGTGTCCTTCAGGGAATGGCAGGAGAAGACTGTGGGAGTTGAGGGCTTAGGCCTTATCACTCACAGAAACACGTGAAGGTTATGAGTGCTGTCAGTCCATTCAGGGGAACCTTACGGGCAGGGTTTAGTATCCACGGGATTGCCAGTCCAAATAATCACATGAATAGGGCAGACTTGTCCATAAGTGTCCAGGAACAGTATTTGAGGGGCACCAACACTCTATAAAAGGGACTTAAAAACATATGGGCCTGGTATTAGGTTAAAAGATGGTGGTAGGGATGTTGGGGGGGAATACCTGTGAGTAGGGCCGGTGGTGCCCCCTGGTGGACAGCACTCCAACTCCTGGCACCACAACACACTTAAGGAAATGCGATGTGTTGTAAATATGTGGACTTTTTGGAAAATAAGAATACATTTCACAGCAATATATTTTTTAGAAAATATATTTCAATATATTTCAAGGGGCATGGATACATTTTCCCATATGTTGGAAAATTAGAAAGATTCAAAATCTTCATATTTTATTGTAATAAAATGCAGTACAGTCCTTATCCATGGTATAATGTGCAAGAGTACATGGCGCCTAACGCTAACGGCCCTGTGTTGTGGTGCGTCTCCGCAGGCTCAGGAGGAGAACCTGAGGTACCCCGACTGGGGCCTGGCCATGTGCATCACGCTTGTCGTCGTGGCGATTCTCCCGGTGCCCGTGGTCTTCTGCCTGCGCTACTTCAACCTGCTGGACGGGAGCGGGGGCGGCCTCTCCGCCGTGTCCTACAAGAAGGGCCGAATGATCAAAGAGGACGCCAGCCCGGAGGACGACGACGACGCCAGTCTCATCCACGGGAAGTCGCCCAGCGAGGCCCCCTCCCCGATGCCCCCTGGGAAAAGCATCTACAGGAAGCGGAGTGGAGCGGGGGAGCCCGACAGCGCCCCCAACGGCCGCTACGGAATCGGCTACCTGATGGCCGATGCTCCCGACACGCCCGACATGCCCGACACGCCCGAATCCGACTTGTAGCTCCTCCCCCAGGCTGACAGCGCACACCCATCGGTCTTAACATCCGCATATAAACGTCCGCGTATATTAACTTGTATATCTTGTAGATAACATAGGTCCTGTCGTTTGCGCACGCCACCCGCCCTGCCTCCCCGACCTGTACGCCCGTTAAAGATGGCGTAGCCCTGTAGCACGGCTGTGTCTGGATGCTCCAGACGTGGCTCCGCCCCCTCCTCCACCATGTGGGAATCCGCAGGGTAAAGACCAGTCGCGTTGCGGATCATTGTGAAAAAATCGAGAAGCAAGACAAGGAGTTGGGGGCTGGACATTTCTTTCCCCTAGTTTCAATATTGTGCAACCACAAAAAAGAGAAGAGTAAACGTAATTTCAACCAGAATTACCCCCCCCCCCCCCAAAAGAAACAGCAAAACAAAAGTGTGCCTAATGACCAGATATTTTATTTAAAGAATACTTGGTGGACTTGGTACATTTCTATAGTATTATGTAAATATGTCCTGTGTATTTATCTGCACCGTTTGGAATTGGGAATGTTTGCTTTCAGTCAGAAGTACTGAGCGTCTCTACAGCTGGTCTTGTGTGCCGATGTTTCATTGTAAAAAACAAAAAGGAGAAGAAAAAAAAAAAAAACCTCATGCTTCCAACTCTTGTAAATACTTTTTTTTCCATTAAATTGCTTTAAAGCGATAAAAAAAGCCTTTTTTCCAGTGGGATTAAAGATCAAATATGATCAAATTTGTGTTCTGACGTGTCCAGTGTTATTGCCCACGCACTTCCCCGTTATATATGGCTCTACCAGCCTATGATCGAACATCAACTGGGTTCACTTCTCATTCTTTTGAAAACTGCCTTGTGCTGGGTTTCCACGCTGAAATTAATCCTGTTATTGTCAAAGCCTGATTAAGATTAACCTTTTTATTGGCAGTGTTCCTTCTGCACTGCATACATAGCTGAAATGTCCCCAGGCTGCACCCCACCAGCTGAGCTGCGCAGTAACCTCCTTCATGCGCAGCTGGGGCAGGAGGACTGCGGGTGCCCGCTCGACCAGGGGGAGTCGCTCTCGCGCCCTGACGGGGACAGCCCCGCCAAAGCTACAGCCAATAAGGAGCTGCTATGTGGCCCTGCCGGCCAGACGGCACAGCCAGGGTTCCACGCCAGGTCATGGACCTGGATACTGCGCTGAATTTTAGTACACCGTAGTGCGTAGACAGCCCCACATATATCACACAAAGTTATCGCACTATAGCAAACAGGCTGCTTCGTAACCATGGTAATGGAAGTTTTTTGCTCAGTATATTTGCCATTTGTAACATCCATCCATCATTGGCTACCTTAAAGCAGGAGTGGCCAATGCGCATTTATAGAATGTTAAGCTGGTATGTAGACGCGTGGCGAATGAGATTATTCATTGCCGGCCTGTGGACCATCTGTCATTCAATTGCTGATACAACACAGTCAAACTGATGAAGCCCGATTTTGCTTAGTGGTTGTTACAACGCTGCCCCCTAAAGGATTTTCATTGTATTGGCAACGTATTGTATTGTTTATATATACAAATGCACAAATTGATATTTGTTAACTTTGAATTAGTAGTAAAGACCATATGAATGTACTTGTTGTTAACCACACAGGGTGGAATACCCCAAACGTTGCCATTCTTGTAACCAATTTAAACTTAATATCATTTACTTGGTTTATAAGAGGAGAAAGGTGCTGCTGTCACAATTCAGTCATTTTGGCGAGATCACTATGGAGTGTGAAGTGACAAAACCCTTTGCCCTTGCAGGAGTGCAAACGGAAGAATACAGGCATGCAGCAATTTTGTAAATGTCCAAGTCATTTCTGTTCTACATGCCCAAAGTGAAAAATGTGATCTTGTGCGTCCGGGGCACTATTTCCTGTCTGTGAGTACAGGTGATTAACTCGCAGGAGATGCTAATTTTGAATCTGATGGAATAACCGTCCATCTTTTTCTCTTCAGTGCTAACTTAAAATGCTCCATCACTTAATATTTCCCTACTCGACCTATTGATTTATGCAACTTAAAACAATTTATTGATAGCTACATATGTATGTAGTCTATACGTAAACTCGTATCGGCTACAGTTTATATGAAGTAGTGTACATACACAGGCTGTATCGCAAATTTTCATCGAGAGAACTTGGATACCATTATGACGAACAATACATTTAACAAAATGTTTTATAACAAACTACATTTTGATGCATGCAAGTTTTTTGAAAACCAATTCTGCGACTGCAATAAATCAGGTGCTGAAACACTGAAAACTCACACCTGTGGTCTATTGTTGGTGTGTTAAGCTCCAGATTCTACTAGAGTCTAGTAAATACAAACTAATCTGATGTGGCCCTTAAAAAACTTTAACTTTGATGCCCAAGGGGAGTGACAGAACTGTGTGAATTTGCACAGCTGTGAACATAAACAGTCTCTCCTCTGAAAATCAGGTTATTCTCAAATTAGTCGCTCACCCTCCTGAAAATAGGGTTCTTTTCACTGCAGTACCATCGAAGCTTCCTTTTAGTTGATACAGCATATCAGTGTTCTTCTCCAGACCACCTTAAAAAGCACAACAAAGACAAAATAGAACCCATTTAAAGTTTCAGCACATTTGCAAACACGCTAATTACAACAAGCTTAGAGGCTAATTAGCATTAACTATAAGCGCCCCAGCCATGGGGACTCACTGGGACTGTCTACTTGGAGAATGGACAACTACAATTCAAGGAGACTGAAATTATGTTCTTAATACATGTTCACCTATTATGTTGCTAGCAGCAGGTCCCTTCGCAGCGCTATTTCCCCAGAAATATGCCTACTACAGCAATCCAGAGTTGGTACAGAGATAACAAAGCACTAGTCTTTTAAATAAGCAACCAAAACATGATAAAGCAAAAAAAAAACAGCTTGTTAAAAATTCGGGGATTGCAATTGTGGTTGGAATCAGCATCGCCTTAACAAGGGTCACCAGGACCGAGTTTGAGAACCACTGCGCTAAAAAGCGGGACATTTTGGAAGAAGTTTTGCAAGGAATAATTAGCAACATCATGTGCACTTCAGGAAATGTATACTTTAAAATTTAAAATAAATATTTCTTCGCACAACAAAATATACGAACATAAACGGGACCACTTTAGGCATAGCTACCACAGAACTATATACACGGTGGCTTTGCTAATGCTTATTTAACTCTGGTGGATAGACGCTCTTTGCTTTGAACCAATGACGATGCAGAATTAGAACATGTTCACGTGCACTTAAAAATGTGACTGTCTATCTCCCTTTTTGATTTTACCTGCTGGTTAATTGTGAAGTAATAGAGAAATAATGAAGAAACGTCGTTATGCAAAGGTAACGTTATTCATTTTCAGTACAGTCTTGCTAATTATATTTTAAGAAAAAAAGTATCTTAATTTGGTAATTTGACCCACTTCTTGTTCGTTCGAGGCCAATTGCTAGTGAGCTAGTTTTAGTGTAAGTAGGCTATAGCTCGTTAATAGCCGTAAACCAGGACAAGCTTCACGGAAGAGGAGCCTGAAGTAGACGATAAAATGCCATGGTTAAAGGAGCACAATATTTGCAACTTTTGCTTTTGTTATTGTCAGTGTAGCTACAATACATATTGAATCTAGCCAGCTAACATAACGTCGTGTGTTTCCATTTGCGGCAGACGGTTTGCAAACGGTGGACTTCAGTTCAGGAGAGACATTCCCCCCTGAAAAATACTGAGGAGATGTTTAATGTTATCTGAAGCGGCAGAGCACGTTCAAAGGCAGGTGGGAACATTGCTACATATTAATAAGTTGTATAAGCGAATGTAACTTTTGATCTGTTACATGTAAACCGAAAAGATCTTCTGATATCTGCAGCCACAAATCACATAACACATAACAGCCACACAGTAGAGCAATGTAATAGTGGACGTTGAAGTAATAAGTTGCATTCCAATAAATGATAGATTGATGAGTGATAAACTTTATGAATTCCCCGAGAGAGGAAACTAGGCTGAGTCAAGAAAACACACCCAAACTTCAGCCTTCTGTGGGCTGTTGTATTAAGGAAAATGACAATAAAACGAGAAGAGTTGGGATTTTATAAGGGGCCCGGGCACTTACTACTTGTACACTGGTATGGCAAAATCATAAGTCGACCCCACTTTGAAAAGTGGATTGGCACAAGCAGCTTCGCCACGCCACTGGCAGCATCCATGCTTTCAGCAGCATCAATTCATTTTGCTCATGAATTGGTTTGGTATTGGGACAGCAGGTATGCTGTCCACCAATTTATGGCTTGGTGGGGCGTGCCCCATACCTATACAGCACCAAGAGTTTGGCACTTTCAGGGTTTCCTATAGAAATAACCACAATGACCACAGACAATCAGTACTTAACAACATCAAGTTATGTACCTTCTAACCTCATGTAAACACACAGAATTCAATTACAATTTCACGTCCACACAATAAAGCCCCAATCTTGCGTTGTTTTCCTTCTGTTTCCTGCCAATTTCGTCATCACAAATGCTCCAGTCCCACAATCAGCGATTCGTCCCATTGTAGATTTAGCTATACATCTGCCAATAACAACCTCTGATCAAAGTAGCCAATTGCAGAATACACAGGCAAAATTAACAATGTTGCATGGATGTGAACATGTAATGCTTTTGGATATATAAGGAAGTGCACATGTGATGCTACTTCAGCCAATAGAACATGTTGTTTCCAAAAAGTCGTCACCATCTTTGTTTTGTGTGGAAGCTAGCTTGCTTGCCAATACTTGCCAGAAAATTACAACTATTGCTTTTACAGCCACATAATCTCTGTGGGAAGCTCATTTCTAATTCTAAATGTGCATCTTTTTGCATTTCACATGCAAGCCCCACGTAATATTGTTTCATGACTCCCGATAGCTACATGGCTTCAAGGTAGGCCATACAACCTCGGACTGAATTTGTATGTGAATCACACTGCACAGTGATATACCACCGATGTAGGCACTCCCATCGTGTTCTGTGGGAGATACAGATACAGTCCATTCATCTCCTCACTCCTCTTCTAACCTCGCTAACACTTTGTTTGCGGTCAGTTTTCGTCATTGCAAATCTTTGTATGACTTTGTGCAACTTTATACGACTGGATTGTAGCTAGCTAACTGAATCTCAACAAAAAGTGCTTTAAACGCACAAAAATGCCAAGTTACTCACACATACAAAGCACTGTAATAAAACTCATTAAATACTTTTAATGGCAGGCTTAGATTTTGTAATTTTATAACAGTGCTTTGTATGCATGAGTAACTTGGCATGAAAACGTTTTTTGTTTTGAAGGAATGTACAGTATTTGTATCACATGACTTTTCTCAGGAATATTTAACTGTAAGCTACACAGTCTGACACGTGGGCTTCATTCATAGTCTTTAGTATAACTTGTAAATGTATTTATCATTTCTGTATAATTATTGGACAGCATGGTGACATTTCTATAGGTCTGTTCATCTTTACACAGTCAATCTGTACATGTAACTGGAAATTTTGTCTTGATTTACTTTTCATACATTTTTGACGTCGAGAGATTGAATTGGCTGAGACATTTTGGACCCTCTGGCCTTCCATTCCAGTAGCATGTTAGCAGAGATGTCCTTCTTAACACATGAGGGCAGTATTGGATAACTTGTATAGCCACACACTGAAGCCTTTTGCTGGTGGCCTCTAGATAGGATCCAGAAAGCCAGTGTGTATGCAGATTTGTTTTCACCAGTTACCCTGGCTCAATTACCAAGCTAACTGTATGCACAAATGCTGGTTAATTTGTAGGTTTAATCTTGGTGAAAAGCTTCATACAGAGACAAAGAACAGTTTTCAGATTGGGATGGCAGGCATGCCATCCGCCAAGTTACGGCTTGGTGGGGCATGCCCCATACCTAAACAGCACCGAGAGTTTGGCACTTTTCAGGGTTTCCTACAGAAATAACACAATGACCACAGACTCTCAGCCCTTAAAACATTAACTTCTGTATATTCTGACCTCATGTAACAACACAGAATTCAGGTACAACTTCACACATCACACATGCAATTTTTCTCCTTCTTCTTATTCTTTTTTTTTCCGGTTGAAATTTTGATCCATACCCTCAAACAATAATTCTCCCCATTGGATAGGGACATCTGATCTGCCAATAACAAGACCCCATCATATTACTCTGACTCATTCAAGCATTGCACGATACAAAGACAAAAGTCATATTTTGTGAAGCTGCTTTGGCCTAGCGGTCAGAATCTAGGCTTTCCATGCGAGCGGTCAGGGGTTTGATCCCCACCAGGTAACAAAAGGTAAATTCACTTTCAACAAAAACAGTATGCAAATACTATACTCTTCACATATAAGAATGTTATTTTCACATTAATGATCTTTCTCACATAATCTTTCTCACAAAAAGATTTCTCACATAATCTTTTTATTGCAAAGGTTAAAAAATTGAACAGGATTAACTGTTCACTGTTTCACTTGTACTTAAAAGAGGTGAAAGTCAGCCGACATGGTCCAGTAGCCTAGCATACTCACTACCAACAAAAGATTTACTGCAGGTCATGTTTACGCAGTACTGGAACAAATATGTATTTGTCAGACACAGGAAATAAAGTTTTCACGCAAAATATCATCTGGCTAAAATACGACTGATCTTTGGTAGAACACATTAATTACACATTTTTTTGTGTAATTAAAATTATTTATGAAAGTACTATTTTCTTCAATGTTGTTAGCAAGCTACCAGAAAAGACGAGCAAAATGTTGGCAGGCCGGTTTGTTTACCACAGATACAGTTGAGGTCGGATGTTTACATACACTTAGGTTGAAGTCATTAAAACTAATTTTTAACCACTCCACAGATTTCATGTTAGCAAACTATAGTGTTGGCAAGTCAGTTAGGACATTATGCATGACACAAGTAATTTTTCCAACAATTGTTTACAGATTATTTCACTTTTAATTCACTATATCACAATTCCAGTGGGTCAGAAGTTTACATACACTAAGTTGTCTGTGCCTTAAATTTTTTTATATTTGGTCGCATATCCTTTGCATGCCATGACTTCCTGATGTCTGTGACCCAACAACATCAAAAGACTCTTGATGTCTTATTTTCTGGTACTCTTACAAGCGATACTATAACGTCTCTGCATTTGAAAGGATCTCTATGGAAATTGGGGGGTGGGACTAGATTTAGCTGTAAATTATGCTGGAACAGTATGGAATACATGATTGGTAAAATGGCTGTAAGTCATCAAGGGTCTGAGGTATCAAACAAGCCTCAAATCATCACTCTGCTTCCAGATATGCAGTAGATATGGATGGATCACTTTAAGGGTTTCTCCTGATAAATTTTCCTATTGAACTCTATGGAAAAATAAGTCAGGAGAATAAACTCTTCAAGTTATCCATCCATATCTACTGTATTTCTGGCAACAGAGTGATGGTTTAAGGCTTGTTTGATACGTCAGACCCTTAATGACTTAGAGCCATTTAGCTAACCATGTGTTTCCATACTTTCTTGGGTCTAATGCTGGATGAGGGCTCCGGCGAAGCCGGGCACTTGGCATCAAATTCCGCCATCACTGTCGGACTAGCTGAATCTGGCAACCAACTGAGACTCCTGGTATAGAGATGGGTGTGGTACCAACATTGTGATACTATTGGCTCAGAAGTTTTTTAGAGCCGGGAACCAAACTCTGACGTCTTAGACAGAGATAAACTCTGTACTCTTTTACGGCCCGTAAAAAAAAATTTGTAGCCTAATGATAAATTCATAATCAATATTTATTTTTAGGGAAAAGCAATACTTTTATTCTGCATTTTTTAGTAAGCTCTGTGGATGTATTATTTTATTTGGTCTCTGTAAAAATCCTGTAGGCTATCTATAGCCTTTAACTAGCCTACTGTTAGCTACCTTGCAAACTCGAAGTTTTCTGTTAGCTTTTAGTTTTCTGTTATATGTAGTGCTTTGTAGGCTATGCGTGAGTAACTAGGCTACGTCTACCATGTATACAACCCTTCAAAATACGTACCATCATGTATTTAAAAATACTGCAAACAATTTAATTTATTTGTAGTTCATGGTAAAGGACAGAATCCACACCTCTTTCTTTGAGATAGAATGCATGTGTGTCTCTATGTATTCTGTATGCATGTCACATAGCCTACAAAGCACTGTCTGTCAGTCATTAATTCCAACTTGCAAAAACTAGGCATGGTAAGATGAAAAAACACAGGGCCAAGTTACATTAAGTACAACCCTTGGCAAAAATTATGGAATCACCACACTTAGAGGATGTTCACCCAGCTTTTTTACTTCGTAGCAAATAAACAAATCACAGATATGACACAAAATAATTTTTGCTGAACATTCTGGCTTCGTGAAACATACCTCAAACAAATTAAATTTAAAGTCAGATGGTCATGGTAACGAAGGGACATTGACAAATGGTAACTGAGGGACACATTTTCACCCCCCTCAAAATCATAATTCTGCCAACTTTTTTTCAAAACTGGTTATACTACATCAAGACACATCCCAATAATCTTTCTTTTGGAATGTTTCCCCTCTCTAAGTAGAAAATTCATGTTAAAAAAATTGAACGGAGGGCCCGGCCAAAATGAGAATCGAGAAATTTTTGAATACATTGTCAAAAAAATTCTGGGACTTTTTATCCTAAACCAGGGGTTCTCAATCCTGGTCCTGGGGGACCCCTGTGTATGCTGGTTTTCGTTGCAACCGCAGTTGCAATCCCAGAATTTTAACAAGCTGTTAATTTTTCTTAATTAGGTGCTTTTCATGTTTGGAGGAATTATTCGCCCACTTAAGACACATTATGTCAGAAATAGCTATGCATGCCATGTAGAACAAACTCCCCATGTTCACATTGTGCTTATTGTGCTATATTGCAACAATTACATAAGAAAAGGTTACAAAATAATGTATTTTCACTCAAATGAAAGAGTGAAGTGAATCAATAGGCTCCTAATTAGGTTGTTGAACACGTGTTTAACTCAATTTTTTCTTTAAGCTTAAGACAATGCAGGTTTGGCTCGTTATCATTTGCTTTGTGTTTGAATTCTTCATTATCTACGAAATGATTAATTTTAGTGGCCATGTGTCCACACTTTCACCAATTAGGAGCCTATTGATTCAAATCAGTCTTTAAATGGATCTGTTAAATAATTTTCTTATCTTTTTTAAATAATATAGCACAATGTGAACATGGGGTGTTTATTCTACATGGCATCCATAGCTATTTCTGATATAATGTGGCTTAAGAGGGTGAATAATTCCTCCAAACATGACAAGCACCTAATTAAGAAAAATTAACAGCTTGTTAAAATTCTGGGATTGCAACTGCGGTTGCAACGAAAGCCAGCATACACAGGGGTCCCCCAGGACCAGGATTGAGAACCCCTGTCCTAAACCATTCACTCTACTGGGATGCCTATTCATGTCCTCATTAGAAATATGCTATTTATTCATACTTTATTAAAAATAGTTGCTTGATAGAATTGGGGGAAGTGCATCTGTTCAAGTTCGTCAACCCCAATGGATTCAAAAGCCCATAACTTTTTTTCTAGTAGAGACAATTTAATACTTTTTTTGTTCTGTACACCTTGGAATGTTGGCTTCAAGATCAGACAGATAGGAAGTCATTTCATAATGTTTCAAATTTTGCTACTGATGTATGTGATGTTAACCTCCCCTTGGCCTGGCCCAAATGCAAATTACAAGGTGATTCCATAATTTTTTCCTCAACATTGTGTGATTCCATAATTCTTTCAACAAAAAGAAAAATACTTATTTAATACTTGTGTAATAAATTTACAGAATTTAAAAATAAATATATGGATTAATGTTTTTAAAATGTAGGCTACCCAGGTCTTGTTGAAAATTATATGTGTAAATACAACAACGTATTTTCGTATAGGCTATTTATTGATTTTCTCTCAACAATAATGTATTGATTCATCTATTGCTATTGTCAAAAATAATTCATGACGTTAATTGCGGAAAGACCCGACACAGCCCGAAAATGGCCGATAGGCTACTTATACAACCATGTTGAATTTTGAATAGCCTATGATAATCGCCAGAAAAGCAGGCGCGGGTAACGTGTTTACGTCACACACACACACACACACACCATATTTCACGTCAAGACTCCTCCTAAATTCTACCTTTGCTTCTACTAGCGCGTTGGTCTCCATCACCACTCACCTCGCTCGTGCGGACAAGTGGGAACGCATCAGAGTGTAAAGTCAACTTAAAGTTCAGCGATTCTGTAAATAAATAGCCTATCTCTTCAACCATTGCACCTGGACTCTAGAAAACGTCTGCTGCTATTTGAACTCTTGGTGTTGACGGAATATTTACATTTTACATAAATAAATGCTTCTTGTTCTTATATATACAAAGTCTGTTGAGAATATTTTTGTGTTGTTTGTTTTTTCCTTATGTCCCGCAAATCCAGCGATAATGATTATACCCTTCGGAGTATGAGCAATCTGATGGGCGAGAGGAGGAAGAAAGTGAGAGATGACGGAGAACGGAGTCTCATCAAAGCTCCTTCAAACGCGAGCATCAACAGCCAGGAACCCGCTGCCGGCGCCGCCGCCGCCTCCACCTCCGCCGGGGACTTTGAGCGAGCGGCGCGCAAGCAGTTCCAGCAGGATGTCACGCCCGCCTTCGTTTATGTCCTGGCGGTGTTCTCCGCGCTGGGCGGCTTTCTGTTCGGTTACGACACCGGAGTGGTTTCGGGAGCAATGCTGCTACTTAAGAGAGAGATGAATCTAAGCGCTCTTTGGCAGGAGCTGTTGGTCTCTAGTACTGTGGGCGCCGCGGCGCTCTCCGCCGTGGCAGGCGGGTTTCTTAACGGGATTTTCGGGCGCAGGGTGTGCATTCTGCTGGCTAGCTTCATCTTCTCCTGCGGTGGAGTAGTGATGAGCACTACCCCGAATAAGGAGGTCCTTCTAGTCGGACGAATTATAGTTGGTCTAGGATTAGGTAAGTTATTTGCTTTTAATGCCTTTTTAACTTTCTATATTGCCACCTGACACTAATTTGCAACCGCTTGTTTACAGGGAGCTACGTGACCAAAGTCGTCATTGTGAAGAGAGCTAAATGTGTGTAGCCTACTTCAGTTCAGCACGGGAGATATCGCTCGTAGACGATTCGTTTGACGTGTTTGTCTCAAAAGCCAAGGCTATATATACATACACGAGAAACTGCAAATAGTTTTTGTCTTCGCACACAACGCACACTCGGCTCCGATTGGCCCAGAGGAATGTCTTCGTTGGTGTCAACCAATTATACAGTAGTGCGCGTTGTATGAGAAGAGATAGACTGCTCATTTAAACCCTGATTAATGACGCAAAACCCGGGGCTTGTGCGTAGAACATCTAGCCTTTGCCTAATGTCATCCTTGCACTCGCTGTTTAAGACAGCCATAATTTCACGCAGTGAATAAACCAGCACGCAGAAGTGGTTTCATAGGAAATTAGCATTTTACATTTACTGAGCTTATCTACTTAATGAATTACCCTTGTCAGTGCAGTCACACAATTTTGAGAACTAACAATTTATGACTGATGACAAACAAATCAATGCTGACTAGGTGCAGTCCAAGTATTTATTATTGTTCTTTCACTTAGTTGACAGCCCTATCAAGAGGAACTTACATTGGCTGCTTCTTTTGAATACGATATTATTCAACTTAAGTGTGCTCAAGCTCTCAAAAACACATGGCAGACTTCGGGATGAGATCCAACAACCATCTGAGTCTCACCACCAGCCCCTTCATGAAACTAATGATGATTGACAGGTGTTGGAAAAATGTGGGTGTGCCAGTGTAGAATTTTGCAGGCAAAATTCCATGCTTTCAGGCACACGTAGAAGGCTGTGCTCAACAAGTGAAACGAAGGAGCCGGAATGCACGAGTAATGCATGGAGCTTGACAATCATTTCATAGCCCTTCTTGGTCTTACTGTGGTGTTTAATGATAACCAACATACTTTCCATTACAGTTTGGCATTTCGCAGATGCTCTTATCCAGATAAACTTACACAGATCTTTTTCATTTTTTTAGATACAATGCATTCCTACAACAGGATATTTTTACTGAAGCAATTCAGGTTAAGGACTTAGAAGCATAGAATGACGGCATCTGAACTGGGAATCGAACCCACATGTTTTCACTTGTAGTCCCCTTCTCTAACCATTATACTACACTGCACAGCTAACTGAGCAAAACATTGTGATGAAAATTCAGTTTCCATCCAAATAAAATGGCTAATGACAGATAATTTAGATTATTATTATAAATTTAGTCATATTATTCACGTTCCTGTCTGGAAGTGTGCGTGAACACAGTTTTGTTGGTGGTGTGTGTCTGGGTCCCTGTCTGTGCATGTCCCTGTGTGTGTATATGTGTGTGTTTGTGTGTGCATGCGTGCTTTTGTGTGTGTGTGTGTGTGTGTGTGTGTGCGCACGTGCATGTTTGTATGTGTGTGTGTGTGTGTACGAGTGTGTGTGTTCGTGTTTGTGTGTGTGCACGTGCGCGTGTATATGTATGTATGTATGTGTGTGTATATATATATATATATATAGTCATGTGAAAAAGTAAGTACACACTCAAACGGTAGTTAGTTTTCTTTTGACACATCTGGACGCAAGTTTATTTTATTTTAATTTCAACCGTATTGATTGATTAAGGTAAACAAATTCAACAAATGATGCTAAAACATAGACTTTGGAATCACTTAAGCAATTGAAATGAACATAAATGCTAATTCCTCATGAGGAAAAACTAAGTACACCCCTACCTTTACTATCAAATATATTGGTTAAAATTGATTGAGGAGGTGGTAGTGGAGGAAGAGAGGGTGAATTTTTCGACTATTGGGAAGCACCCCAAGAGTCTTCCAAACTTCCAAATTATTATCTAATAATTGGACAAACATTTACACCTGTTTTGTGCACCAGACATCAATCTTAATCAATATATTTGATAGTAAAGGTTGGGGTGTACTTATTTTTTCCTTATGAGGCATTTGCATTTATGTTCATTTCAATTGCTTAAATGATTCCAAAGTCTACTTTTTTAGCATCATTTGTTGAATAAGTTTTACCTTAATCAATCAATATGGTTTAAATTAAAATAAAATAAACTTGTGTCCAGATGTGTCAAACTACCATTGACTACCATTTGAGGGTGTACTTACTTTTTCACATGACTGTATGTGTTTGTGTACGTGTGTGTGTGTGTGTGTGTGTGTGTGTGTGTGTAGTTGTGTGTAATTTGTTGTCTTGGGTGTAGTAGAGTCAGGCGGGTGGCAGGGATTGGACTGTGAGACTGTTTTCCCTGCTTTCTGCAGCAGTAGCTGGATGAGGCTGGAGGATGCACAGCTGTTCAAGTATTCATGAAATGATAGATCGCTTGTCTGGGTAAATCTCTCATTTCAACGATCATTGAGAAAATCTGAGGTTATTTTTGTTATCTTTGAATGAAAAGCTAATTTTTTAAAATTGTCAATGCATTTTTAAAAATGCTGTTTGCTATTGGACTATTCGGGTCCAAAAAGAGAACGTCATGGATCAGCTGGTGCATTGAAGCACTGCTGATCAAGATTTACGCAAAAAAATAATTTACATGGTCATCTTATATAATAGTGAATAATGTATTACTCTTTGAATACCCATATTTAGAATATATTTAGAATACTTATCCTGTCTCACTCGCTAAACGACCCCCTGCTAAATATTTTTCTGCTTTTTCATGTATAAAATCGCATCGCCCCCCTCAGTGTGTTCTCTCTTTCAAACTGCACACTTGTTGGCCATGTTTCGGCACCAGAAGTGGCAGTACCCAGAAAGCGTGCACATTCTACCCGTCCACAGGTTGGCGCACATTGGCTTGTGTCAGCTCCCCACTGAGCAGAAACGTGTGTTAAACCCCCCCCCCCCCCCTCACGCTCCCTTAATAAAGGTCCTCACTTTAATTGAACCTCAATAAAAGTCCTCCACCTTCCCGGCTTCAAATCTTAAAACACGAGGGGAAAGATGCATTTATGGCTGGGGCTTCTGTGTTATGCAGGCCTCTGACTTAATTTTGTTTAAAGACACGGTTAATTACCTGCTTTCAATCTTTGGTCATTATTTTACCTTTATTACTGTTTTATTCAAAATTTAATTATATTGAAATTTTTCTGTTTTATTTCCTAAATATGTTTATGGTGTTAAGTACATCATGCAAAGTGTTATAGCCTATTTTGTTCTTATTTTTAGTTCTGAGCTACAACTGTTGGAGCAGCCTGATTTGTTTTTCATCATTTGGGCTTTGAAGTAAGTTGCGGAACGGTTTTTGAACTGCAGGTGAGTGAGGTAGATCATGAGGGTGCTGTTGGGGTGAATTTGAATCTTGCACAAGATCGTGTCGCGCAGCGCGTCCGTGTGAAGCTCGGTCACGTCAGGGTCGACACGGTTAACCGCACCAAATGTTTGGGCGGGCCCGGTCAAGGTGCAAAAGCCCCACTGCCCTCTAGTCTTGGACACGGAGATGACAATCTCACCATTCACAGCCCCGGCGTGAGAGTCCCACTAACTACAATTTTGCAGAATTTAAATTGTCTTGTCTACTTGCCTACTCTTACATTCTCACTGCCCACTTCTACTCAAATGGCTGTTTATGAATAAAGGGCGCTGCCTGATGATGTCACACGGTGTCAGGCTGCTGGCACTCAGAGCAAATGGCACAGAGGCTCTACTGAAAGAGTACAGGGGGCGGATTCAACCAGTGGGCTCTCAGACAGTAGGCCGCATAAAAATGAATGGAGTGTTCCTATGTGAAAATTCCCCTTCAACATTCACAGTATGCCTATATATATAGTGACCGGAGATTCGGTCTGTTCGAAAATTACCCTGAGCTTAAATATGGGATTGGACCCAATAGGAGAAACAAGGGTTTACAAGCTGTGTGTAGAATATGTACAAAACCATTCACTCTGTGTCTATGTACAGATGTAGAGACTAATGTTAGGGCTGAGTACTGGACTGGACCCAAATGCAAGACTCTGAGACAGACTCGATGAAAGTCCACCAGGGAGTATATTTATTTAGGCAAGGCAAAGTAGTAGGCAGGCAAGCAAGCATGGAAAACTAAGGGTGACAGTCTGGAAATGGGGTTGGCGAACTAAAGCGGGGCAGGAGAGGAGACGGGGCTGGTACGGGCAGAACAGGAGGCAGGCTGGGCAGGCTGGAACGAGGAAACAGAACAAACAGGTCAAGGGCAAACAGAGTAACAAACAGAATGGCCGGGAGTGATCTCAATCGGAGCAGAGAAAACAAACTGGCAATGAAACTGTGAGAGAGGGGAACTTAAATAGTGAAGAGAACAGGTGAAGGGACTGATTGAATGACTAAAATGAGTGAGGAATGTGTGCAAGAGGGAGAGTGATAGGCTAACCAATAAGGGGAGAAACAAGGAACTAAACGGGGACCACGCCCAGCCTGCAGGGAACACAGAAACGAGACGAACAGGGTAAACTGAAAAACACGACATGAAACATAATGAATGGGACAACGGAGGAAACGAAAGGGAGGTGGACTGGAGGGAAACGGCGGATGTTACAACTAATTGTGTTTTATCAGTGTTAATGGCCACACTGGGGAGGAAACGGTCCCTATTGTGGGTCATGGCCTTTGTGTGGCTTATTATGATGGTGTTATATGATGTAGGTGTTATGATCTGCACAGTGTGTTAATGGCCTTTGTGTGGCTTATTATGATGCTATTATATGATGTAGGTGTTATGATCTGCACAATGTGTTAATGGCCTTTGTGTGGCTTATTATGATGGTGTTATATGATGTAGGTGTTATGATCTGCACAATGTGTTAATGGCCTTTGTGTGGCTTATTATGATGCTATTATATGATGTAGGTGTTATGATCTGCACATTGTGTTAATGGCCGGCTTTGTGGCTTATTATGATGGTGTTATATGATGTCTGTGTTATGATCTGCACAGTGTGTTTACTATAATGGTGTTATTATATGATGTTAATGATGGGAGGATGTTAATGATTGCATTGTGTCAATGGCTGTTTTGTGCACATGGCCTAGTTCCTCCAGGTCTTATTATGTGGACGGCTGTCCAATACAGCTCCGTAAGTCCCTCTGGTATCCAACTGGTATCTGGTATCGAGAGTATCAACATATATAATAACTAATAAAAACGTTTAAATGCATGAGGTAGGACAGCATCATTTTTATCTGCCTGGTCTGGGAGACGGATTAACATGGATTGTTAGCACTTTGACGAAGGCGCGTTTCCGTAACGGAAGAAAGGGGAAGAGATTTCTCTGGGGCTCCGAATACAGTAAAATGTTCAGTGTTAAATCAACTCTTACAGTGTACATATGCTCCCTATTGGACTCATAACTGTGAGAGTTGATTTAACGCTGAGCGTTTTACTGTGCAGAGCGGAGCGGAGGCACGTTAGACAGGGAACATGTGAGCGATCCAGACTGAGGCCCTGTGATCGGTGGTTACGCTCATGAGTAAACAAGTTTCCACAGAGTCTCACTGAGGCTAAACATTTAACAAGCCCTTGTTTTATTCATATTTTATTCAGCCTCGTCGGCTGGCTTCTGTGACCCCCCACCCCCCACCTTATTTTATTAATTCATTGGCCAAGCCACAAGCCATCCAGGAGATCCCACAGGGTCTGTCTGAACGGGAAGCCGAGTGTGGATCTTCACGGGGAGGGTGCACGTCCAATGTGCTTGAAGGTGTGCTAGACGGGGTGCTTGGTGCACTAACAGTGTGGAGGTGTGGGAGGTTTTCTTGGGCTCTTCAGATGGATAATAAATGTAATTCAGGCTGACTCGCAGTTGGGAATATACCTAGCTCTTAGCTTCACTGGCTGAGCGAAGAGCGAGCGTGCCGAGCCCGACGGAAATCGCTCGCCAAACTCGCACACGGCGCGTTCGCGCTATCGTTCGAGGACGCCATGGAGGAAATTTCGAACGGAGAAACTTGTTGTGTTTTAACATCCTCGTACTGAAATTTGAAACACGAGGTAACTGGGTTTGCACGCTTTGTTTTTAATTAAGTTTTTCGAAGCCGTTTTTGTCACATTTTACCCGCTGTGCCAGTGTCTCCTAGGCCCTGTCCTTTATCAACGCCGTTCCAGCCGCCGCCCAAACACCGTTAGCAGGCTGAAGCTACCAAACGTGTCCGTTCTACTCCGAGGAAGGAATCGAGGACCTGTTGTCAAAGTGCTTTTTCAACAGAAAGGGTGCTTTTCTACACATAAAACAGACTTTCCCTCACAGCAATGGTTTAACATGTACATTCATTGAATTGTCTTTCATTTCAGAAAAAATAATGTTGGGGCCAATTTTTGTTGGGCATCCACAAATTGCACTAAATTGCAGTTGTAAGCAGACAATACGGATCATTGAAATGTTAATTACAGCATTGTGAAACATTCATGGTGTGTAATGAGTAATTGTACCCTTTCTTAATTATCCAGTCTTCTACCCGTAAAGCATCGCCGGTAGTGGGGTAATTAGGGGTTGAATAATGACTTAAATGTTACATGTATGAGCTTCAATGCATTTCCATTCCCCGGTACAATAATCTTATACATTTAATGGCTGTAATCTGGCACTTATCATTAGCGATTATCATTATCTTAATCAGTACTATATGAGTGGAGGGGAACATCCTGGTCGTCTCTGCTGCTGAAAGCACCTCTCATTGAGATTGCTTTTCTGAAACCTCAAGAAGTGCACTATCTTTTATTTATTAACTTTTCCTATAACCGGGTAGGGCAGCTGAGACCTCGGTCCTCTTATGCGCTGACGACTTGGGGAATCAAAGTGGGCAGGGAATGCAAGGGATTGTGTAGCCAATCAGATGTAGGAGGATGATCAGGTGACCAGATGTAGAGAACCCATTTTTTTGGCCATGATACTGGTGTGAACATATACGCTGGATAACCCACACTGACACAAACATAACCATACTGATAAACATATCTCTCTCTCACACACACACACACACACACACACTGCTGGCTGGACTTCTGGTCCATATGTTGAGTCTATGAAATGCCAATCAAGCTCCTGGTCTCCAATTATTGATTATATCTCTGGCCTTGTCTGTAATTCAGGTTATGTAATCATGAATTGAATTATGGGTCTAGTTTAGCATAGTTTGCTTACATTAGTGCTTATTATGCATAAGAAATCGTTTGGTCTGAAAGTATGTTAGCCAGGTCTAGCACTGTCGCTCATTTAAGTAGCTCTGGATGAATGAATGTAATGTAGTATACAATGCTACAATGCTACATGCTAAATGAATCTCTCCCCCTCTGATCTGAGTCTGACGCATTCTCTCCCTCCAGGCATCGCCTCTATGACGGTCCCGGTCTACATTGCCGAGTCTTCACCCCCCCAGCTGAGGGGCCAGCTGGTCACCATCAACACGCTCTTCATCACGGGCGGCCAGTTTGTCGCCAGCCTGGTGGACGGAGCCTTCAGCTACCTGCGGCGCGATGGCTGGAGGTGAGCGCTGCCCGGCAGGGTCTTCACTAAGGGTTTAGGATTCTCTATTCAGACACACGCATACAAACTCTATACACAGTACACACTTCATACACTATACACAGTACATACACACACTCTATACGCAGTACACACTATACACAGTACACACACACACACTATACACGCACACACTCTAAACGCAGTACACACTTCACACACACACTATACACACACACACTCTATACACAGTACACACACACACACTATACACACACACTCTATACACAGTACACACACACACACTATACACTATACACACACACACACTCTATACACAGTACACACACACAATATACACACACACACACTCTATACACAGTACACACTATACACGCACATACACTACACTACCTTCCTTACAAAGGTGTTCGAACGAAAGTGAAGTGTGATAAACTGAACGTAGAGAGAGACCAAAAAGAGAGTGAAACGGAGAGCGAGGCAGAGAGAGAAACAGAGGATACACCACTGGTGCCTGTGGGTTTTTTTATGCCTAGTTTACTTGTTATTTTTACATCTGTAACAGAATTATACAAAAGTAGTGTGATTCTAGCTTCATTTAAAGTAATTAAACCTGAAAGTAAAATTGCGTGCGTGTGTGTGTGCAGGTTTTATTGTGTACAGCACCTTTCGTGCAATGCTTAGTGGCACAAATAAAGCCCTACTTGACAAACCAAATCACATTGCATTGGGATTGAGTGCCTTGACATTGTGAATTGATATTTGTTGGTTACAAGCCACAGAACTAGCAGTCATCTTGTGTGCAGACTGTTAAAACACACTTTTTCCTAGAGGGTGCAGTGCAGATGTTTCCCAGTGTTATTCGAGTGCATTAAACGTGAGGGACATGCCTGGGGCTCTGTGTACCTGTGGGTGTCCCGACTGAGAGACTTTAAAACAAGGAGTGGATCACAGCCCAGCGACGCCCCGAGAGATCTATCAGAACTCCAGGCACAGCCACACAACGTCTTTAAGATGCTGGGAAACCAGGTGTAAACCGTGTCAGGTACGGCGGTGGTGCTGCTGAAATCAGGTGTAAACCGTGTCAGGTATGGTGGTGGAGCTGCTGAAATCAGTTGTAAACCATGTCAGGTACGGTGGTGGAGCTGCTGAAATCAGGTGTAAGCCGTGTCAGGTACGGTGGTGGAGCTGCTGAAATCAGGTGTAAGCCGTGTCAGGTACGGTGGTGGTGCTGCTGAAATCAGGTGTAAACCGTGTCAGGTACGGTGGTGGAGCTGCTGAAATCAGGTGTAAGCCGTGTCAGGTACGGTGGTGGAGCTGCTGAAATCAGGTGTAAGCCGTGTCAGGTATGGCGGTGGAGCTGCTGAAATCAGGTGTAAGCCATGTCAGGTGCGGCGGTGGAGCTGCTGAAATCAGGTGTAAGCCGTGTCAGGTACGGTGGTGGAGCTGCTGAAATCAGGTGTAAGCCATGTCAGGTGCGGTGGTGGAGCTGCTGAAATCAGGTGTAAGCCATGTCAGGTACGGTGGTGGAGCTGCTGAAATCAGGTGTAAGCCATGTCAGGTGCGGCGGTGGAGCTGCTGAAATCAGGTGTAAGCCATGTCAGGTACGGTGGTGGAGCTGCTAAAATCAGGTGTAAGCCATGTCAGGTACGGTGGTGGAGCTGCTGAAATCAGGTGTAAGCCATGTCAGATACAGCGGTGGAGTTGCTGAAATCAGGTGTAAGCCATGTCAGGTACGGCGGTGGAGCTGCTGAAATCAGGTGTAAGTCATGTCAGGTACGGCGGTAGAGCTGCTGAAATCAGGTGTAAGCCATGTCAGGTACGGCAGTAGAGCTGCTGAAATCAGGTGTAAGTCATGTCAGGTACGGCGGTAGAGCTGCTGAAATCAGGTGTAAGCCATGTCAGGTACGGTGGTGGAGCTGCTGAAATCAGGTGTAAGCCATGTCAGGTATGGTGGCGGAGCAGCCTAAGTTTAGTGGGGAAGACTGCTGCTCAGTGCAGAAAGGATATACTGTATATTGGCTGAAATTATGCTCACGCTGTTGAAGTTTGTGATCATGACACCCATTCAGAACTCAGCCCCCCGCCCCCCCCACCACAGAATACTAAACAGCCTGCTTTCCGCTGTCTTCCTTCACACGCTTCATTTGAGTAAATAAGATGCTGAGCGGGCAACAGAAGCTCGAATGGCTTTCTCGCAGAAACGCCTGTGATCTGCAGCTTCCCGCGCCTTTCTGTAAATTATCTGTGGCCTCAGAGTGCATAGCTCATTCACCAGTAAGGAGGAATCTAGTTTGAGGCACTTGGAGTGTGAGAGGACGCAGTTGTACGGGTCGAGGTGCGAAGTGCTCATTAAAACAGTGCCGGTGAAAATTAATGGCAAGGAACTGTTTTTTTATTTTTTTTATTCAAACAGCCGACTCACTTGGGAAATAAGGACAATGTCATAAAATAAATAAATAACACGCCGCTACCACTGTGTTGTTAGAAGGCGCGGCTCGATTAAGGGACGCTCGCCTGAAGAGCGTCGACCGCTTCTGTGGGGACCTGAAAATGTGGGACGGCACGGGGTTGGGGGCGTCCGGCTGCGACTCGGCGATAATTACCTTCCCACAGGCCCCTCTGGATTTGGGACAGCGGTGACTGTAGGACACGAGGCGTCTGCTTGTGAGATTTAGTCTCTGCACCTCACTGAGGAGAAACGTGGCGTGACTGCAGAAAATGTGGGGTCCCTGAACACAGCATATGTGGGTCCCTCAAACACAGCAAATATTGGGTTTCCTGAACACAGCCAATGTGGGCCCCCTGAACTCAGCGAGTGTGGGTCCCCTGAACACAGCAAATGTGGGTCCCCTGAACACAGCAAATGTGGATCCCCTGAACACAGTGGATGTGTGGGTCCCCTGAACACAGTAGATATGGGGTCTCTTGAACACGGCAAGGTCCCATCAGTTCGTGAGAAATCATGAGTTTATCTCTGTCCTTGTGCCATTGATACTGCTCTATGGCTTCTACCCGCCATAAAGCACGTCTCTCTGTCATACTAAAAGCCGCTATGACTGTGAAAGCCAGCAGACTGCAGTAACAGATCGCTATGACTGTGAAAGCCAGCAGACTGCAGTAACAGATCGCTATGACTGTGAAAGCCAGCAGACTGCAGTAACAGGTCACTCGCTGTGCGTGTGGCCATATTCAGTTCACACTGCTTCACTGCTATGACTCAGAACTAGGCCAGGCAGAAACTGCCACAGCAATGGGGAAGAAATAATACTATAATATCACTCTCACCCCCTCCAGCGTTTTCTCCCTCCTGTCTTTTTCTCCCTCCACGACCCACTCCCACCCCATGTTCCTTCCTTCCTTATCTCTCTACTGCCCCCCCCCCCCACCCCCTCTGTCTCTCTCTCTCTCTAACCCTCTGTCTCTCTCTCTCTCTCTCTCTCTAACCCTCTCTCTTTCTCTTTCTCTCTCCTGAGTTTTAAATGGAATTATATCTGTTCAGTGTGGTTTGATAAGGAATGGCTTTTGCGGTACCAGTTTTTTTTGTTTTAAATTGTTTTCATCTATTTAATTAAGTTTTCTAAATTATGTTTTTTTCATTGTTCTATGGCTTCCATTTATGCATAGCTGTAATGAGCTAATGTTAAAAGTTTGGTTAAAAAAAAAACTTTTAAAGTGGAAATGTAGTAGAGAGTGTAAGTAAAGGGATGTAAAAGTTAAAGCTCCGCCCCACCCCCCCCCCCCTCCCCCAGGTACATGCTGGGTCTGTCTGTGGTGCCGGCGGCTCTGCAGTTTGTGGGGTTCCTGTTCCTGCCGGAGAGCCCGCGCTGGCTCATCCAGAGGGGTCTTACCCAGAAGGCCCGGCGGGTGCTCAGCCAGATCCGCGGGAACCAGAACATCGACGAGGAGTATGACAGCATCAAGAGCAGCATCGAGGAGGAGGAGAAAGACTGTGGGGGAGGTGAGCTGTACACACACACACACACTATACACATATACACACGCACACACACACTTCACACATTATACACTCATATACTATACACATACACAATACACACAGACACACACATACTCTATACACATACAGACAATACACAAATGCATACATTCACACACACGCACAGTATGAACATATACACCATACACACAATACACTTTTACTTACTTGCTTATGGCAGTCCATCGATGTCGGTGATGACGTGGCTCCAAATTAATTTGTTGGGGGATGATTGGGGTGTATTTCGCCCGTGCATGGCCATGTGGCTGTGCAGGCCAATGAGCGATCCGCAAAGCTCGCCACATGAGGGGCGGGGGTACACGGCACAGGTGAGGGGGGCCCTGCAGCACATTGGCGTCTCTGTGCACGCCGCTGTCTTCTCCTCTCTGTGGCCTGCTCTTGAAGGTGAGTGAATCCCTGGTGGCAGGTGGAGCTTCAGATGTGACCATCAGCAACCAGGGACTCTAGTGCTGGTGGTTTGATGTTGCACTTCTTCAGGTGATCCTTGAAGTGCTTTTTCTGGCCCCCCAGACCGTCCAAGAGCTGGCCATAGAGAATCTGTCTAGGGAGGCGGTGGGCAGGCATGCGGATCACATGTCTGACCCAGCGCAGGTGTTTTTGCGCAAGGAACACTGCAGTGCTGGGTGGGTGGGTCCGGTCGTGGATTTCTACATAGGGCAGCCTGTCTGCCCAGGACACACCCAGGATCCTTTGGAGGCAACGGATGTGGAAGGCCTCTAGAGTTCGTATGTACACATACACACATAATACACACACACACACACACACGCACACACACACACACACGCACGCAATACTCCCACACACATTATACACTCACACATGCACATACATACACACACTATACACAAGCACACACAAACTATGCTCATGCATACACACAAATCATATACACGCTACACATACACACACAATACACACACACACACACACACGCACACACAAACTATGCTCATGCATACACACAAATCATATACACGCTACACATACACACACACACACACACACACACACATGCACACATACTGCACAATCACGCACACACACACATACACACACATGCAGATTCCCACACCATCCGCAGCATTGCACAAACACGAGCAGAACAAGAGCAGAACACGCCATTACCTCTATCTGTTTCCTCAGCAGACTGTAACACTCAGCTTATCCTTCACTGAAAGCCCCGTATGGCTTGGGTTCTGAGTGCCTGAGGTTACTTTCTGGGGTGAATGTGGAATCCAGCTGCACTCTAATGCACCACCGAGAAGCAAAATTGGGATGTGGGAAATGAGGTCAAGTGGCAGACTGGAAATTGCCTTCATCTTGGCTCTAACTGACCTGGACAGAGAGCTCTCCGCCCCTCAGGCGAGGTGGGAGGAACGCCGCGGCTGTCTTGGGCCTCCTGGAACTGAAGCAGCGTTCGGCTGGTCTGGGGGGATTACGCCATTTAAATTTCACCTGGGCGTGTACCCTCTGCTGCGTCACATTATGACTGACTCCACTCCATCTGCAAAAGGGCACAGTCCAGGCAGGGATAATAAAGCATTGGTTATGGTGTGCCATGGGTGCAGTGTCAATCATTAAGAAACAGCAAATTAACTGTACAAGGGGACACGCCCCCTTTGGGTACCATTGCTATGTTGGTGAAGTGTGAAGTTATTAGCTCTTTTCCTGCTTGGGTTTATTAATAATGATAATTTCGATAAAAAACAATTAGCTGTTCACTATTAAAATAATAATTAACATCTGTACATAATTATAGCAAAAATCATACAAATGATTTTGTAAGGAAATGATAAAAAGTCATTCTGGGGCTTCCTTTACTTGGATTGTAATTTCTCATACAACACTACACGATAATGGAAGAGCATTTGACATAATGAGCTTGTGAAATGCGAGCTTGGCCGCTTTGGTTTGGTTTTGCGCTTTGCGTTTCTTTCACAGACGTCCAGCCCCTCGGACACTCAGGCAGTCTTGTCACTCACGGGGTCGCCATGGTGAAGGCACTGACGTCACGGTTACGTGTTGATTTTGGAGGGCGTAATTAAGGTGCTTGAGTTTCGAGTCGACCTTGGGAAGGACTGCCGTGAATGTTGTCCTTGGTGATGCTGAGGTGACACAATTGCAAGCGGTGATTGCAGTGTTTGAGACAGACAGATGGATGACACCTGAGAGAGAGAGAGAGAGAGAGAGAGAGAGAACGAGGGAGAGAGAGGGGGAGTGAGAGAGAGAGATAATGAGGGAGAGAAGCACAGCCAGGGGGTGAGATGTCAGTGGAGGAAAAGAAAGAAAAGAAATAAAGGAAATAAGAAGAAAGAGGGGTGGAGTGCGTGAGAGAGGGAGGAGGGCAGACAGAGGGGAGGGAGGGCTGGCCTGGGTTTTGAAGTGCAGGCCTGTCTAAGCAGCTTTCCACAAAAGCAGGAACAGTGGAATCTGTATGATAAGCGTTCGCTGATCACTGCTTCTGGCTCTAGATTTAATTTAAAATGCACATGACCAGTTGCAGAGAACTCGGACACACCTTACGCAGCATATTAAAAACGTGCAAATCCTTCTTGCTGGCTCTCGAAGCCATTTAAAATGCATCACATGCCCAGTTGTAAAGAAACCAGACACACATTTAGGAGTGTATTAAAATGTGCTGAAGATGCGAGACTCTTGGGAAATAAAAGATTTTTTGAAGTCTTTAGAAATCGCACGACAACCGCTCCGTCCCTGAGCTAGGACGTCTCACAGAAAAAAAGATTCTCCTCATTGCGCCGAATTAGTTACTGTGTGATATAACCAGGGTAAACCTATTGTCAATCTGCAATTACATTAAAGCAATGTACACCTAGAAAAAATGTAACGTGTGATATCTTATTGATATCACGTAAAATAATTCAGATATCATCAGTGCCAGTCAATCAGGTAAAAATAGGTTGTTTGATTTTTATTCATTAGCCTGAACAAGTTTTTTTATTCTTGTGCATGATTAAAGAGCCGGCAGGTTTGCTTAACCGAGGCATTAGCGTTCGCTTCACTTTGCTTGATTGCATCTAATGGTAGTGGTAGGTTTGCCTTCAAGTAGTTCATATAAAATTATTTCAGATGGAATGAAAAAAGGTTTTGGCTTCGAGTACGTCTAGTGTGTGTGTGTGTGTGTGTGTGTGTGTATGATGACCTTCATGTTAAAAAGGATGTGGGCAACACAGTGTAGGGAGGATTAGGGTACTGACAGGAGATCTTCATGGTTCTTTTGAACCGTAACAAACAGGTTCTGTACATATTGTACTATATTCATCAACTGTTCCTGCATATAATGTAAATATAAATATAATATATCCTACTCATACAATACACAACATGTGTCTGTTTATTTTGCCTTGATAAATAAATAAATTAACTAATTAGTTGAATATACCATATCGATTGGTAGTGCTATATGCAATTAAGCACATGATTAAGCACGTAATTAAGTAAATTAAGCTAGTTTTGTTTGCTGTTGACGATTTTTTTGCAGCGCCATATTACCTGATTTTCTTATAACCGTAGACTTGGCCTATTTGAACGTGCGGGTTCATCTGTTCGTAGCTTTGTAGCGGCTGTTTGCTGTCCGGGCACGTTTATGCATACGAATGGCCGCGCTGTGATTTAACCGTGCTAATATTACCTTCTGCTCTGTCCAAACAGGAGCGTCTGACAGCTGCTGCGAATGGCTGTCGTCTCTGCTTCAGTTTGTGAAGCGTTTGAGCTCCATGTCAACACGATCTAATCAGCAGCGTTAATGTGTTTGTTTTGGTTTGCGCGGAGAGATCTGTTATTCACATTCAGGAGAACAGGCCAGTGTATGGGGACATTAATCTGCTGGAGACACGGACTTCTAATTGACAGCGCTCTCATTTTGAAGAGATTTTAGTCTGTCACGGAGAGACGAAAAGCTCCACCGTGCCTATGACCACGGCGAGTCGGGACCTGGGTTTAACGTCCTGTCCGAAGGGGGTGTCTCCGTGGTGTAGCATGTAGAGCTCCGTCCACACGCTCATCGCGAGCCGCGACGATGGTGGTTCGAGTCCGGCTGCGTGACCTTTGTCGCATGTCTCTCTCTCACTCTCTCTCACTCTCTCACTCTCTCTCTCACTCTCTCTCTCTCACTCTCTCTCTCTCTCTCTCTCTCACTCTCTCAATTAGTGTTTTTTTATTTATTTATTAATTTTTTTAATTTCAAGGTGCTTTATTGGCATGACAAACTGTGTTGCCAAAGCAAATGTTACAAACAACAAATAATAATAATAATAATAACAAACAATAATAATAATAATAATGATAATAATAACAATAAAAACAATATTCAATAAATACAAATTAATTCAACAACCTATTAAATACACAAACGTCTTAACTTCAGGTGTTGCCAGTTATCCTGTTCCTGTGTAGATGACAGGTTGCTACATATGAAGCAGCTAGTGGGGCTGTGTGTCCTTCACCCAGTAGAATGGGAAGTTTTTCTTGGTCTGGAAGTGTGGCAAAATTTGGAAGTATTGTTGCTGTTTTTTTCTCTCTCTCTCTCTCTCACTCTCTCTCTCACTCTCTCTCTCTCTCTCTCTCTCTCTCTCTCTCTCTCTCTCTCACTCCTTCCTGTCTCTCAAGTGTCGACAATGTGCTGTCCAAAAAATTAAAACATTGCGTCCTGTCAGAATAACAGAAGGCCCCCCCACCCCCCCCCAGCGTTTCTCCTCCTTTCTGTAGCAGAGAGGATGCGATTTTCACGTGGAGTTCACGGGGTTCGCGCAGCAGCGTGACTTCATTGCCGGTTGGAAGAGCACAAAAACACAATTACGCCTCGCCCGCTTCCTCATCTGCGCTGCACATCTGAATTTCTCATTAATTTGGAACGACTCGCCAGTGATTCACGCCGCTCCAATTTTCTGCTGAAGAACCCTTTTCACCGCTTTTCAAATGAGCCCAGAGCGCGGCGATGTGCGTTCATCTTGTGTTCTAACGGAGATTAGCGACGACGCAAAATGTTCAGCGCTCACATAACATTTAAAAGAGACCGTTCGTTATCGTCCTTTTCAAATGTGCTGAAGGGACTATTCAGCAAGCGCAGTAATTATGAGAGCCTCGTGTGAAAATAATGATTTGGTTGAGTCAAAAACCCTCAATTGCCCTATTCCCGACCATTTCCTATGACATTCCAAATATGAGTCATCTAAAATGTCTATAGCTCACAGTGGGAGGCGGTAACAGTCATGAAGGTTGCTGTGATTATGTATGTGAATCTTACTGCTTAAGTCACCCACATGGACCTGTGGCTTGTTAGAACAGAATGGGGTATAGTCATTACAGTGTACCAGTACACACATGTATTAAATGTATTGGGGTATAGTAATTACACTGACTAAATGTATTGGGGTATAGTCATTACAATTACTTTTAAGATCTCTCTCTTAAGACAGCGGTTCCACAGTATGTGGAATGTGTGATGTCAGGTGAGTGCATGCATTCCCTGTTCCCTTAGCTCCTCCCTGCTGTTTATCGCTTGTGTTCCGCTACCTGTGTTCACCCATACCTGAGAAAAAGTGCAGGTGTGTTTTAAATATGGGATAAACACAAACAATCACCTCAGTTTCAGTACGCAGACGCAGGGTGTTTTCTAGTGTTTGTTTTTTACCTTGTCGTATTCCAGTTAGCAGCTGCGTTGTGTCATCGTTGGTTGGGAGCGTAGAAGCTTTGTAGCGCTTGTTCACACCGAGCGTTCTCTCCGCACGTAATTCCCCGCTCGTCCGAGACGCGTCACCGCTTCTGTTCAGTAGAGAGCCTTCGGCTGAGCGATAGACGGGCGTTCCCGTCTCTTTCTGCGTCCCCGGCGCTCCGAGAACGGAAAAACCTGGGACCGAGAGGGAGCAAGATTGGGAAGAAAAGCTGTGATTTAACAGGGGCGGAGCCTTTGGCCCCTCCCTCTCCCCCAGCCCCGCCTCCTGTCTCTGTATGTGTCTCGTGCACGTGAGGTTGAGGAGGCGATCCTCCCATGCGGGCCCTCCCAAGTTTGCTGGGAATGAAACGTCCGGTTTCACAACTCAAATTTAAAATGGCGGGAGACTTCCACATCATCAGGCAGATAGTCAACTTTGATTGCCGGCTGTAACAAAGGTGTGATATGCAGCCTTCCAAGATCTCCAGTTCCTGTCCATTAAATATGCCAAATATGAGATGAGTAAATACAATTGTGGCGGGTTGGAGCCACACCCACTTGTCGAGTGAGCACACCTTTAAGCCCTGGGCTGATTCGCCAACGCAGCCCAAGTGGGTGTGCCAACTCGACGAGCAGGCGTGGCTCCAGCCCGCCACAACAATGAATCCTCCATGTGACTCGTCCGTATTAAAGACAGGAAACAGCATATGGGGTATGGCCTGAGACCAAGGGCAATAAGGAGCCGGCTGTTCTAAACACGCACAGGTCAACATGCAAGAAACATGCCAAACACATGAGATGCCAGGCGAGGGATCGCACATCAGATCTGCCCGTAAGAAAGAAGCCGAATCAAAGCAATCAAAGCAATCAGGCATCCCAGCTCGGCGCTAATCGGCTGTAGCCGGAATGACATTTGGAAGTGACACACAGAAATGTCAGCCCCCCCCCCTAACAAGTCAGGTGATTTTATTGAAATCAGTCAAGCATGAGAATCTTCTCTTAGATTAATGTCCTCAATATGTCCTTGTTCATGCATGCATGGACACGTTTTCTCATGTTTGTCCAACTCGTTTTTTTGTGTGACCGTTTCCCTGTTATTTGCGTGTACGTGAGAGTACATGTGTCCGTGTGCATGCATGCATTTGTTTGTGTGTGTCTGCGTGTGTGCGCACGTCTGTGTGTGAGTGTGTGTGTGCATGTCTGTGCACTTTCTCTGTTTACTTTCCCTGCTGGGAGTCCGTTTCTATCCTTATTACCCAGATGAATGTGAAATTTCTCTACGATCATGAAGATTTGACAGGAAGGGACTTTGGAAAGCTGCGTGGGCATAAACAGAGTAGCCCGCGCTGCACACCACATTTTTATAAGATATTACAGAGCATATCATCTGGGTCTCCAGAAAGAAAATCAATGAAAGAAAAGAAAGAGAAGGGACAAGATGAAGGAAGAGGAGGGGAGCGAGAGAGAGGAACGAGAGGAGGAGAGACATTCTCTCCGAAGCTGGCAGCGCCTACGAAGGTTTGGCAGCCGATTAATTTTGAATAAGGCTCATAAATAGTGCAGGAGCCGCTGCTCAGGAAAGCAGCTAGCGAGGTCTATGGCTGCTGAGAGATGGCACAGAGCTGGGAGGCCTCTCTGTGCCTTCAGTCGAGTGGCGGGGGGGGGGTCTTATTATGACCCCAGCCGGACTTTTGAGAGGCCAAATCAGGTAGCAAAATTAATACGAGAAACTCCTCTTTGGTGATTGATTGTCACAATTATTTTTGCGCGATTGCTTTTCTGGGAGAACTTGTGTCCTAATTACTCCCACGTTTTTGTAGCTCGCATAAAGTCACATTGTCTTTGTTCTTTTAATCGTGTCACTTTTATGACATGCAATGTTTCATATCACCTTTATTTGTTATGCACGTGTGATAAAGCAGAGACTCTACCAGTAGCTCTCAGTCAGTATTCAGACTCAACGGTTTTATGTTTTTGTTTGGTTTGTTGCTGCTTTATTGCCAACAGTTATGATAGAAATATTGCGATTGCTGAACAGTTACGGGCCACTGACAGTTTTCACAAAGCATTTTTTGATATTTCACAAGCAACAGAACTACATGGACGTGATATAGTTCCTGCAAGATGTGCATGTTGAATCGAGACTGAAACGTACCTGCATTAGGCCCTGAAACTAATAACCCCCCTATCAGGTGTGCTGTACCTTCTACCCCCCTCCCACTACCCTTGGTAGCCTCTACCTGCAAACCCACCTTCCCCGCGCTTCCATGGAAACATGCATATCTTCTCTTATACCTTCCAGGCTCTGGTCCCATATAAGACAAGAGCAGATTCCAGCCAATAAGGGGGGAGAGCTGGTCTGGAAGGTATATCCCCCTCCCTCCTCTTCTTCGCCAGCCCCCCCGTCACCGTCACCTCCATTCGACACCTTTCTGGTGTCTAAATGTCACTGGGCATCTATTTACACTTGGGTTCTCTTGAGTGAGGCAGATAGTTTCTGTGGCGTAGTGGGGATTGGTCAGGCCCCACCTCTGTACACAAATGGCGTGTAAGAATATTAACTCTTAGCTCAAGCCATCTTGTAAAGGCAGCCATTTGTTTCATTGTGATTTTGAAGGAAAGGGCTTGGCGTTCGCAACTGACTCATCCTGCCGTCTGTGGGGTTCTGGGACTGGGGCTTTGTGAACAGTGGTGAGGCCTTGATCTGGGCAAGGCGGGAAATTAGCGACAACTCATAAAATTTGTCTGCTTGAGCCACGGTCGTCAACTGTGTCGCAAACTGAGGGAGCTCCGCCGGTGCCAAAGAACATGGAGCACGGCCTCCCGCAATGAGCCACAGCTGGGCTGTTTACCCATCAGCCTCCGCTCTGCTTCTCCGTGGGTCAGCTGTGCTGCCTGCAGGTCCAAGGTGCTGATGTCCTCCCAGGCTGAGGGGGAGAACAGGAGGTCTGACAGCAGCCGAAGAGGAGGACCAGCGACTATCTGACCGCATCTTTACAAAAGACTTCAAATTCTTTTCACGCTGCAGTTGGATATCGACATTAAATGATGATAACCAGGAGGGGGGGGAGGGGGGGGTGCACGGATTAGGTCTGTGTCTCATCATCCATTCTCTGAACAGAAAGAGGAAGACGTACACGTGCCACAACCACTGGGACCTGGATACAAATATGGGATTGTCAGCACCGGTTAGGCAGGGCATCACATGCCCTGGAGACCCAGGAAACTGAGAGGCAGATCCAGAATGGAGACACCATGTCAGATTTCATTAATGTGCTACACTGCGAATATACATGAACCTTTCACAATCTGTCTACATCATTTACACAAATGTGTAGCATTCCGTTTTGCAAAATGGGTATTTTCCTTCCACTGCATTTTGCATCGGTGATCCTGCAATCAGGAAAGAGTGTAGAGGCCCTCTATGTCTACCTCTACATCTATTGTCTAATCTGTTCTTACAAATAGTGTCAATGTGTGTTGTCCTTGGCTTGTCAAAGCTTTCTTCAACCTCATTAAAGGATCTGTCAGAAACGCCTGTCACCGTTTGCCTTGAATGCTCTTGGACTGGATCTAGGCTTAATCTAACAGCAGTGAAGCTTTCCTCTAGTATAAAATAAACAAAAATAAGTACAGTCTACTTACAGAGTTTCTTACAGAACACTTTTAACATTAATGTCAGTACTAAGAATCACTGCTCTTAAACAAATAACTACAAATTGGTTGAAACCTTAATTAATAAAAATAATTAAATGGAAGGAAACAAAGGAAATATTTGTAATGGAGAAAATCACCCATAGAATCATAAATCATGGAAAAGACTTATAAATGGGCTCGAATAACAAATGATGTAATGCCTCTTGACGCCCTAGTAATGTAGCTGTTGTATGGGTTCAGTATCTGACATTGTATGTATGTGTATATGAATGTAGGTATGTATATGGGAATGTATAGTATATTTATTTATATATAATTCTTTCCCGTATTTGTATTAGCTTACTTTATACACATTGTTTAAAATATTGAATTGTTTGGTTTTTTTTCTCTTTTTTTGCACTCAAAAATAAATATTATTTTTTTTAAAACACACACATTAATGTCAGTAGCCATCAACGTCACGATGTGGAAGAACTAAAAAAAAAAGTAAAAAAAAATTAAAATCACATTTAACATCTGAATGGAATACGATAAGATAGGCGTAATACCACAGCGTGTTTTCCTTGGTTGTTTACACGTAATATTCCTGTTTAGTAAAAGGATTGTTTTTGATTGTGGAGGCCCTTTGCTTTGGGGGTGTCAGTTTGGTGTTGTGGATAAAAGACTGACCGCTGCGAGCCTGGCTCCATATGAATACAGAGGCAGCAGCTCTAAATGAGAGGATGAGAGGATGTTGTGCTGCTCTGGCCTGCTCTGAGTGGGTCTCTTGACTCCATTAAAAGGCCTCTAGAGATATAAACGGACATGTTTCCAGTAAAACCGATACAATAAAGCTACAGGGACGACAGACCCGGAGGGCGAGGGCGATCAGCATCGCCGACCAGTTCCGTTGAACTCTTCACAGCGAGCGTGTGATTAACCGAGCGAAAACCGGTGCCGTCATTTGAATTTTAGCGAGGTATTCTGGGTCGAGAGAACTCCAAATGTTTTATTCAAAGTCACACAGGGGCACCGGTGGAATGAAAGCTGTTCAATACTGCAGCGTGTAAAAGGTCACGTCCACTGGCCCCTGGCGTGAGTGGAATTCATCTTCATGGAGAGAGAGCTGACATGCAGGTCTCTCTTTTTCAAATTATTTTTTTTTCTGTCATTCCACAAATTGGCAGTCAGGTACCGGTAAAATGAAGTGGTTTTTCCATTGCCTGACAATATACACTGCCTGGCCAAAAAAAAAGTTGTCATTGCACCCGTCATGCATAGTGCCTCTGGAGGCAGTGTTGTGATCTGGGGTTGCTTCAATTGGTCAGGTGTAGGCTCAGCAACATTATGCAGCAATAAAATGAAGTCAGCTGAGTACCTGAATGTACTGAATGACCAGGTTATCCCATCAATGGGCATATCCCAGAACGACAATGCCAAGATTCATCGGGCTCAAATTGTGAAAGAGTGGCTCAGGGAGCATTCCCAGGGAGGAATCATTTTCACACATGAATTGGCCACCAGAGTCCTGACCTTAACCCCATTGAAAGTCTTTGGGATGTGGTGGAGAAGACTTTATGGAGTGGACTCTCCCGTCGTCAATACAAGATCTCGGCCAAAAATGTATGCAACTCTGGACAGAAATAAATGTTGTGACGTTGCATAAGGTTGTCGAATCAATGCCACGGCGAATGCGCGCCGTAATCAAAGCTAAAGGCGGTCCAAAGAAATATTAGAGTGTGTGACTTTTTTTTGGCCAGGCAGTGTATGTGATTTATGAACCAATATTTACATAAGCAATGCATACCTGGAGGACAGCTAAGAAGAATGTCATAATTTCAGGTTATCCCGTTCATTACACTTTAGGTTAATGCTGGCAGTCTGCCCTTTCTGAAATAGGTTAAATATTATTTGGAGAGTCCGGACTCCATAGCTTTCTTTTAGGCGAGTCTCTGTGTGTTACTGTAGGAGGGGTATTGCCTGAGGGTGAAAGATCAAGGTTCGCACTGACGTCTGCAGATCACGGTAGCGCTCGCCCCGAGCCGCCTCCATAAATATCGGAAGGCATCTTCGGGCAATAACTATAACACAATCTGAGTAAGACGCCCTGGGATCCGGTTGTCCACTCTGAAAATGAGAACGATTTTTCACCAGGCCCCACCATCTCAGCGAGGGGCTTCCAGAGCAGCTGCATGTTTCCCTCAGAAGGGTTCAGATCATTTCTAATGAATTTGGTGCCCAATGTGACTCTACCATTTCCTTTCGATATTTTATTTTTTTTAATTTTTTTTTCCAACTGTTTTTTCCAAATTCATTATTTTCCTACAATTTGGAATGTTGTGTTGTTGTAACTGTCTGCTAGATAGCCCAGGTGGCCCAACTCGGTCATTCAAAAATCCCAACGTAACCGCTTCCTTTCCGCTTTACTATTTGAGACTAGATTTAATTGTTGCAGCGCCCATTGTCTGAATATTCATTGGCTGAATATCCAATCAGATTGTAGTGTGTGCTGTGCTAAGATGCTGAATCTCTAGTAGATGCTGCTGTGCCACAGTGTTGGGTTGCAGGTGATCGAGCAGAGGAGGCACTGTTGAACAATGAGGTGGAGGAAGCCTTTATAACCGGAAGCCTCCCTCCCTGCAGGGCTACGGTTAGCCTTAGCATCGCCCTGGAGACTGCGCCGTCTACACTGGCTCAGGTTAAAGGTCATATTTCTCCATTATGGACTAGCCCTTCTGCTGGCTGCTAGCCTTCCAATCCATTCAGTGAAATTAGTGCTAGCGGTAGGTCTGCTACAGGCAGTTTACCAGGTTCACACCGGCTTTGATGTCTGAATACAAACAGTCTTGAAAGGCGGAATAACATCCCCCATAACGAGCGGCAGGCGGAACACAGAGGAGCAGTTCTAATTGGAGAAAGGGTCGTTAAGGGCAACCACAGACGATTCGCTCGTCGAAAGTCACCAGGAAATGAGGCGAGGGCGGATTCCGCCGCTGAGCACATTGCCAAAGGAGAAAAATGTCATTCTCATCACGATTACTACCCCGGTAAAAGGACAGCTGCTAGTACTACTGCCTATTATAGGGTACGCAGTGAGCATGTAGCTTGTCTAATCCTGTAGAAAAACACACAAAGCTCATTCTCATTTCATCAGTTTCCCTGGCTCAACTGGCTAATTAGCCGTACACACCAATGGAGCTTAAATGCGAAAATGTATTACCAGAGCAATGCATTTAATATCTAGGGACACAAGAACAATCTTCAGCTGTCATTCTTGAGGTTATCAGAAAAAGATAAATGTCAGATTGTGTAAATGACTGGGCTAATTGCATAACTGAGAGCAGGCCCAAGCCGCAAATTGTACGAAGTTTCCAATCTTCAGACACCGATTAGGCTACACCACGCGCTCCAAACAGACCTCTCCTCTCAGCGTACTCTCGTCAGCTGGCCGTCCCGTCTCTCCCAACAACCACTCCCAGCAGCCCCGGCTCTTCACCGCCTCTCACCCCCCTCAGAGGTGGGGGGCTGCCTTCCCCAGTCAGTAAGACAGATTCACCGGCCATCTAAAACCCACCTCAGGCAACACCTCAGTGTTTCCATTTATGGTGTTGCTCATATTTTTGTAACTAAAGGCGTAAATTGTAAAGGTAGATTGTAATGTTGGTATGAAATTCAGAAGATGACACGCTCCTCCAGGAACAGGGCGTCCAGCCCCCTACTGTAAAAATAGGATTCATTTGCGCTTCCACAGTTTTGCCCATGGGCGTCGCGGCGCAGAAACACGGCTCCTTCGTTTTCGCAAACATCACCGACCGCCCGTTCTCAAAAATATCTTCTTTTGCGTGGTAAATTGTTTTGACCTCGCGCGGCAGGTCTTGCCGAGTTTCTTTCTAATGCGGTTTTTATTGTTGCACTCTGATTGATGGCTTGCAGCTCTGCACAGTATAATTCCCTTCAGAGAGATGCAGTCTCACACAGCATAGCCGATTAGGCTGGAATTAGTTACTGCGGAGCCAGGGAGTGAAACTAGTGTCTCTCTCTTCTCCTGTGAAGATCAATATCTCTCACTGCTAATTGTGTGGTGTTTGGAGAGTTTGGGTCTGGGTAGGGAAATGCTGTGTCATTCCATGGTGCTTTGTACCTCTTTCTGGGTCAAAACCATGACTCAAAATGGAATAGTGTTTTAACTTTTTACCAGTCGTTGTCTAGACCTTACTGGCTTCGTTAATAACTCATAAAGGCTGCCGTGAAGTAATAACAATGCGCCGTAATCTTGGATTTTAAGAAGAGCAGCATATCCAACTCTCAGGTGCAGTGCTGTCTTTAGTTGCAAAGTACGTACTGGCTGTAAATGCAAGGTGGCGGCGGCCATTTTATGCAGCTGTACCACTTCATCTGATTTATGGTTCTTGAAAACCACGTCCGTGCGCCGCCTCAATACAAAGGAGGTAAATATCGGTGCATTTGGCGCTTTCGCTTATTGCGTGAATACATACAGTGTGAATTAAACAATAATAACCCTGCCACCCCCACCACCTCCCCGCCTCCAAAGCCGAATGGGATATTTTAATTCTGTTAAGTTTATGAAATATTATTCTTTCAACGGTTATTGTAAGTGTGTGAGTCAGAGCCCTGTGATTGCGTCCTGTGTCGGAGCTTTGGCTGATGCTATGATCTCTCTTGCTCTGTTCTCAGGAGGCCCGGTGATCTGGCGCATGCTGTCCTACCCACCCACACGCCGGGCGCTCATCGTGGGGTGTGGACTGCAGATGTTCCAGCAGCTGTCCGGGATCAACACGGTCATGTAGGTCCCGATCTCCGCCCCTCTGCCCCTCCCTTCCCCGGGGCTGTCCTGGCAGTGCCTGACCGGGTCTGCAAATAGTGTACGATATGACCTGCCATGACATATGCCCGGGCTGTCCAGCACACTGCCCGATACGACCTCCTGTACCACAGAGGTGGGCTGTCCAGCACACTGCCCGATATGACCTCCTGTACCACAGAGGTGGGCTGTCCAGCACACTGCCCGATACGACCTCCTGTACCACAGAGGTGGGCTGTCCAGCACACTGCCCGATACGACCTCCTGTACCACAGAGGTGGGCTGTCCAGCACACTGCCCGATACGACCTCCTGTACCACAGAGGTGGGCTGTCCAGCACACTGCCTGATACAACCTTTTGTACCATAGAGGTGGGCTGTCCAGCACACTGCCTGATACAACCTTTTGTACCATAAAGGTGGGCTGTCTAGCACACTGCCTGATACGACCATAGACTGTAGAAAAATATGGACAAAGCCACTGTGACGTCACCCATTGCCTTTCCACGGCCTCGTAAAAACTGAATTGAAGCTCTGGATGTCTTTTTCGCCGCCCGTTTGTACAAACTGCGTCTGGTCCGTGGAGCCGAAGAGGACTCAACCTGTCCCTCTGATTGGTTCTGAACAAATGTTAATACCCTGTCCAAACGACACAATATTTAAAAAAATCAGCACATGCAGATGCATTAGATGAAGGAAAGGCACCTATTGCAATTACATTTTTTTGTGGGAAAAATTATTTTGAGTATTTTGACCACATTGCTGCCATTGACTTGTACCATAGAGGTGGGCTGTCCAGCACACTGCCTGATACGACCTCCTGTACCATAGAGGTGGGCTGTCCAGCGTAATGAAAATGTGTGTCATAAAATGCAGTCGAAAGAGTGACAAGTCTATATCAATCTATACCCTTTTATTTTCAATCAAGTTCTACAGCATTGAGATGTATAGGGGATTATTAGGGGTACACACACTGAGATGCACTTTAATGTGTGTGCATGCGTGTGTGTATGTGTGTGTGTGTGTGAGAGAGAGAGAGAGAGAGAGAGAGAGAGAGAGAGAGAGAGAGAGAGAGAGAGAGAGAGAGAGAGCGTGTGATGGGCAGCACAAAACAGCAGTCAAATTCACGAGCGCAGCCTTTCACATGCACAGACCCCTCCCTCCCCTTTGCCCACGTGCAACGAGTAACCGGTAAAGTGCCCACTGGGCGGTGTGTTTGGCGACGTCAGCGGTCATGTTGGGGTCATGAGAGGAAATTGGGCCGCCCCCCGGCGGGGTTACACATCACACCAGACGAGCCCCCAGGTAATCTGGGTTCTCAGATGAGGGTCAGCTGGTGACTCATCTCTGAGCAAATGTCAGCAGGAGAGCTGGAAATTTAACAGAGCACTTTAATATCACACAGGACTTTCCCAGCAGGACACTACAGTTCATAACTATCCGAGAGGAACAATATATTTCTTTCCTTTTCTGTAATGAAAACTTGCCACAGCCCCGGTGGAACAAGGCCAATGCTGTCCCCTACCTGGACTATCAGGCCACAGCTCATGACGTAGTGTGGGCTCGAACCCATAGCTAAGGTATATTTGATGTAACAAATACATGGCGCTTTCATTTGTATTATAAGTGTGTAACCGAGGGGTAGGTGCCGTTACGTATTGTCTTCACAATAGGTGGTCTGCCTTGATGTTACATATACCGAGTGTGTTTTCATAGAGTTGTCTGTGTTCCTTATTATGAAAGGGGTTGAAACACAGCAGGGAGGGTGTAATGCCACAGCCTTGCAGAAGTCGTGCTTGTGGTGGCCATTCAGGAGTGAAGTAGATGAACCGCGACTGCTTGCCATTACCAAACCGCTCGCGTGCTTCGAAGGTGATCGTCCCACCGGATCCCAAACGGCTTTGTGAATAAAACTCTGTCCTTCCTCCATTAGCGCGCGTGTGCTAGCCGTTCCACCGTCAATTTGTCTCCCAACGTGCAGAAGTTGAAACGCTGTTTTGACACTATGAACGGTCTTATTTGGAGATGTGCTGTTGCTAGGCAACCACTCCAGACGGAAAAAATTTGTTTTTCTTTTTGGAGGCAGCGAGTGTCAGAGGACGATTGTTCGTTTGTGCGTCTGTGTGTGCGTGCGTGCCGTGCGTGCCGTGCGTGTGTGGTGGATGCCCGTGTGTGTGTCTGTGTGTGTTCTTTCACAGGTGTGGGTGCACCTGTATTTGTGCCCATGCTTCAAGCGTGTGCGTGCCAGTGAGATTTCCCCTTTGCGAGAGGCGCGCGGGGGAACCGATCCCCCCCGATCACCAAAATCGAGATTGTAAACAGGTTGTGTCCCCTGTCATCAGAAGCTGAAGCGGAATGGATTGCAGCAGTAGAGGATGATCTCCTTCCAGATGCAATCTGGGAAATATTCACTGTACTTGCCCCTCGTCCCCCAGTAATACAAGAACCTAAATCCCACCACCAATTGTCTGTGCTAGCTGTCCTATTTTTAATAGCACAAATAGCAGGTTTAATAGCAGGTTGTCACACAGCGCTACACAATGGCCATTTTCCACAAGGAATCAACCACAAAAAAACTTGACCTCTTAAAGGGCAAAGACTGGTTGGCCAACACGTCTTTGCTTATTGGCCAACCAGACCCACTTTTCTTTTTATTAGTTCAGAGTGGGTCTGGTTAGCCAACAAGTAGTCTAGCGAAGGTCAGACTTTGTGATAAACACAAAGTCTGGTCCATAGACTTGCCTAACGTGGTAAAGAGCCGCCCACTTTGACAAGTTGGCACCTTTTATTGACATGCAATATAACCAACCACAGACCGTCTGTTCTGTGACGTATTGAGGCGGTACAGATGGCAGTCGATTCAGAAACAGCACTACAAGAAAAACAGACTCGCGTGAAACAAATTTACACAAATGGCACGGCGATCTCCAGTAAAACAGTCAATCACACCAAAGAAATGTGAACTTCAAAAACATTCTTCAATCCAGTGTTAAAGGTTGTATCAGCGATTTTGGGTGGAAACATAAATGATCACATTCATCTGATTTTTCCTCACGATCCACTAGCTGCCCGCCCCATAAGCAGGCCGTCAAAAAACCGCGTCTCTGTAGGCAGCCTATGCTCCGAGATCGTACACAAAAACAAATGGTACTACCAACCACTCAAAACCAAAATAAACAGTATTCCAACCAATCACAATGATCTGCACAAACGCTAATACTCTTATCTCGCTGAAATCTTGACGGATTTACAAACGGTTTGGTTTCTTACAAACGTTATTAACGTGGTTATAATTCTGGATGCTTGAACACTATTTTTTAAAACATAACATAATTATTCATAAGTATGTTTGTTTGTGATTTCGCTTCAGAAGTGACGTCACCCAAAAATCGCTGATACAACCTTTAAGCTCTTGGTCCGAAACACGCATTGTTCTTGATGGATTCGCAGCATTCGCTAGCTACCGATTAGTTAGCACAACTTGTTTCCCGGTGGACTGCTAAAACCCAATGCACCGTGTCGTACCGGAAATACACACACACTGATTGACAGTGCTGCTAGCCAATGAGTGCTGTCAGTTTCCCACAGTCCTACCCAGCTTATGCAAGCCTATGAATCAGACGGCTGAGGCTGAGACTAGGCAACAAGTAAAGACCCCAGAGTTGCTTAAAGATGTTTTAAATTTTATAACGTTTCAGACCAGAGGCCTGAAGCAGCTGCATACTGCAATAATCTCTTTCAAGGCAACATCATAATTTTACTGGCCGCACAACAGTAGCGTGAGTCCTGGAACACAAATGTGTTGTAGATGCTTGATTTTGTGTGAATCTTATCGACCTCACCGTCAGTTTATTGTTGTCAGAGTGATTTTTGGAAGACTTACTCTCTGTCTCTGTCCCTATCTGCCCACTCACTCTCTTCCTCCCTCTGTCTCCCCTCTGTCTCTCTCCCTCTCTTTCTCTCTCCTTCCCTTTCTCCCCTCTCTCTCTATCTCTCTGTGAGATCATTGATGTGGAGAGCTGTGATCAGATTGTTGTCAGAGTGATTTTTGGAAGACTTACTCTCTGTCTCTGTCCCTATCTGCCCACTCTCTCTCTTCCTCCCTCTGTCTCCCCTCTGTCTCTCTCTCCCTCTCTTTCTCTCTCCTTCCCTTTCTCCCCTCTCTCTCTATCTCTCTGTGAGATCATTGATGTGGAGAGCTGTGATCAGATGATGTGTCTCCATTGTCTGAGGGGATTGATTTTCTGTCTGATGTGTATGATAAGGAGACAAATCATTACTGAAGCCAGAGAGAAGTACATTGAGCCTGTCTGTGAGATTGTGTGTGTGTGTGTGTGCGTGTGTGTGTATATACAGTAGCATATGGAGGTGTGTGTATGTATGTGAGATAGTGAGCGTGTCTGTGTGTTAGTGTGTATATACGGTAGCATATGGACGATACAGTGTGGACTGAGTAATATAGCAATTGCAGTTTTCTCAGTAATGAAGACAGATGCTGGCTAAACATCAGTGTCTCTGATACAGGATCATGGAAGCAGTTACTGCACTTATCCGCTGCTTCTGCGGACCTGCTGTGGAGATACCATTATCCCACTGAGCTAAAGACGAGGGTCGGCAGCCAAGCGAACTAACCGCACTCCTGAACTCTTCCACGGAGCGTCTCCATAATTCTCTCACATTCACAGCGTTGTGAGAGGAGCGCTGAAATCGCCACCACGGAGACCAGCATCGGTCCCGCAGCGCGCTCATTCTGTCAGCGCGTGACTAATGTAGCGAAGGGCCGAGCTCGTTAGCGTCGCAGGTGTCGGGCAGGCAGGCGGGATCGATCCCGCCCGGTCCCGCCCTGGAGAGCGGAGCCGCCTTTAACCCTGCCAGGTACCGGAACGCGCGCCGAAATGTCACAGCGGTCCCAGGAAACGCGGTCCAAATGCTAGCTAGCGCGATATTTCCCACGTACGCTGTGTCCTTTCTCCTCTACAGTCAACCTCTCACACGCTGAAATGCCAGCTGTTCCTTTCTATCATGGTCACGTTTCTCATCCCTGAACCAGGGCCTGATCCTGTTTTATCTGTGCCTGAGTTTCCCTCTCTGGGTTCAGGAGTGTGAGAGAAACGCACTGCGGGGTTCTGTGACCACGTCACCGTAAAATACCATTGACCAAAATTGACCCACAACATCATCTTTGTATACAAAGCGCCCAGACATTGTACAACACAGTGTTGGACAAAAACACTCCATATAAGGTCATGACCCCAAAGGAGTAGAGGTCATAAAATATCACTGAGAAAAATATAAGCTATCAAGTATTTCAGGGATGTTAAAAGGGTAACAAAGCACTAAAACCACTTATTTTAGATGAGAACTGATATATTTGGTTTTTTTCTAAGTGTTACTGATTGATCCTGGTCCAAATCTTGGCATTTTACTGCAGTCAGCGCAAAACAGCATAAACCCAAAGGATCTGGCTCAAAAGTGTCTCTAGTGGTAAAACGTTTGTCACTGCACGTCCAGTCTGTCATTGGCCAGAAACTTCATCCAGCTGACGTATGACTCCCGGTGACAAAATTGAAACGTGTACAGCTACGCCCTGAAGTTTTGGAGCGAGGGCGGGCTACGCCCCAGCTATAAAAGTGAATCTCAGCGGTTGATCTCACCATTTTCTATATAGTTCGGTGGTTCATCTGCGTGGACGGAGAGGAGATAGGAGAGAGAGAGAGAGAGAGAGAGAGAGAGAGAGAGAGCGAGCGATATATAGCTAGCAAGTTATAGTAACCTATTTTTGGTATATTTTTTTTACAGTTAGCTTGATAGTCCCTTGTTCATTTTTCAGTCTAGCTTAGCAAGCATAGTATATTGTATTATATGCATGCTACACGTTTACCTTTGCAACGTGTCTACAACAGACATTCTCTCTTGGAGAGAGTTCAGTGCAGTGACCACATGTGCACTCGTTGAAATGGAAACCAATATTGTTGATATCTCGCAGGTAACGTTAGTGTGATTGCCTACAGCCTGTGTAAAATGAGTAGCTTTCATGGCATGGGTAACTATTTGTACAGCGTTTGTTCTTTGCTGGCCGCATCATTATAAGCCCAAACGAGGCTATGCGTGCTGCCACCTATCACTCCCAAAACATTGCCCATCCTCTCATACTCCACCATTGCTTCTGCCTCGGCTACTTGGGGCTTGGCAGCAGCTGGACCTAGTGTGTTTGTTTGTGTTTGTATGAGTGAGAGAGGTAGCGAGAGAGAGTGGAACAAAGCAGCCGCTGTGAGTGTCCAGAGTAGAAATTAGCTTTTGGCTACTAGTGAAAAGAATTGCTGGGGCATGTTTTGATACCTGGAGCTCAGCCTCTATATTATTACCTTATCACACCCAGATTTTGGCATTTTTTTAAGTCCAAAAGGGGGCGGGGTCTAGCTAAACCAGCGTGCTTTGTTACCCTTTAAAAACCGAAACGGGTCAAATTGACCTGCAATATAATAGGACTGTTAACACAAGTCAGCAGCAGTGCACGGTTAACACACAACGGAACATTTTTCAGACCAAAAGGATTAAACCAGCCCTCAAGGTCTTGCCATCTGGAGCCGCGAAATCCCGCCACGTTTAATGGAACACGTCCGCGCGGTGCTCGACCCCGCTGCTCGAAAGCCGTTGCCATGACGAAGAGGCGGTCGGCGATGTCTGTTCCCCGCGGGGACCCCCACCCGCTGCGAGCCTTCAGTAAAGAGTCCAGACTCCCTCCCCATGACTGCACAAAGGAAAACTTTGCCTTCACATAATGCTGTTTTATAGAGTCTGGGTATAACCAAGGCCTTTTCTCCGGCGGTGGCTTACCAGTCCAGAATAGCATGTGGCTTTTTAACAGAAAAATCTTCAACCCCGTGGCATAATACGGTTCCAGGACTCGACATCCACAACTGTTCTATTGTGGTTTGCACACGCATCGTATCGGTTTTGTTAATGAGACTTGCCTGATGCAATTATTGCTCACAATCATACAGTTTTTATTCTGAAGTAATTAAGTTTAATGGTAACTTTCCTCTCAGTAATACACAGAAAGCTGATAACTGAGCTTGGCTTTCTATCTGATACAGTACATTGCTGTAGAAGAAGTACATTAGAGACAAAAAAAATTGAAAACTAAACATGCTTTTACACTGACACACACACACACACACACAGTTTGTTATGCAGAGCCGAGAAAAAAAAACCTATTTTAAACATGCATTTACACTGACACACACTGACCCTCACAGACACGCGCACACGCACACACATGACACCCCCCCCCCCCAGCTGTCCTCCTGCATTATTGAAAGCCCTTTGTTTTACAGGGAATGGTGTTTTTATTAAACTATCACACTGTGACATTTGGTGAGTGACAGCTGATGCTCAGGTGACTTTTCTGTGAAAGTCCTCACTGTATTTTTCTCCCTTTGATCCAGTTCACACTACAGGTGGATGCAGTTCCAACCTCCCCTTACCAGTTCACAGTTTTTCTCAGTTTATGGTTTGAGGTAAACAGATTGTCTTGAACCGTTTTAATAGGGCGGCTTAATCTCTTTTGAGTAGATGGTTTATTCAATTTTTTTAAATTGAGAATTGTCAGGGAAGTGAGGATTACGTAAAATGTGACCATTTCCGAATGCAGCAGTTTTAACAGCCACCGTCCTCGTTTAATGTGGCATCAACGGTTAAATCTCCTCACTTATCCAACACTTGAAATAGATTTACTTGATTTAATTGAATTACTATCAATGATATCAATTATCAAATAAATCGCCAAAATTGTTGATAGGCAGAGCAACTTGTTGGATCAACCTTTATCAAAATGTACAATTCACAACCAGATTAAAATGAAGAAATTTATTAAGTTACAACAAGTATTCAACGTCTAATCTCAAGACAAAGGTTAAACTACCTTAACAAACAATGAATGTTACAGACATAGACAAATTATTCACAAAATAAATTAATGAAAGAAGATACAAAACCACAGTTTGTCTCTCCTAAGGTAATCCCCAGAATGTGCGAAAATCCCCAGAATGTGTGAAAATATCTGAATAGAATGATCTTAATTGAACATTCTAATGCTGATGAGTTCTAGAACACTGATTTAAAAAAACTACTCTTCAAAGGGTTAAGTAAGACTGGCATTTACATTACATTACATTTCAGTTTTACAGTGTAGCTGAAAACTGTACTGTTAGAAGAAGGTTGTGAAAACGGTTCATAATTCCAGTTAGTATGCAAATGAGCATGAGCTCACACGTGTGAACCAGCAGCAGCTGCTTCTCGAGAACGTGAGCGAATGACGTAGTAGGACTTCCTCTTCAGAAAAACGATTAGCCAATCAGCAAACGGTCGTCGGGTACATTTGGTTATTACAGTCGCCAGGCAGCAGGATGCGTGCGTGAACGGACCCTTGGAAAGAGCACGTTCTCAGAACAGCTCACCTGAGGGAGTGAGCAGGAAGAAGGCGAGAGAGGCAGAGGGAGGGAGAAGAACGGGAGAGAGACAGAGGGCGGGAAAGAGAAGAAGAAGAGAGAGGGAGGGATAGAGAAGAAGAGGGAGGGAGAGAGAGAAGAAGAGGGAGGGAGAGAGAGAAGGGGGAGAGAGACAGAGGGAGGGAGAGAGAGCGAGGGAGGGAGAGAGAGGGAGGGAGAGAGAGAAGGGGGAGAGAGAGCGAGGGAGGGAGAGAAGGGGGAGAGAGAGAGAAGGGGGAGAGAGACAGAGGGAGGGAGAGAGAGCGAGGGAGGGAGAGAGAGCGAGGGAGGGAGAGAAGGGGGAGAGAGAGAGAGAGAGAAGGGGGGAGAGAGAGCGAGGGAGGGAAAGAAGGGGGGAGAGAGAGAGAGAGAGAGAGAGAGAGAGAAGGAAGAGAGAGAGCCTCGGCTTGGCAGTCCTAATGAAGGCTGTCCTTTTCTACCCTTCCTTGGTTATTTTCGCCTTGGTGTTTTCGAGCGTCTGGCTCCCACTTAATCAGGAAGCCCATTCTCCCTCAGCTCCCAGGCCCAGTGTCTGATCAGGCAAATAGGATCCAATGATCTCAGAGCACGGCTCTGGGGGGTGAGGGGCCAGTGGGACCCATCTGGAAGATTCCATCTTTTGTCCCTCATAAGGAGTGTAGGAACAGGATGGGGCCAGGATTAGTCTCTGAAACAAGCCTGGGTGAGTAAATGTGAGGAGGTTTAGATGCACGTCAGAGCTGTGGTGGAACAGAGAGGAGCTGCACCCCAGGAGATTGCCAGCATCTGAGTCGACCAGAGAAGGTTGACTCAGATTTGATCTGATTGCCTTGGAGATGCCAGCATCCAATTGGCCCATCTGAACAAATACAGTGCCCTCCACTATTATTGGCACCCCTGGTAAAGACGAGTGAAAAGGGGTATAAAAAAATCACCGTTTGGTGAATTAGCTTAATCTTACACTGAAAAAATGAGAAAAATTCAACCTTTAATTGAAGTCAATTTATTATGAGAAAAAAAAATCCCTCATCAAGAAATAATTATTTTTAACAAAACCATGTGTGCCACAATTATTGTCACCCCAGCATTTATATATAGAATAAAGTCATCATTTTTAATATTTGGTCGCATATCCTTTGCATGCCATGACTTCCTGATGTCTGTGACCCAACAACATCAAAAGACTCTTGATATCTTATTTTCTGGTACTCTTACAAGAGATACTATAATGTCTCTGCATTTGAATGGATCTCTATGGGAATTGGGGAGTGGGACTAGATTTAGCTGTAAATTATGCTGGAACAGTATGGAATACTGTTACTAAAATTATTTTATTCTATATATAAATGCAGGTGTACCAATAATTGTGGCACACATGGTTTTGTTAAAAATAATTATTTCTTGATGAGGGATTTTTTTTCTCAGAATAAATTGACTTCAATTAAAGGTTGGATTTTTCTCATTTTTTCAGTGTGAGATTAAGCTAATTCACCAAACTGTGATTTTTTTATAACCCTTTTTACTCATCTTTACCAGGGGTGCCAATAATAGTGGAGGGCACTGCATGTAAGAGCTGTGGTGTCCGTGTCTGTGTGTGGGTCCAGGTAATACTGATCCTGTTCACAATCAACACACACACACATTTATATGCAAATTCTCACAGTATCTGCCCGTCAAAGGATCAGCTTGTATTCAGGCTGAAATGGTCTGAAGACGTGAGCATGTGTTTTTGCTCTCTGGCCTGCAGGTACTACAGCGCCACATCCTGCAGATGTCAGGAGTGCGGGACGAGAAGCTGGCCATCTGGCTGTCGGCGGTCACAGCCTTCACCAACTTCCTGTTCACCGTGCTGGGGGTGTGGCTGGTGGAGCGGACGGGCCGCAGGAGGCTGACGCTCAGCAGCATCATCGGTGAGGACAGGGCACAGCCAATGGCGCTCTTGCTTTTCAGTGTGGCGGAATATACGCTCTCCCACAAACTTCCAGTGTGCTCGAATAACACATAAAAGGGAGAAAAACTGCAGTAGCTAACAGGTGCAGGAGGAGAAAACCCAACGAACTGACAGGCTCTTCTGTGTTTTTTTTGTGTGTGGCGGTGCTGTGATGCGGGTTTAAGCTACACAAGCCTGTATTGAGCGAGCTTTTCTCTCTCTCACCTCTCTCTCCCTCCCTCCCTCTCCCTCTCTCTCAGGCACTGCTCTGAGCCTGGCGCTCCTCGCCGTCGGCTTCCTCCTGTCCGCCCAGCACACACCCGCCGTCACCATCCGCCCCACGCCCCCATCTCCACCCCAACACCACCTGCACGCGATACGGGTGAGGGATGTAACTCCGCGGCCCTGTGACGTCTCGGGTTCCCTGCGGGGTCAGGGGTCAATTCCACAAATTCAATTTCATTCATTAATTCATTGAAAAATTCTCACAGAAACAATATGGGTATTTTTCAATTCATTCATTGAATTTCAGCGCTTTAGACTGAATTGACTGTATTTAAATGGAAACTGTGAAAATGTGACAGTCATTCTGCTCTCAAACCAACCACAATATCCCTCCTTGCAAGTTGATTGGCAAAAAGTCAACACCCGCCACCAGCTAAATACTGGTAAAATTTTGATTGTGGTTGGTAAGATTTTCTACTCTAGCAGCAGGTAAGATTTTCTACTTTGGCAGGTAACCAACCAGGTTGTTTTATTTCGTAAAAGGTCATATGGCTGATAAAAAATGTTGAAAATAGCTGGTTACATATGTAATCCAGTGAAAAAGTTAATTTTCATGCCCTGAGTCATACCCCCTATTTCCTACTGATGTCCCATTGGATAAGGAAATGTAATGACACTGCTGCTCTCACACTAATGCCCACCCAGCGTGGTGGATTTCTCTCACACAAATCATTATTAATGCACTGTTCGTCTAGAACTCTAGACGCAGGTCTGTTCTCTTATTTGAAATAAGGGGCCTTAAAAACAAAATCAATGTTTTTATGGCAATATGAAAGCATAAATGATGGTTTTAATAAATGGGGCGTGTGTGGTTCAATTTGTCTTCAATTATGGCCATGCATGGGTACATTCGTCTCAAAAACGTTTGTTATTAAAATTAAAATAACATCAGTCTTTCTAACAGCGCTATGAGCGCCACAAGCATTCAGTAATGAGTGCTGGTCTGAGGCACATCACACACACGCATACACGCACGCACGCACACACACACACACAATAGCACTGCTGTCATTTCTAATGGTTTCCCTGTGAAAATTAAACCCATGGAAAGAGATTGATTGGACAGCCTGTAGATTTCTATACCAATCTCTGCATGCCATTGGCTATCGTGTGCTCAAGGTCCAACTATCCCCCTCTGTGACACACGCAGAAATGCATGTGTGTGAGTTTGCATGCATGTGTGTGTGAGTCTGCCTGCATGTGAGTGTGTGTGTGTGTGTGTGTGTGTGTGTGTGTGTGTGTGTGTGTGTGTTGTGTGTGTGTGTGTGTGTGTGTGTGTGTGTGTGTGTGTGAGAGTGTACGTGCGTGAGTCTGCCTGCATGCTTGTGAGTGTGCATGCATGCACGTGTGTGTATGTGTGTGTGTGTGTGTGTGTGTGTGTGTGTGTGAGTCCTGCCTGCATGCTTGTGTGTGTGTGTGTGTGTGTGTGTGTGTGTGTGTGTGTGTAAAGTTGGATTCAGGGTTCTGGGGACCTGAGCGTTTACCTCAGGGAGGGCGATACGGCTCTGCCTCGTTTCCTGACCAGCCCTGTGACTCCTCCCCCTCCAGGTCCTGTGAGCCCTGCATGCTGGACCCCCGCCTGCGGGTTCTGTTACCGTGAGAACAGCAACCTCTGTGTTCGACACTTCCTGCGTACCCACCAATCAAGGCTTCACTGGGGAAGCAGCCTGGGGGAGGTGAGGGGGAGACCGCCGCCATCTAAAGCCAATGAAACACTGGCTGTGTCTCAAATGCTCCACTTGTCCCCTATGTAGAGGACCAATTGCTACAAATGGGTGACACCCTAGTTAGTCCACTAGATTGGGAAATGGAGGACAATCCATGACATTAGATTACATTTAACCCCTAATTTGGCATACCTGATTCTACTAATTAGCAGCTCAACGAGATCTTTAGCTGTCGACGTGAGTGTGTGCTTTGTTAGGGTTGGAGTGAAAACCTACAGGACGGTTGATCTCCAGGAACAGGGTTGGAAACCGCTGAAGTAATGTAATTACATTTGGACCACTTGAGTCAGAGCCCTTACCACCGTCTACTTCACCGTTATGACACGAACATCACTGAACACAAGAACACACACTGTTACACCGGCTATGCTGCTAGAGTCTCCTGTCCACATCACTGTCACATTTTAGCTGACCTCTGTCTCATTTACTGTTTCTTCACAGTTTTCACATTCATTGTTTTTTTAACGCCTTTTAGAATAAAGGTAGCTATTATAGTATTTAAAGTGTATTCATATTATATATTCATTTTTTTATTTTTTTATTATGCTTTGTACAGTATTATGGGTTTAAGCAGTTGCCTTGGCAATGAGCAAATGAAAATGATGGAGGGCACTGAGTTTTTTCAGGAGCTGAGTTTCTGACGTGTTTTGGGAGCTGAGGTTCTGACGTGTTTGGGAGCTGAGGTTCTGACGTGTTTTTGGAGCTGAGGTTCTGATGTGTTTTTGGAGCTGAGGTTCTGATGTGTTTTGGGAGCTGAGGTTCTGATGTGTTTTGGGGAGCTGAGGTTCTGATGTGTTTTGGGAGCTGAGGTTCTGACGTGTTTTTGAGCTGAGGTTCTGACGTGTTTTGGGAGCTGAGGTTCTGATGTGTTTTTGGGAGCTGAGGTTCTGATGTGTTTTGGGAGCTGAGGTTCTGATGTGTTTTGGGAGCTGAGGTTCTGACGTGTTTTTGGGAGACTGAGGTTCTGATGTGTTTTATGAGCTGAGGTTCTGATGTGTTTTATGAGCTGAGGTTCGATGTGTTTTATGGGCTGAGGTTCTGATGTGTTTTGGATCCTGACAGGTGCTCCAACAGCACTCGGGTGGGAGACGGAACGTTCTGGGCCTACAACTACTGTCCACCTCTTACTCCTGGATTGTCCTCTTGGGGCCTCATCTTCTACCTGGCCTGCTTTGCCCCAGGTAGGAGTCCCTGGTCTCCTGCAGCTCGTATCTCCAGCAGGGCAGGAGGGTGGAACTGCTAATGCAGGCCTGTCAGTTGAGAGGATGAAATATCTGTGTGATGTAAAAAGAGGTTCTTATCGGCCCTGTCCAGGTTCTTTTTCATTACCACTTGTCACCATAGGCTTGCCTTTGTGGGGGTTTAGGCCAGGGTATGCTGTGAAGTGTATTTGCTTTGTGCTATATACATAAATTATATATATTGTCATAAATTTGATTTGCTGTGATTTTATTTGATCTGGGAGGTATACTACAAAGCAGGATTACTAAATTAGCTGGATAAAACCCGGAACAGCTCTTTCTAGTTCAGTCCATGTTCCAGATTTGGGAGGGTTCCGGGTTTTACTCAGTGCAGTTATCCAGCTAACTCCGTAATCCTGTTTTGTAGTATACCCCCTGATCTGATCTGCTTTGATTTTCACCTGAACGGATCCGATTTTGATCTGATCTAATACAATCTGATTTGAATTTGATCTGATCTGATTTGACTTTGATCTTTTCTGGTTTGATCTGATCCGATTTGTTCTGATCTGATCTGAACTGATGGTACGGTTTGTGGGGCTTTCCCTCAGGAATGGGCCCCATGCCCTGGACGGTTAACTCAGAGATCTACCCCCTGTGGGCCAGGAGCACGGGGAACGCCTGCTCAGCCGGCGTCAACTGGACCTTCAACGTCCTGGTGTCTGTCACCTTCCTGCATGTAGCGCAGTTCCTCACCTACTACGGTACGGCACTGGGTCTAATACCGCCTAGGGCCTCACTGGGTCTAATACCGCCTAGGGCCTCACTGGGTCTAATACTGCCTAGGGCCTCACTGGGTCTAATACCGCCTAGGGCCTCACTGGGTCTAATACCGCCTAGGGCCTCACTGGGTCTAATACCACCTAATACCGCCCAGGGCCTCACTGGGTCTAATACCGCCTAGGGCCTCACTGGGTCTAATACCGCCTAGGGCCTCACTGGGTCTAATACCGCCTAGGGCCTCACTGGGTCTAATACCGCCTAGGGCCTCACTGGGTCTAATACCGCCCAGGGCCTCACTGGGTCTAATACCGCCTAGGGCCTCACTGGGTCTAATACCGCCTAGGGCCTCACTGGGTCTAATACCGCCCAGGGCCTCACTGGGTCTAATACCACCTACCGCCTACCTTGGGTGATATTTTGTCCGTCAGGTGATGAGCCTCGGTCCCTGATGTTCGGTTTTCCTGCTCTTCCCCGCCTCTGCGCAGGGGCCTTCTTCCTGTACTCGGGCTTGGCCCTGCTGGGCTCCCTCTTCGTCTTCGGCTGCCTTCCTGAGACCAAGAGCCGGCGGCTGGAGGAGATGGAGTCCCTGTTCGAGGGCGGGCTGTGCACGTGCGGGGCCACCGACTCGGACGAAGGCCGGCAGGTCGAGTACATCCGGGTCAAAGGGAGCAACTACCACCTGTCTGACAACGACGCCTCCGACGTGGAGTAGCTCGCCCCCCCCCCCCCCCCCCCACCACAGCCTCTCTCTCTCTTCCTCTCTCTCTCTCTCAGCCCCAAAGCCTTCTGGGAAATGCATTCACACATCACTTACCTTGATGGTTCTAGTTAGTTAGAGGTTGGGGGGAAGGGGGGGTGTACAAAGCCATTGGTACACCCTTCTAAGGAAACACAAACATTCTCACAGCATCTCAAACACCGTAGCAACGTTTTGAGAAGGCTCTGCCTCCAACCCTACCCAACATGATCTTGCCGGGACAAAAGTTCCTGGTTGGTTGGTTATCGTTTATTATCTTTTCCATTGGGGCAGCTGGATATTTATTGAAGCAGTTCAGTTTAAGTAGCCTAATGCACTAAAGAGCACAACAGCAGTGCCCCCACCTGAGGGGGATACACTGCCACCATGCAGAACGTGGCGGTTCACAGCACATCACTGTGCAAGGTTTTGCATTTATGAATTATAAACTTGAAACCAGCCAAAACATTATTCATTAATTAACAGCACAAGAAAGTACTTTGTGTTCCCGATGTGGCTTGTTGAAAAATATCTGCATTTAATGTCAAATTGATTATGACAGACGGGGTCGTGCAATTTACAGCCTCTGCAACACCGGTTTTCCGTCTGATTTTTAGCGCTGGTTTCCACTTTCGGCCAATCAGATTTCCCTGTGCTGTGCAGGAGGGGGAACGTATCGGCGCTCTGCGTTCTGGGAAATGCGCGAGGGGGGGGGGGGGCGGCGGTAAACGTGCGTGGCTAATGACTCAGGCTAACCAAGTCAAAGGCGGCTCTGAACCAAAGCCGAGCTCCGCGCGGGTCTCCAGGGACGGAGCAGAGAGCCGCACTTTCCCAGCATCCCTCTTGATAAAAAAAGAAGCTCATCATTAAACCGAGCTGTGCCGGATGTTCTCCTGTCACATTAGATTAAGCCAGGTCCACAGCAGAGGAGAATGGGAAACTAAACCAGCTCCACAGCAGAGGAGAGCGAGAGATTAAACCAGCTCCACAGCAGAGGAGAGCGAGAGATTAAGGCAGGTCTACAGCAGAGGAGAGCGAGAGATTAAACCAGCTCCACAGCAGAGGAGAGCGAGAGATTAAACCAGCTCCACAGCAGAGGAGAGCGAGAGATTAAGGCAGGTCCACAGCAGAGGAGAGCGAGAGATTAAGGCAGGTCCACAGCAGAGGAGAGCGAGAGATTAAGGCAGGTCCACAGCAGAGGAGAGTGAGAGATTAAGGCAGGTCCACAGCAGAGGAGAGTGAGAGATTAAGGCAGGTCCACAGCAGAGGAGAGTGAGAGATTAAGGCAGGTCCACAGCAGAGGAGAGTGAGAGATTAAGGCAGGTCCACAGCAGAGGAGAGTGAGAGATTAAGGCAGGTCTACAGCAGAGGAGAGCGAGAGATTAAAGAGAGGGAGAGTGGAGAGAGAACGACAAAGGATGCGGGAAGAGACTCGATCAAATTCAGGGCTCTATCTGTGAGAATTAAGATACGAGTCTATATAAATATCCATCACCTCATATCACAGCTTTCAAATAGTCTTATTCCTCAGATCAAATTTAGCAAACAATGAGGAAAAGTGTTCAGTCTGAAGATTAAAAAGAGGAATGGCTACCTGAAACACTTCATAGTTTAAAAAAAATGTTCATACAGCTACACAGAGCTGTTTATCTTGCAATAGATACATATTAATAGTTGGGACCATGACACATACTAATATTCAGAACATATTTTTTTACACAGCTTACTTCATTTAGCCTTCATTTAAAAAAGAAAATAACAGGTTGACTACGATTTCATATGAATATGTTTGCACATCCAGTTGTTACATTTGAAACAATGGCCACAGGTTGTTTTTCCATTACAAAGTCTAGACATTTTATCATTGTTTTTTTTTGTTTGCTTGTTTGGCCTGTGTTCCTTTGGAGCCTCGTGTACAAACCACACTGAATATCTACAGTATCTACAGTGAGTAAGCAGCACGCAAAGCACAGGCCTAATGTTGAAGAAATACTGTGCTTTGAAATCCTCTACGTACTGGATCGTAAATGAGATGAGGTTTCAGTCTCTCTGTTGGAACATTGTGCCGGTTGACACCCTGGTAGGTATTTATAGTCTCTAAGGTCAAGCTGACATTCTAAGGTTGATGAAGCAACGTGACAATATGAGGTGAAATGGCACATTTTCTATTATGAAACGGAATTATACGAACTGCCAGGTTGGTAGACAACCTTACCATTTTACCGACTCCACTGATGAAACTATTCTAGCTATTATGTTCTTCTTACTTAATGACGGGTATCACGCTGTCAAAGTGTTTGTTTCATCTGTTGTCAATGGCTAGGAATTACAAAGCTGTCGACCATGAAATGTGATGTATAATTCAACTTGGGTTATAGTGGGATGCAACGTTTATTAAATGTGTCTTATCATAACTTTTTCAGGAAAGGTATTTAGGTTGTGGGTTGCCAGTTTACAAGGTAGTTCTTTATCACTAGTTGTATCGGTTGAGATATGTTTGGCCCTGAGTAGGTTTGGGGAATGTTATCTGAAATGTTTTATGTTTTAATTTATTAATATTTAAGATAAATTAGAAAGAAGGGTATAATACAAAACCTATTTTGTATTGAAGATATGGAGCTATGAAACAAAACATTCTATCTGAAATATTGTCAATGAAAAGGTGAACATATACTTGCTTAGAGTGGGACTCAAAGTTGGAAAAACAAAGTTGTCTTATATTTCAGAAAAACATCCGAAAAGATATTTAGGTGTAGGTTGCCAGTTTACAGAAAGAGAAGTTGTTTCCCTCTTTGTTTCAGTTCAGTATTAGACCCTGTGGGGAAACGATTGTCACTGGAAATGTGTTGTCTTCAAATCTCTTAATTTCTAAATATTAGAGATCCGTTTTAAAGAGTGAGATTTTGTTGAAATAACATGCAGCTATAACAAAGCATTCAGTATAAAATATTGTGTATGACAAGTCTATATATGTATTGTGATTTTAGAATGCACTTTGACAAAGGGAGGACTTTTAGAACATGGCAACCCGCAATGTTGTTTTGTCTTTTCTTTAATGAACCGACAGAAACATTTGTGGTGGACAGGTGCAATATTCCCATGTGAAACGATTGTAATTGCAGATATGAAGTGTTTGTACAGTTTATGACAAATTAGTGGAAAAAATACGCAAAATATCAGTGCTGTATAGTAAATTTGATTCTTGTTGCTATGTATGTTTTACTAGAATTTATCTTTATATAAAACTACCTATATTCATGAGATTTGATGACTTGAATATGTAAATGGACAAAATAAACACCAGTTATCTTGCAGAATTTAGTCGTTTTAATGGTCATTGGAATCTGAATCAACTTTGTATAGATGTGTTTGAAATAAGATAGTATGTAGTATGTACACATTCCCATTTTTTCTCCACAGAACTCATAGGCTCAACTGCGCTGCCCCCTGGAGGCCGCATTTAGCACATCACAACAAGCTTTATTTTGATTGAAAGAAATTATTCGAGGCCCAAAGCAATTGAGATTGTGTGATTTTCGGTGAGGAAACTCCAACAGCCCAGAACTGGACCCTCCCTCCCCCCCTCTCTCTCTCTCTCTCTCTCTCTCTCTCTCTCTCTCAGAAGGTAACACAGGTGCGTCCCATCAGAAATCCCCTTGCCCCAGCACCCCTCACCAGCTCACATGGCTTCCTTTACAGCAACAGGTTTTTTTTTTTAAAACAAATTTTAAAAGCCAAACATGACTAACAAACTATACAGTATATACTAACTGAATATGTGCATTAACACCACAGTGCTAGGACCTGATGTTTGAATTTTTATGTTCCAAGGCACTGGCGTAGAGATGGGTGGGCCACATTTTGAATGCATTTTGGCTGAACCACCACACACAATTGTGAATGCCCATCTAGGTAGTTCTGGCACACCTAGTTTGAGGCAGGCCCATCTGTATGAATATTTCTGGCTACGTTGCTGTTTTAAGCGCAAGGTCAACCAATTAAAATAAGTTTCTTGTTCTTACGGGTTCAAGCTACTGAAAAATGTGGTCAGGATGAAGCGCAGTTTTATAGTGTTTCCATCAATGCAGAAGATTGTATCCGTCAGTCAATTCTGCTTCTAGGGTCAAACTTTTAAAACATCACAACCTATGACGAAAGACTAATTATAATGTCATCTTATCCCCTTTATTGTCCAAGCTGGTTTTGTGATGTCATACACTACTCACAAAAAGTTAGGGATATTCGGCTTTCGGGTGAAATTTCAGGATGAACCTAAAATGCACTATAACCTTTACAGGTGAAATTAATTTGACCTTCTCTAAACTTTTGAATGCACATGTCCAACTATTCAATGTTTCAGTACTTTTTGCACAACTTGCTGTTCTCTAACAAGGAGCTGAACGGCAAAATTCACAACAGGTGTTTGATCCATGAATCGACCAATACATTTCCTGGTTCAATTAGAATTGGTATTTAAACAGTCCTCTTCATCATGCTGTTCACATTTTGACATCATGAGACCAAGACGACACCTAACAATTGATCAACAGTACCTCGCCATTGCGAGGCTTCAAACAGGATGTTCTCAGAGGGAAGTGGCCACTGAGCTTAGAGTGTCACAGAGTGTCATCAGCAGGTTGCAACAGAGATACAGAGAGACTGGAAGAGTCACAGAAAGGCATAGAAGTGGACGTCCTTTGGCCACATCCCACACTGATGACCGCTTCATTGTGAACAGTGCCCTGTGGAACCGGATGATGAATGCCACTCAACTCCAGGCACATTTAAGGGAGGTGAGAGGCACCCAAGTGTCACGTCAGACCATTCGAAACCGTTTACATCAGCGTGGTCTGCGTGCTAGACGACCTGCAAGGGTACCTGACCACACCACCAGGCACAGGCGTCATCGTCTTGCATGGGCCAGGGAGCATTTACGCTGGACGAGGGACCAGTGGGCCTCAGTGCTGTTCTCTGATGAAAGTCGATTCACGTTGAGCAGAAATGATGGCCGCCAACGATGTTGGAGACGTCAAGGAGAGCGCTATGCATCAGCCACTGTTGTCACCAGACGACCCTTTGGTGGTGGCGGTGTTACAGTGTGGGCAGGTGTGTCTAGTCAATACAGAACTGCCCTACACTTTGTGAATGGTACAGTGACAAGCCCATACTACCTGAATAACATCATTAATCCAGTCATTGTGCCCCTGCATGAACAACACAGGCCTAATTTCATCTTCATGGACGACAATGCTCCAGCTCATCGAGGTTGCATCATTAGGGAAAGGCTGCTGGAGACTGGGGTACCTCAAATGGAGTGGCCTGCACTTTCTCCAGACCTGAATCCCATAGAAAACCTATGGGATCAGCTGACTCACCGTGTAGAGGCTGGTAACTCTGTACCCCAGAACCTCAATGACCTGAGGGCCGCCCTTCAAGAAGAGTGGGATGCCATGCCTCAGCAGACAATAAGTCGACTTGTGAACAGCATGAGACGTTGTTGTCAAGCTGTAATTGATGCTCAAGGGCACATGACAAGTTATTGAGACATTGACATTTTTGTTGTGGTATACCCACCACTGTTGTTGGCTTTTGTTTCAATAAATTGTTTGAGATGAGGAAATCACCATTGCATGCTTCTACTTAAATGCCCTACTTTCATGATACGTATAATATCACTGAACTTACATTTTCCATAAATTTCACCCGAAAGCCAAATATCCCTAACTTTTTGTGAGTAGTGTATATGTTTAGAAATGGGGGGGGGGGGGGGATCCAGGCATTCTGTGCTTCACTGACCAATGAAATACAGCAGTTCAGTAAAGCAGATACCCTTCTAGGGTCTATGAGTGACTCATATGGATGCAGGAAACGTATTACTTGCATCTTTCAATGCAGATCGTGCAACAAATAACAAACAGCTTAATTGAGCACTTGGCTTCCGGTAATGAAGCAATACGCCCAATTTAAGAGTTTCATTAAACATGGAAGAGCTCAGCAGGGAAAAACAGCGGAGCTGCTGGGGAATCATAATTACTGATGACGTAAGGCCAGTAGGCCACTAATCAGGATTACCCAACTAACACTGTTCACAGGCTGGATTTGTTAGCACAGGGCAAGACGGACTGATTATGGGGTCCCATTCCATCGTGGATCTTCGTTTCCAACACAGCCAGAAACCAAAATGCAATACCGAAAATGCCTTCAAATCTGAGACAAGAAGTGTTTATTGAGATCGTCTTGAAAAACACGTCACACTTAATTTCAAATGTGTATTTACAAAAAACTTGCACAGTAACAAAGTATTCTTTTCTTGACCACATAGGTCTTTTTGTTTTGTTTTGTTTACACAGACAAAAGTTTCACATTATTTTAAAAAAGCAGAACGCAGTCATATCCTTCTGCGTTTGAGCTCATGATAGAGGAGTGCCTGTTCACTTTCCAGCTTTAATGAAGGGGTGGTGTGTGGGGCAGCTGCCAGGTCGAGGTGCTCAAATACAAACACAGCGGATGGAGTGGGGTGTGCAGCCAGTGGTTTCTGTCGGAGAGGGGAAAGCGCGTGGCAGCGGCCTCCAGGCGACCAGACGCTGCGATTCCGCCGTGCGCACATCCCGCAGTCCGGAGGGTCAGTCTTCATCCGAGAATTCCAGCTTCATGCCCTCCGCCGGACTGTGAGTGCGCACGAACGTGTGCGCGTGTGTGTGTGTGTTTCTATAAGACAGAGAGTGTATATGGTGTGTGTGTGAGAGAGAGATAGAAGAGCCTGGCAGAACATGCACCTGGGCCTTCACTTATTAGTAAAAACTTTTGTGTCCCATGGTAACGGCTCTTTCCTCACTGAGGAAACGGACGCTTGGCGTAAATCGAAAGACTAAAAGAGAAGCGAAAGTTCTTTTCCTCAAAACGGAGGAGGGTCCAAATAAAGCTCTGATAATGTGACCTCAGCTAATCTGACCAAATGGGGATGAGACTGTTTCAGGAAAACCATTATAAATATTATAAAGACATCTTCTCAAAACAAAACAAAAACATATACATACAGTCACTGTTATACCATGTTGTTGCTTTCTCCAACTTTATCCACAATCTGAGGAAGAGAAAGGGAGGATGATTAAGGTCATTTACTGTAGTAAAAAAGAAGAAAATGCCAAACACCGCAAGTGACGACACTGCTATTCATATTTTTTCTGAATTTACTTGTTTGGAGATGGATGTGAGGGAGATGGATGTGAGGGCCAGTAAAGCTTACAGCAAGGATCATGTAGGATATTTTTGTTTAGGTTAGAGCAGTACTCTCCTTCAGCCGCACAGAAACGATGGTACACAGTCTGGAACGTACGTTAAATAGGATAGATTCTACACACGCGTTGTTTATAAATAGTCCTATGCACATGTTAAAATTAGATTCTTACGTAGGCCTGATTAAATGAGGCTCTTTTTACTTCTTTTACACACTTACCCCACTGATTCCTGGGAGATTTAGCAGATATCCCAGAATGGGTACCCTCCTGATAAAGCCTACGACCACTGGGAAGAACCCCCTGAGGAGGAGAGAGAGAGAGAGAGAGAGAGAGAGAGAGAGAGAGAGAGAGGTGTGTTTCATAGAAGTGGTGTCACCTTACACGAGAGGTCTCAAACTCCAGTCCTGGAGGACCACAGTCTCTGCTGGTGTTTCTGATTTACTTTCAATCAGCGGCCAATTGGAAACAAGATGTGTAGAGACTTTAGCCAATCAATGACTTAAATTAAACAGGAACACATGAAAAACCAGAAGACCAGCCCTCCAGGATTTGACTTTGAGATCCCTGGCTTACACCCTGAAGATTCTCAACAAACATACAGGTTTCGCTCTGCAAGACCCTGGTCACCTGAACAAGAGGAAGAATCCGTAAATCTCCAGCACCATGCCCACCATGGGCCAGCCAATCAGCACCACGATCACGCCGCCCAGGAAGAAGCTTGTGGCCTTCAGCTTGTGTTTCTGAAAGAAGAACTTGAAGGTCCGCTCCAAACCGATTACAAACGACAGGCCCACCACAAACAGAATCTGCACACGTGTGATGCAGAGAGAGAGGGGGGGGGGGGGGATAGAGAGAAAAAGAAATAAACAATTATTGTACATTTCAAATTTACAATTTAAACATTTGTCAGATTAGCCTATTAGCCAAAGCGACTTACAGATGGTGCCTTTAACTAAGCCAGAAAACGACCACAAAAGCTAAAAATAGGTTCAAAATAAAGACAGCTCATTTAAACTGCAAGTAAGATGATGACGTACAATGCCATGTGCACCGACCAATCAAGATAGCACAATTGGCTCTGTGCAACCTTTCTGTTAAGCTCTGTAAATCTCAAACATGCCAACAGGACAACCACCTGATGTAACATTCATATCACACTCCATCTAACCATTGATGATTGAATTTGTAGAAGAATTCAAGACTGCCAACAATAAAAAAAACTTTAAAAAAACAATGGACAATGGAAAAAAATGAATTGGAACAAAATGAACATACTCACATTTCCTATGGCTAGGAGTGCTTTGTCAAAGAACAGAATCATTCCGAAGAAGAGGAAAAACACGCCGAAGCCCGTTATTCCCATTCCAATTTCTGAGATAGAAAACCAAACACAGCAACACAAAGGTATGAGCACACACACTCTCCATTCACAGCAACAGAAGACATACAATACAATGATACATTTGGTTCCGATTTTTTAGAAACTTTTAATAGTTCAGTGCTTTTAGAAACATTGAAATCTCTCCACACAACTTATCAAGTAGCCCAGAACCATGACACTGAAAGGTATACACAGAACTCTAGTTATTCTAAAAATGCATTATCTACTAGGTTGGGGGATTTCTAAGTGAAGAGGTCGGTGCAGCCTCTTTTCAAACCTGCATTTATATCTCTAGTTCGGAATGCCCATTGGCACTCCGTAGGCCGGTATCATCTCTACCCTCTGCCGTATCCCCGCAGACACGAACAGCTGCCAGCTTCCACTCCAGCAATGAGAAAGCCCTAAAGGAGAAGTCCTCTCCCCGTCATCACAAGACGAGGATCATGCCTCCCTGTGACGCTACTGCCAATTATGCACTGCCCTGTTGGCCTGCTGAATGTTAATATGATCCCCCTGCCCCTAACCCTGGTGAGTCAACCAGAAAGCATGCCATCTTCATATATAAAACAGAAAGCTCGTTACAATGCTTCCGATTCCAAACATAAATATCTACTTTTCAGCAAAAATCCGTTTACGAATACAGCGTAGGAATGATGTCGCACGTGTTTCCGAATAAGATCCAACTACAGTTGTTCCCACCATTGGCAACACTTGACTGGATTAGTTAAGACGCAAAGGACACAGTGATTTGCATGACAGCCGCACACCCACTATACAATTATTGCAGACCAATTTGGATTCTTTTTTCTTTTTTTTTTAGATCAGAAACACTGCACTCCTATGCGTGGAGCAGACCGGCTCTTTCCATAAAATCAGCCACGAGTTCAGTGATGACAACCGCGTTCGCTTTCGTGTTCATCATTAATGGAAGAACATTGTTAGTTATAGTTTACAGAATACACACTGAGCAAATGACGTGCTCTCCGCTCTAGTGTTGACTGGTCCGATGACATCACGCAGTTATGATTGACCAGTTCACCCTTATGGAAATGTAATATAATGCAGTATATTTTAAATATATTGTGAAGATAATTTTGATATATTTACAATATACTGCAGTATATTTTTTTCCCATAGGGGCAGTACCAGAGATGTGTGCAGCCGAGCTGATACAATTAACTTTGCCAAATGGTCAAAAAGCTTTAGCATTTTAGTCATATTTATAGAGTTGCACTGTTTGTGGAAGGGAAAGGGCTGATCGACAACGCTAACGCCGTGACCAAGAGCTTTTTGAAGAAATGAATACGGAAATAAATTAAGCCATGTTGCTTATAGTTTTTTATAGCATACCCAAGATGAATATAAATCAAACATTCTGCTTTTCTCAAATCAAACATTCACAATGTCTTATCTAACTATACCTTTACTAGTATAGTCCATAGACCGTGAAAAATATACGCGCATATAGCCTACAATAAGATGTTTGTTGAAAACATGACATCATTATAAACATTACAACATCGGGTTACACTACTAAATTACATTTGTGTAGCTACCCGTCGTGAGGTTATTATTTAAATACACAGTCACAGAGCCATCGCCCGACTTGGACACAATGATCTGGTGATCGTTATATCATGTGATTGTCTTTATTGGCTAGAACGAAAGGATTTTAAGATCGTTTTGGTGGGCAACCCAAGCACAGCAGTTAGGCCTATTTAAAAAGCTGTATTGTATCCTTAGATTTTTCTGAAAACTGGCATGTAAAATTGCGGTACCGACAGAGCTTATATCAGGATAGAGATAGATAGAAAGAAATAATGGAACATCATAATAATCAGTCATTTGGCATATTTTAAGCAGCATCTATATTGGGTAGCAAGCAAGACCAATGGTGTGGATGACGTTAGCTAGTCTGCTTTGTTCAGTGCTTTAGCTAGTAACAGTAGCCGTTGTAGCGAACTGGCTCGTCATGTTTGCCAATAAAGCATCATCTTAATGCGGGGTCTATGTGGGAGATCGACTTAATGTGGTAACTAACTATCTAACGTTAACTGGATAACCATTCTTCCAACACCCAAAGCAAGCGACCAAGCAGAATGGGTAGTTACCCGAAATTATTGCCCCTCATCTCTGGACAACTGGGTATTTTAAAAGGGAACATGGCAGGCCACCTATAAAGCTTCATAATTAACAAAAACATGACGACATAAACAGCAGATGGTTGTTAGGCAGCTATGTAGTTAAACCAGCTGATACGAAACAGGGTAAAAGCTAGCAAGCTAACTACTAAATTGATAGCCACAGGCCTTTCATCTATATATCATCTCATTTATTCCGCTGTTCTAGCAGTTCTGATCATGCCACGCTGGAGCAGCAGCGATTGAGAACCAATATAAAATTGCTCTTACTCTGTGAATCCGTAAGAGAAATCATCCTTGCAGCGGATCAGCAGCAAGCTACATTGAAACTTCACAGTGATCATCTAACTGCTTTCAGCCCAGTGCTCGAGAGCCACGTCTTCCGCAAGGACGTCGCAATAACACAAGCAGGCATTGGTCTCAGGAAAGAAACCCAATCAGAGCAGGGTTTGCATTCGATGACGTCTCTGATCAACTAATTCAACTGTCAAACTTGAATGAAGATTTTTGTTTGAAACCAATAAGAATTCAAGATGTTCCATTCTTCTCAGATTCTATATCAGATTCTATATAAAAGAAATGGTCTATAACCTATAACCTAAAGCACTGTGGAAGCATGGATTAATTCCCGAAATTTTGGGTATCTCAGTTACTGCCTCCCCAACACTTTGTATTTCAAACTATATGGAACAGGACAGGCTTTTTACCAGTACACTATCAAAAGAGTTAACCAACTTTATGTTTATGGCAATTACAGCAGCAAAGAAAATCATTTTGCTAAATTGGAAATACAAAACAAACATTTCCACTACTCAGTGGCTCAATCTTTTATGTGATCTGGCCTTAATTGAAGAGTCAACAACCAAGTTTAAAAACACGTATAAAGAGTATAATGATATCTGGAAGCCGTTTCTTTTCTACATTGTAAAATGACAATTGTTGGTACAGGGAAACTGGCTTTACATTACTCTCACCCTCATGGCATGCAATGTATTGATTATCATAAATTATTATTATTATTATTTTTTTTTTTTTTAGTATCCTTGGTTGTATTTTGTTAATATCTTTTATTTTTTTAGATATGCTATGAATATATGTATACTATTTATGCATGTACATGTGTGCAACAGTCTTCAAATGAAAATAATAGCTAATAAGTTAGGAGGGGGATAGGATAGGAGAGGTAGATGAGTGAGATGGAATGAATATAACTGGAGGAGGGGAGAGTGGGACAGATGGGAAAGGGGAGAGAAGGAAGAAAAGAAAGAAAAAATAATAATAATAATAAAATAAATGTAAAATTTTAAAATAAATAACTAAATATAATGAGTGGGGGGGGGGGGGGTGGTTTTAAGAGAAAAATAATAATAATAAAAAATCAATTGTCAACATTTGTTCCTTCTGAAGTTATGAATTCCCATGGGGACATCTGGTCATTGCAGCAGAGGATAGGCCTAAATAACAGACCATGCAAGAAATGTTGATAAAAACTAAAGATAAAACGGACAAAAACCCTAAACAATGCATGAAAATGATCAGATATTTATAAAATAAATTTATACTTAAAATCTTTAATGAACTGAATCTGTCAAAGTCTGTGTTATTTACAACATCTGTTTTAAATTTAAATTGAGTGCTGTTATTTTTAATTTTAGTAAGCTATGGCAAAAGAGAAATCATAGTAAAAGAGAAACATTTGAAATTTGAATTTGTTTTTTCAAAAAATGTTTAATGTTATGTAGACCTACATTCATTTACGAATAACAATAACATTTTATTTTATTATAATATTGGCCGCAGATCAAGACAAAGATAAAATAAGATATGTAACATTTAATTTTTATTTCAGGATATCTTGTGAAAGCAAACAAATTTTTTATATATATATATACAGTGCCCTCCACAATTATTGGCACCCCTGGTAAAGATGAGTAAAAAGGCTTGTAAAAAATAGCGTTTGGTGAATTAGCTTAATCTCACACTGAAAAAATTTGAAAAATCCAACCTTTAATTGAAGTAAGTTTATTCTGAGAAAACAAAATCATTCATCAAGAAATAATTATTTTTAACTAAACCACATGTGCCACAATTATTGGCACCCCTAGAAATTCTTATCAACAAAATGTAACTGAAGCATTTTTTTCATTTATATTTTACTTTTTAAAGTTGATCAGAGTGTTTAGGAACTTTCAAGCAGTAATCCATGACTTTCTGTTTCACTGGGGTATAAATACGAGGTGACACAGAGGCCATATTCCCTTATTCATACATGAACATGGGAAAGATAAGAGAACACACAAATCAAATGAGGGAAAAGTGTGTTGAGCTTCATAAGTCAGGGAATGGCTATAAAAAATAGCTATACCGTTAGGGCAATACTTAAAATGTTCAAAGCAACTGGAACTGTTACAAACTTGCCTGGAAGAGGACCCAAGTTTATTTTGCCCCCACGCACAGTGAGGAGGATGGTAAGAGAGGCAATAACATCCGCAAGGATTACTGTTGGAGAATTACAGAGGAAAGTAGCATCTTGGGGTCATCAAGTCTCCAAAACTACCATTAGACGTCACCTCCATGCCAACAAATTATTTGGAAGGCATGCCAGAAAAAAGCCTTTCCTGTCATTTCACCACAAACGTAAGTGCCTGGAGTTTGCTAAACGCTACTGGAACTTTGACTGGAACTGTGTTCTATAGTCAGATGAAACAAAAATTGAGCTTTTCGGCAATCAACACTCAAGGTGGGTTTGGCGTAAAAAGAAGGATGGCTATACCGAAAATAACCTGATCCCCACTGTTAAGTATGGGGGAGGTTCCGTGACGGGCTGTTTTTCCTCCAAAGGCCCTGGGAACCTTGTTAGGGTACATGGCATCATGAACTCCATGAAATACCAGGAAATTTTTAATCTGAATCTGGCTACGTCTGCCGGGAAACTAAAAATGGGTCGTCGTTGGATCTTCCAGCAGGACAATGATCCAAAACATACGTCCAAATCAACACAAAAATGGTCAGCTGAACATAAAATCAAGCTTCTGCCATGGCCATCTCAGTCCCCTGACCTAAACCCATTGAAAACCTGTTGGCTGAGCTGGAGAGGAGAGTGCACAAGAGAGGACCTAGGCTAGGACTCTGGATGATCTGGAGAGATTCTGTAAAGAGAAATGGTCTCAGATTCCTTGCTCTGTATTCTCCAACCTTATTAGATGTTACGGGAGAAGACTCAATGCTGTTGGCAAAGGGAGGTTGTACAAAGTATTAAATGCAGGGGTGCACACATGGTTTTGTTAAAAAATAATTATTTCTTGATGAGGGATTTTTTTTTCTCAGAATAAATTTACTTCAATTAAAAGTTTATTTTGAGTTAATTTTAAGTTAATTTATTCAGTGTGAGATTAAGCTAACTCACCAAACGGTGAATTTTTTATAACCCTTTTTATTAATCTTTACCAGGGGTGCCAATAATTGTGGAGGGCACTGTACATTTATGTCTTTATGACCGTCCACAAGAAAATTTAACGAAAGATTATTTGTTTGGGGCCAAAATGTTCCTCTGAGTTTTTTACTTCAAATCTGAAGGGTCTTTTTGCCTCAAATGGTGTAAACTTTATATTTTCATCCTTAAAAAAAGTTTTTCTCCATCTCTCTCAAAACAAAGATCAGTAATTTCCAGTGACAAAAATTTGGATGAATTTACCTCAAAAACTATTCCAATGGATTAAGTCTCACAAATATTGTGAGCCAGTTGAAGTGCCCAAATTAAAAAGAGCAGGGACAAAGCCTACGATAAATGTGTTGGGATTAAATTTGACGCAATCTATAAACCTCTTCCCCAGTGTTACCGACTGTTTGTTGAACCGGCTGTGTCCTTATACGGGCTTTACCCCTCCAGGTGGTAATTAGGCAATATGTTTCATCTTTATGTTTTAATTTATGGTAAAACTATTGTTTAGCCACAGTTTCTTTTCAGTAACAATATACACGCACGATAAAGTGTAGGCTACCTTGCACGCAACAGGGTTATCGATTTTATGCGATACCACTTTTCAGCAGGTGATGGCATCCCTGCTCACTGATGATGTTCGCGCGGCGCGTCAGGTGATCACTTTCTCCATTGAACACCTGCTGCACGTAGCTATTGTTGCTCACCTGTCGCTACATCAAGGTAGAATGCGCAGTCTGAGTGGGCCAACTGACAGCAAAGACTGATAGACACCAAAAAGATTTCAGTCAAATTTGATTTTTGTTTTCTCAACTTGTTCGGAAGATAGCCTAATACTTTGAGGCACGCTCTTTTTGACTGTGCAGCCAGCCGTAGCACAATTGAGCGTTTGCCTACTTCGAACGCGCTGCGTATCTAAGCAACTAAACTTTTGCAAACGAATGTTTTTTTGGCTAAGAAGCGCGTCGCGCATTTGGTAAGGACACTTTTCGCCCTGATTCTCCTCACAAAAGAAGACCTTGTTCAGCTCCAGGTAAAACAAAACGTCAATACATTTCCAGTAGCCTATTCAAAAAGTAGGCACACATTAAAGTTAAGTCTTCTTAGACCGCATATAGCTACGGAATTCATCACGATTGGACATGGAAGAATCTTTTATTCCCGGACCAATTTATTTTTTTGACCAGGTAGGCTAATCTACATTTTAGGATATTTGTGTTGTATGTTAATCACATATGAAAAATAATATTCGACACTTATCAAACCTTTAAATGTTTAGTCATCGGATAGACAACGCCGTAAACGGACAAGGAAGTCTGACAAATCATGTAAGAATAGCTCCATCAACCCACAAATGGAGTCAAATAAAGAAAGGTAAGAATCTGAAAATGTAACCCACTTGAAAGTTGTTTTGAAATATTTTACAGTTTCATCAGTTCTGAAATAGGCTATTAATAGCTATACTTTACCATAACGGTGGGGAAATGTTTTCTCTTTATTTGGTCTAAATCTGTCTTATCTACTTGAAACAGCACACGCACAAAGTCCGTTTCAGATGGTGAATCCGCCGGGGATGACGACCTGCCTGGAGAAAGCACTGGGAAAAGCGCAAGGAAGGGAAGGTGCGATGCTTTGCTTGAGACAAATGACCATGGCAACGGCAATGATGATGAGCGATGTACCGAAGCTCCACCCGCTGCCCTGCAGGAGGATATATATGGAGAGATTTGCCTTTTGGAGGAGTATCGGCACGCAGCTCCAAAGCTCCTCCTAGAACTAGAGCAACTGCTCCGACTGTGCGAGGGGCGAGAAGAAGGTTTCTTTCCTCGCGGGCTCGGGAACGTCCTGAATTACACCTGGCGCGAGCTGACTGATGGAGCTGTTTGCTTTATTAAACGGCAAATGCAATCATCTGCACACAGATTCATAAAATATCGCAAATCGAAAGGCTCAGTAACTTCTGATAGACTGTCTGTTTATACCCCTCAAGAGAAGACAAAAGCAAAGAAGAAATCTAGAAAGAAAACCAATTTGGAAGAAAACTCACTGAAATGTGAGTAGTCTACTTGAATATAGTGTGCAGTGCACCTCCTAAGTCCCACATGCTCAGTAATTTAATAAATGAAACTGCTTGAAAGAGAAATGCAGAAACAAAATTGGTGAGTAATGATATTAGTGTTAAACATGTATTATCCATTAATTCAGTGCAGGTGGCCTTTAAAAACGAAATGGAGCTAATCTCTGGTTACCATCTGTTGCCGGTCATTGATTGAGATGGCACACAGGTGGGGTCATGTTTCCTTAAAGGAGAGGGAGCTGAAGTTGGTTTTATATGGCACGGTCATGGCTCTACAGTGCTTACCATTTCCTGCCCTGTACATTTCCCCATTCAATTATTTATAACTCCTGGAAGCCACATAATTTAAGATTAAATTTACTTATCCACTGCTTTCTCTTTGTTGCATTGAGTCTTTTTGGATTAACCAAGGGCGGCATGGTGGTGCAGTGGGTAGCACTGTTGCCTCACAGCAAGGAGGTACCCAGTTTGAATCCTGGGCGGGGCCCTTTCTGTGTGGAGTTTGCATGTTCTCCCCGTGTCCACGTGGGTTTCCTCCGGGTACTCAGGTTTCCTCATGCAGCAGGTGCCAAAGACATGCAGGTGAAGTGAATTGAAGACTAAATTGGTCTTAGTGTGTGAGCGAATGGTGTGTGTGCCCTCACTGCCCTGCAATATCATTTATCCAAATTATATTTAAGAGGAAACGCGAGCACACACTGAACTCAGCACCTTCATGTTTAAAAACATGGAATGATGGAATCGTTTGCATGGTCTTCTGCCTCTTAAATGGCTTGTAAAAATGTCATATTAAAGTAGCCTGTAAACTGATGTTGATTGTTCTTCCTGGTCGTAATTTACAGCTCTTTTGTCCACAACCATAAGCTTTTCCATCTCATCAGAGGTCTGCCATGAGCAAGGTGAGATACTACAGACTATCTCTTTCTCTCCCTCCCACTTTTCCCCTCAATCATTCATTCACACGTACTGTACATGCACACGCACACACACACACACATAACCGCCATAACTGTAGCATTTTGTCCATGGATTCCTGCAGATGTCTTGACTGTCTATCTGTCCATTTGTCCAGGCTGGGTTGTCCCGTCAGAGGACCTGACCCTTGGTGACCCTCAGTGGACGGCTTTGTGTCAATGGGCCGTGGAGAGGCTGCAGCTGGCTCAGATTCTCATGTGCGGGACCGTTACACTCACCTGCCTGTCTCCTCTGTCATTACATGCACTTAGCTCTCATTGCACATTCACTATCAATATGTAATGGCGCATTAACTCTGGCTGTGTTACATTGTACAAGTGCCCAATGTTACATTAAAACCGGCTGTGTTACAGCAAGTGCCCAATGTTACATTAAAACCGGCTGTGTTATGTTGTAGCAAACAATAACCAGTCCTCGTACGTATTTTATGTGTATTTTATGTATTTCTTTGTGTAATTAAAGTTATTTATAAAAGTACTATTTTCTTCAATGTTGTTAGCAAGCTACCAGATAAGACTAGCAAAATGTCGGCAGGTCGGTTTGTTTACCATAGATATATACTACCAGGAATGCTTGCTTCCGTGGAAATTTGGACCAATGGGTGGTTTCTGACACATCGGCGCATTAACGCTGTTTAAGAATTGCCTACCGGATCTACATTCCAAATAAAATAAGAAAAAGCCAGGAACGGGCCATTTCATTTTCAAAAATAAATATGTATGAGGACTGGTTATTGTTTGTATTGACAGAATCCACTTTGTTCACGTTCGTATACGTGCTAGAAGTGTCATTTTGAGACCGTTTTAGCTGCCCTATAGAAGTGAATGGAGAGCGACAAATACCCTATTCTGGATTATCACCCCAGGGGAGCACAGAGCAACTAACGAACAAATTTCGCCACCATTTGGACTCATATCATGGCCAAGTAACTACACAACCCAAAGTTCTACCAAAGTTCAGTTGTGCTTTACATTAAAAGGAAATGTTATTACTTACATTTTTAACTGTCTTTTTTTTGTGGTTTAATGTACGCAAAAAAAAGTGAATTCAGTGTCTCAAATGCCTTTCGTTATTAGAACACAGAAGTGCACATCTGTAAAAAAAATACAGTAATTTCTGGTTATTAAAAAGAATTAATCCAAGAGACATTCCTCATATTCATCTGTTCGATCTTGTGCTTGTCAACGCAGAAAAGAGCAGAACGCGAAGCTGGCCGAGTCAGGGTTCACCCAACCGCTTCTCCTCCGCCATTACGGAGACGTTAAGAGAGACTGCGCGGGCAGGCAGAGACAGGGGGGCCGGGCCTGCGCGTTCCCCCCCAACCACAGGCCTTCCATCCCCGAGCCCAGACAGGAGGACCCGTTTCAGCAGAAACTGCACTATGGAATCAACGACGGGACTTCCTTCCTGTAGTATCCTTCCATCCAATAGTGTCCTTCCTTCCTGTAGTACCGTTCCTTCCTGTAGTATCCTTCCTGTTTATAACCCCACCAGCCAATAAGTCTGAGGCTGTGTCTGAATACGACCCCTGTTCCCTGTACACTGTCCCCTGTCCACTCAGACCCCTGTCTGCTATGTGCCCTGTCCCCTCACTTTGCAAGCAGTGTGCGAAAGAAATCCCGCAAAACTTCAAACTAGTGTGGAAGTAGTTCGTAATATTTTTTTTTTTTTTATTGAGAATATAGTTAACATATGACGATTGTTACCAATTGTAGATTATGAATGAAGATAGAATTAACAAAAATAAAAAAGAGTAGTTTGTAATATGAACCTATCTTGTACCATCGATATGAATATACTCTATTTTTTTATGTTTTTACTTCCGGTTTACTTACTGAAATTGTCGGATGAGTGCACCGTTCTGTAGATAAGTGTGCTCCTGAATTCCCTCAACAAAACCTCGGAAATAAGGGGTTCATCCTGGTATTTTAATTACCCCCATTTGTGAGAAAAAGTCACCCACTCAAAAGCTTTTTGATGAAGTGGACTCAAATATGCGCCCTCAAAAGGGTGTAGGGGTCGTCACAGCCTATGGCTGTGTCCGAAGCAGCACCCATCCATACTATTAGTTCAGCTTGTTGAGTAGACAGGATGAAAAAGTTAAGTAGGCAAAATTTTCTGTAGTTATAGTATGCTTTAAACCCCCGTATGAGACACTTCCGGGGTTTCGTTGAGTATATTCAGGAGCACACTTCAAGAAGTACACAAACATTTTGGTCACACGCTTCGTTTTTTATTGTTTTAAAAAATGAGGCGCAGCTTCACTGACGTTTTCCTTCAAATCCAACAAAAATAACACGTGACATAGCTACGCATGGGTGGGACATCTTTCGACACTTCCCCAGTACAGTTGGAAAATAAAATGGCGGTTATTTTCAGCGTACTGAATGTTGCGTGTTAAACAGTGCACATTAAACAGCACAGTTCTGACAGTACGCAGTAGATAGGGCTCTGATTCGGACGCAGCCTGTGGCTGCTCCGATTCTCATGCTGTTGCCCTGGTTACAAACAGACCTGGGTCTCATCAATGTTTTTATTACATTAACCCTCAGAGGCCAGTAAAATTCACGTAAACTGCACATAGTGCTGCAGTAATATTACAGATCACATCCCTGTCTGTACTGCAGTAATGGTGCAGATCACATCCCTGTCTGTACTGCATTAATGGTGCAGATTACATCCCTGTCTGTACTGCAGTAATGGTGCAGATCACATCTGTGTCTGTACTGCAGTAATGGTGCAGATCACATCCCTGTCTGTACTGCATTAATGGTGCAGATCACATCCCTGTCTGTACTGCAGTAATGGTGCAGATCACGTCCCTGTCTTTACTGCAGTAATGGTGCAGATCACATCCCTGTCTGTACTGCAGTAATGGTGCAGATCACATCCCTGCTTGTACTACAGTAATGGTGCAGATCACATCCCTGTCTGTACTGCAGTAATGGTGCAGATCACATCCCTGCTTGTACTAAAGTTATGGTACAGATCGAGGACCTTGACCACACTTTGCCAGCTACCCGTCCGGGCACGTGGCAGTGTGCCAGAGTCACTCCGGCCTGGCCTGCGGTGGGTTCTACACCATCGTGTTTGGCGATGCACCCAAGGCCTCTATCCTGGCCACCTTCACGCCATTCGGACATGGCACCATGGCCCATCCAATCAGGTACAACGCGTGAAATGTGCTGCTCGGGTCACACAGGGGCTTTATATCAGATACTCTAATGTACAGCTACTCTCTCTCTCTCTCCCTCCCTCCCTCCAGTGGCACAGTGACAGTGTGGAACCAGTGCGGGGGCGTGGCGTACGACCCCAGCGGCGCTGTAACTCGGGAGTGGACCTGGTCCCCCGATGCCAGACAGAACAAGCCGATCGTCGTGGAGGTGAGGGGGAAACCTGTCGGCACGGGGACGGGAGAGCTGGGTGGTGCAAGCACAGGGAGGGCGGGGCCCAACAAAGGAACCAGGGCGTAACGTCTGACCTGCCAAAACCCACTCGCGTGCATCCTGGCATTACAACCAGGTCATGTTTCTGACAGCCGCCCCTTTAGACAATACACCATTATGTCTGTGGCAGAGATAATATGCCCAGTATCATGTGCATCACCACTATTCTCTATATCTACAGTACATCTGATGGAGCTGTGTAGTATAGGGCAGTGGTTCTATAGTATAGCTGTGTAGTATAGGGCAGTGGTTCTATAGTATAGCTGTGTAGTATAGGGCAGTGGTTCTATAGTATAGCTGTAGTATAGCTGTGTAGTATAGGGCAGTGCTTCTATAGTATAGCTGTGTAGTATAGGGCAGTGGTTCTATAGTATAGCTATAGTATAGCTGTGTAGTATAGGGCAGTGGTTCTATAGTATAGCTATAGTATAGCTGTGTAGTATAGGGCAGTGGTTCTATAGTATAGCTATAGTATAGCTGTGTAGTATAGGGCTGTGGTTCTATAGTATAGCTATAGTATAGCTGTGTAGTATAGGGCGGTGGTTCTATAGTATAGCTGTAGTATAGCTGTGTAGTATAGGGCAGTGCTTCTCAAACTCGGTCCTGGGGGACCCCTGTGTGTGCTGTTTTTTGCTTCAACCGTGATTGAAATCCCAGAATTTTAACAATGAATTTTGAAGCGGTTACTTTTCTTCATTAGACACGCTTACACACTTTTACAGAGTGTGTACAGAGTGTGTACGTTGCTTTTACAGAGTGTGTACAGAGTGTGTTACAGAGTGTGTACAGAGTGTGTACGTTGTGAGAGTCTCTCTGTAGCAGTAATATTTGGAGTTCCTCACTTTATTTTGGAGATGGTCTAAGCATGCCAACGCTCTGGTCATGCTATTCTTGACGGAAGTTAACCTTTTGTGCATTTGTCTGTGTGTGTGTGTGTGTGTGTGTGTGCGTGTGCGTGTGCGTGTGCGTGCGCGTGCGTGTGCGTGTGCGCGGTGCGCGTGCGTGTGCGCGTGCGCGTGTGCGTGTAGGTCACGGAGCTGATCTCGGTGCGGGCTTGGAGTGTGACCTCAGCTTCTCTCTGGTTCAGAGCTGACCAGGAGAGGATCCAGCTACCAATCTCATATTTGCCAAACGTGGCTCCTCCCAAAAATCTGGTGAGAACCTTCTCTTCTCAGGCATCAGACCACACCCCTGTTTTCTGTTCTCTGGCCACACCCCTGTTCAAAATGGGAATACCTGTCTCTTCGTGTGAACAGCTGTGATATGAGATATAGTACACTCGTTCTCGAGAGTTGGGACAAAACACGTTTTAAAAATCTTTTTTTTTAAATGCACACTATATTCATTAGAGTTATATATTTCTGTAGAGAAAGGTCTTAGCTATTTAACCATGTAAAGGAACAGGTTCTAAATAAAAACAAATTTTTAACAAATAAACATGTTTCCCTTTAGAACTTGATTTGTGTCAACTCTGTCAGACACACTAAAAAGTATACAATTTTAATTCTTCCAGTCCAACAAGAATCTAAAGTTCTGAAGTATGTTGTAATAGTGTTTAGTTACTCTGATATGTAATAAAATAAAATATGTAAACTTAAGTTGTGATTTCACACTATTCTGAAAACCCAGATTTCTAAATATCTGCATTTTCAAACTTTGTTTTTAATTTTAATATTATAAAAACAATTTCCTTAAATAAATAAGACATAAGAGGATGTAGATCAGATGGTCCTTTATTACATAAACAACATAAACTGAAGAAAGAATTTTTTTTTTTTTTTTAAATTAACAAAAACATACATACATTTCTGACGGTGTTGATGAAGAACTGACGGTGTTGACGAAAAACTGACGGTGTTGACAAAAAATGTGTGTGCATTGCTGATTAACGAACAAATGTGTTTTTAAACAGATGGAGGTGACAATAGATGAAGAACTAACTACTCCTCGTCTTATATTGAACATACTGTAAATTCAATTATAATAAACATACTGTACATACACCGTTTCCAACTATTATAAATTACACCATTTCCAACTATCAAAAAAACAATAATGGAGAGCAGGGGCCCTTCTCCTCCTCTCCTTGCCCTCCTCTCCCTGTCTTCATCTACCTCTCCTACACCACTTCCTGCTCTCCTCTTTCTCATCCACCTCTTCTCCTCTTCCTCTCCTCCTGTGTTCCCCCCCCCACTTCCTCCTCTACTTTTCCTCTCCTTCAGGTCCTCTGTCTCCACCTCTTAGCCTGTGTGGGTCCTCTGGTGCCTTTCTGGTGTGGGTCCCGTGACTAACTGGAAAGATAAATCAAAAGTGTCAGAGAGATGACAATTCAATACTGTGTCAGTTGTTCATTTGCTTGGTCTTCATCATGATTTTCTTTTTTAAAGTGGCATGTATGTGTGGGTGGGTGGGTGGGGGGGGAGTTTCACTATGATGTCTTCAACTGGGCGATATTCAACAATATTCAGTTTCACAACCAGATGTTGCGAAAATCTACACACTGGCTTTTTTATTTAATATATAAGTGCTGGGAAAGTTACACAATAATAAGCAGACCACAGCCTGCCCATGCTCTACAAGTCAGAAATGTAGGTTATACAGTATGGTTAAATAATGTAATGCATGCTATATATGTACATTTATGTGTAAATAAAACCCTGAAATAACATTTTAATCCTTTACTATGTTCATAAATAATATTATATTAGCACATTAAGAGGTTATAGGTGGATTTGTCAACTCCGTCAGCTTACACGTCAACTCCATCAGACGTAGAACCTGACGGAGTTGACGTCTGACGGAGTTGACGTAAGGGCATGTATTTTCCCTCCAAAACATGTATTGTACACTGCAGCTAGCTAGTTTTTCCTCAGTTGCTAGCTGTCTCAATAACCTCACTAAAATGCTTAAATTCAATCCACTATGGTTTAAAAAAACGTATCATAACGGAGAGATGGTGTTGACATAGTCCAGCTGTGACCATAGGAATATTGACATTGTTTGTCTAAAATATCAAAAAATGTAAAACTTACCAGAGCATGTGTGGTAGTGTTGCATTCAGCACAGGCAGGGAGATGAAAAGGGGTCCTCAGGGATATAGCTGACCATGCTATTTCCTGAATTAATGACGTTTATGAAAAAATCTGACGGAGTTGACAGAAACTGAGGACACAACTTTGATAGGCAGATTTTTACGGAAAATATTGTTTGACGTTCACTTCATGCATTGTTTTATATATTTATAACCCTTCTTTTTTATTTGATATATATGTATTCACAATTGTAGAGTTTTTTAAAGTTTTTTTGGGCTGGTCAATATTGTGACCACTTGCTGAGGACAAGTACAATAACATGGACCTTCTAACCACAGACCATACATTTAAACAAATTTCCCCAAAAAAGATAAAAATATGTGCTAAAAAATAACATAGGTATACACAGTTCCTTTAGATTTAACTTTGTAAGTATGTAAATCATGATGAATTTCTTGATTTTTAATATAAATTAGACTTTTCTATGTAGGACATGTTTTGTCCCAACTCTCAAGAATCAGTGAGTAGCTGTTTTTTACTCCAAGTGTGTCCCCTGATAGATATATAGTTTGTGGGGAATGGATAGATAGTTTGCAGTGAATAGACAGATGGTTTGTGGTGACGTGTGAATAGATAGTGTTGAATGGCAGTGGTAGGGCAGTCCCCTTGGTAACATCCCATCCCGGGTGTCAGGCGGAAGTGAGGTCATCGGGCGTGGCCCTGGAGCCGAGCCGTGAGGAGGTTGGGTGTGCGGAGCCTGGGAGAAGGGGGCAGGTAGACCAGGATCTGAGGAGACTCCAGCGGACGGTCCGGAACATTCTGGAGGACTGGCTGGAGCACTATCGCCGGGCCACGGGTAAACGCAGGGATGGGGGAGCGAGGGTGGGGATGTCTGGGTTTTTTTTCCTGTGCTTGACTCGCATTGTACATAGGCTGAATGTAAGCCCAATTAAACAACACAAATCTGAAATCTTTCACTTCTACATGCAGGTCATTTTAAAAATGAGTAAACATGGAGGTGGAAATTAACCCCTCTAATGTAGTCCTGACAGGAACTCGTTTTTATTAAACATTAACCAAGCAGCGTGTGTGAACTGAAGCAGGTGGAGAGGGTTTATTTCAGTAAGCAGATACACAGTGTTAATACTGGAAAAACTGAGATAAAACGGCAACAAACGGTCCTGGGGCCTGTTCCACAAAGCAGGATTTCTGAGTTAGCTGGATAACTGTACTGAGTTAGCTGGATAACTGTACTGAGTAAAATCCACTCCCAAATCTGGAACATGGACTGAAGTGAAAAGTGCTGTTCCGGGTTTTTACTTATACAGCTAACAGGCCCCTGGGCTTATCGCAAATGAACCGTGTGCACCACCGTAACTTGCGTCACTGACTCGTACCTGCTCCTGCAGTGGTTGTAGCACGTTGTGCATCATGTGGCAGAATGGCATGTCTATCTGTCTCTCTGAAGCCCCTCTGATGTGTCACAGGGAGCACCTGCCCCGCTCTCACCAAGGCAAAGGACAGGCCAGCTCGCTCCACCCACAGCAGGTGGAAGGCCCAATCAGCTGCCACGCCCGCTCTGGGCCCGGCGGAGCTAGAGGAGGACAGCCCGACCCAGCCTCCAGGGGGCAGCGCAGAGCAGCTCACGACAGCAAGGTACGTGCTCACACCAGCCGGACCGCAGAAAGAGTGAGTCGGGTGTCACAGTTAACAACAGGGGCCAAGGTGTCTAATCACAGAAATAAAGTAGAACCAAAGAGCTTTCCTGAAAGACCAAAGATCTTTAATAAAAGACCAAAGAGCTATACTGAAAAACCAAAGATCTTTATTGAAAGATCAAAGAGAGGTTTTCTGAAGTTAACAAATTTGTGTATCTGGTCTTGTCAGTTGGAGTTAAAAAGTTGACAAGTAAACAGTGGTGATCAGTTGTATGTGGTTGTGTGTAGAGATGTGATTGTGTAAAACAGATGTTGTCTCTCTCTCTCTCACAGACAGGGCAAAGAGCAACCACAGCATGTCACTGAGACTGGAGTACTGAGAGTCCACCTCAATGTCAGGCTGGAGTAAGAGATGATCATAATGATGCTCATAAATTATTAATAATAACAGTATAATAATAATATAGTGCTAATGCAAATAATAATGGCACTACTAATGGTAATAATATTCTACTTCTGTTCATCATCAAAGCTATGCCCTGTGGAGTTGGGCACCCAACCTTTTTCTCATCCAACACTGATGACCTCATGTCTCTTTGTTTCCTAGTCTCACATATTCCAAATTTGGGTGGGAATTGGACATAGATAGCCCCGTGTTGGGCGCCCAATTATTTAAATAAATAAATAAGTAAATAAAAAACAGTGGCTGCATTCGGATTGTCAAAAATAGGTCCTTTTTCCTTTCCTTGACCTCACTAGAAAACGTCACAGGGGTCAAGGAAAGGATGGAAGGAGAGATTTACAAGGAATCTAGCGTCTGCTGTGGAATTCAAACCTCCTTCTCTACCATGCGTCATGGTGTGACGTCGGGTGATAGGCTATTGAGGTGACTGTTCATAGCGAACTACAACTTCACAAAAAATGACTACTAAATGTATTGCCATCTGTATTTCACTTGAACCATCTGTTTTATTTCAGTGAAATTTTGCCTCTTAATAAATTTGGTGTATTGTCTGATTGACATTGTTTGTTTACTTTTTATTATGAGCCAATGCTAACCAACAATACTAGCAACTCGCATTTAGATTTCTTGCATTTCTCAGAAGATTTTCGCTCATCCATTGTTTGAAGTCGGTAATTCGGTAGGTCCCGATGCTTATGTAAACATTGGCAGCATTGCATTGTCAGGTACATTGTATACTGTACATGCAAATACTTGTACTCAAAATGTTCATACTTCCAAGTAGGAGAGGAGTGGTAGTGGGGGAGTGGAGGAAAGTAGGTGGCGAGTGAAGAATATTGGGACACACCCACACTGATGACCTCATGTTCCTCTGTTTGGGAGTCTCGCAGCGCTGAGCTGTCCTCTCTCTCCGTCCTTCAGTCCTGTGGTGACCCCGCGGGGCCCAGAGACGGGCCGTCCCGCCGCAGCGTCCCCCAGCGCCTGTCCCGTTCTGACACGGGCCGCCCAGCAGGGGCAGGAGGGTCCGCAGCAGTGCCACTGCAGTAACAGAAGGATGCCCCTGCTGACAGACCTGGAGTATGACACCTTCATCGAGGGCCAGCCTTCCCACACCGAGCAGGTCCTGGTGGTGTGTGTCACTCCTATAGCTCCGCCTACTGGGGATGCCCTGGACCAGCTGTACAGGGCAAAGAACAAGAACAGGAGCATGCCATGTACTCAGGTAAACACACACACACACACACACACACACACACACACACACACACACACACACACACACACACACACACACACACACACACACACACACACACACACACACACACACACACACACACACACACACACACACACACACACACACACACACACACACACACACACACACACACACACACACACACACACACACACACACACACACACACACACACACACACACACACACACACACACACACACACACACACACACACACACACACACACACACACACACACACACACACACACACACACACACACACACACACACACACACACACACACACACACACACACACACACACACACACACACACACACACACACACACACACACACACACACACACACACACACACACACACACACACACACACACACACACACACACACACACACACACACACACACACACACACACACACACACACACACACACACACACACACACACACACACACACACACACACACACACACACACACACACACACACACACACACACACACACACACACACACACACACACACACACACACACACACACACACACACACACACACACACACACACACACACACACACACACACACACACACACACACACACACACACACACACACACACACACACACAGAGGTAATCACATACTCACATACACATACACACACACACAAGTTTAGCTCCAGGGCTAACAGTCAGTGCAGGTGTGCTAATCAGTACCTGTCCCACTCTGTCAGTGTCACCTGGACTCATTCCGTCTGGTGAGGTATGAGCTTCCCACGGCAGACTCCCCCTCTGGTACCCGCAGTTCCTTGCTGCAGCACAGAAACAACATTGCCCCGGGGATGTTCCTGGTGAGTGAGCCTTCACCAGGATTTTAATCCGCTGGTACCTTCACTCTCCATTAGATGGCAGTACCGCTTCAAAATACATACACCATAATTCATTTGACAGTGACACATTTTTTTTGTTATTTTGGTTCTGTAATCTAGCACTTTGAGTTTGAAAGGATACAATGACAATGAGGTTGAAGTGCAGACTGTCAGCTTTAATTTGAGGGTATTTTCATCTATATCGGATGATCCGTTTAGAAATTATAGAGCCTTTTTGAACATAGTCCCCCCCCATTTTCGGGCATCAAAAAATATTGGACAATTTAACATAATGTAGAATGAAGTAATAATTATATTTCGTTGCATGCCATGACTTCCGGATGTCTGTGACCCAATAATATCGAAAGACTTTTGATATCTTATTTTCTGGTACTCTTATTTGGGGGTGGGACTAGATTTAGCTGTAAATTATGCTGGAACAGTATGGAATACATGGTTGGTGAAATGGCTCTAAGTCATCAAGGGTCTGAGGTATCAAACGAGCCTCAAACCATCACTCTGCTGCCTGATATGCAGTAGATATGGATGGATCACTTTGTTTCCCTTGATCACTTTAAGACCCTTGATGACTTAGAGCCATTTAGCCAACCATGTGTTCCAGACTGTTCCAGTGTAATTTACAGCTAAATCTAGTCCCACCCCCCAATTCCCAGAGAGATACATTCAAATGCAGAGAGGTTATAGTATCGTTTGTAGGAGTACCAGAAAATAAGATATCAAGAGCCTCTTGATATTGTTGGGTTAAATTACTTTATTCTACATTATGTTAAACTGTCCAATATTTTTTGATGGCCGAGAATGGGGGGGACTATAATTTCTAAATGGCTCATCTGATATAGATGAAAAATCATCACATTCAAGCTGACAGTCTGCACTTCAACCTCATTGTCATTGTATTCTCAAAGTGCTAGAGTACAGAACCAAAATAACAAAAAATGTGTCACTGTACAATGAATTATGGTGCTCACTGTAAGTGTGGAAAGCCTGCAGGCATGTTTTTAATGTAGTTTCCTGCTCAGCTTAAAATGATTAAAATTTAGCAACATTAATTGGAAAACTAAACGTTGTCTTTGGACTCTGAGGTGAAATCCGCGGTGTGAATTTTCTCGGCGTGCCAGCGCTGGGCCGTCCCCCTGTGGCCGCCTGCTGATGTAGCCGATCTGCCGAGAGAGTGTTTACTGCACAGCAACCCCTCGGCTCCGTACAGTCAGAGCTCTGCACAGAGAATAAACACAGCTGTTCAAACTGCAGCGGCGGCTCAACGCTCGACCGTACACCCCCGCTGGGGAGAACCGGTCCGCGGTCCCGCTGGCTTCTGCGGCGCGCTCTTCATCGCTCCGCCCTGGTCGTGGTATAAGTCGCTGCGGGGCGGAATGGAAGAGAGAGTCACTCGGAGTGCACATGCTGGCCAATCAAAGGCATCAAGCTCAGATCTTAAACAGCCGCTTGTATTGCACGCGTTCGTCAGCAATAGTGGTAAATTGTATATGCACTAGGATGCAGTAACTCATCATCACCAGCAGAGGGTCTCTCTCTGTCTGATTGATACCTGCAGAAGTAAAATGTAGCAGGAAGAGCAGACAACTGCAGGCACCTCAGGTTGATACCAGAGCATATGTATTTCTCCATTAAGTCGCCTTTTCCTCGAAGGCTGACGGCGGCGCATTCGAATGTGTTTTTTCTCCTGTGGCGAGGTAACAGCTGAGCTTTATCAAGGCTTTTCGGCTTTATAAACATTCTGCTGCGACTTTCTGAAAGCTCATTCCACAGAGCGCTACTTAGCCGGCGAAGCAGAAACCAGGAACGAAGAGTATCACTTTCACATTGTCAACCGTCAAGAATTACAAGATGAAACGGACATCCTCGGACGTTTTGCTGAGTAGGACTGCTGTTAGCTCTGCTGTTAGCAGGGCGGCAGTGTTTTGCTCTCCTCTCCGTCTCATGTTCTCATTCTTGCATTGGGTGAGGAACACTGTGGTCTCGCCTGGTTCAGGGGGTCAGTTGGCTGTGTTGTGTCAGCTGAAGCTAATTCAGCAGATTAGGGGAACCTGCGGCCCTGTCTGCCTGTTCCTGCTTTAGCTGAGTGCTACATGGCGGCTAAAACCGGGCAGAACCAGAATGGTGGCGTTTAGCTTCAGTACAGGCCTGTTCGCAGAGCTGGCTGGAAGGGGCTGTTTTGTGGATGAAATCTGGGTGTGGCCTGTTGCCAGAGGTGCGTTTGTGCAGGGTGTAACAGCAGTAATTATGTTCGATCCTTTTAGCAGGTGTATGTATGCACACAACCACACACACACACACACACACACACACACACACACAAATACACACACACACACACACACACACACAAATACACATATACAAACATCTGCACACTTACATGAACACACATAAACACACTTGCACACACAGACATACACATATAAATGAACAAACATATAAGCATACACACAAAAATTACACACACACTCACGCATATGCATGCACACACACACACACACACACACACACACACACACAGACACAAACACACACAAATTCCCCTTGGCTTGGGTTGAATAAGAGAAACGAGTTTTCCAGCAAAACCTGAAAGTCCTTATGGAAAAAGAATATACTGCAGTATTTTGTAAGTATATCAAAATTATTGTCACAATATATTTAAAATATACTGCAGTATATTACATTTCCATAAGGGAGATGCAGATTAGATCAAAGCTGAGGGTAGACACCCCCCACACTCCCTTAAAAACACCAAATAAACCCCTCAACTCAGCAGACCCATTTTCCACCAGCTGGATAGGGCAGGGAACAGTTAGATTAAATCTCAGCCCAGGGGTAGTGTGTTGATTTTATTTTCGTAAAAACAGCTGATAAAACAGCCGGTGATATTCTGACAGGGCTCAAAGCTCAACGCGGCTCAAGGCTGGCAAAACAAAACTATTATTTTTGTGATTTCTGTTCTCCGGGGTAACGTCCAGAGTTTCTCCCTTTACACGTTCTGTTATCTGTTTGCATAGCGGGGCAATTTTATTGGAGAAATTGAGGTAAAGTGGCATGCTTACACTTCAACACTACATGAGTGTTGAGTCCTAGATTCAAACTCATGACCCCCAAAGCACTTCTAGACGCTTCTGTTATTATACAGGTACCACAAATATAGACTACACTGCCTGGCCAAAAAAAGTCGCACACTCTAATATTTCGTTGGACCGCCTTTCGCTTTGATTATGGCGCGCATTTGTCGTGGCATTGTTTCAACAACCTTATCCAACGTCACAACATTTATTTCCGTCCAGAGTTGCATTAATTTTTGGCCGAGATCTGGTATTGATGACGGGAGAGTCAAACCACTCTGTTAAGTCTTCTTCAGTACATCCCAAAGACTTTCAATGGGGTTAAGGTCAGGACTCTGGTGGCCAATTCATGTGTGAAAATGATTCCTCATGCTCCCTGAACCACTTTTTCACAATTTGAGCCCGATGTATCTTGGCATTGTCATTCTGGAATATGCCCATTGATGGGATAACCTGGTCATTCAGTACATTCAAGTACTCAGCTGACTTCATTTTATTGCTGCATAATGTTGCTGAGCCTAGACCTGGCCAACTGAAGCAACCCCAGATCATAACACTGCCTCCAGTGGCTTGTACAGTGGGCACTATGCATGACAGGTGCAACGGCTACTTTTTTTTTGGCCAGGCAGTGTATATTTGCAGGTAATATAGAGTAAATACATTACAATTTTATAGGAGTATTTAAATTAGCATTGAGTAGCACAGAATCTTTCTAATATGTCCCTTAGCTCAGGATTTTATATTTGGGTTATGTTGTGATGTTTTTTTTAATATATATTTTTGGGGGCTTTTTCAGCCTTATTGGACAGCAGAGACAGTAAGAATGAGGAGCAAGAGAGAGGGAGAGACATGACAAAAGTCGCATGGCCAGATTCAAACCGCCGACATCGCGGCTCGCAGTGAGCACGTGGACAGTGCTCTACATGCTACACCACCGAGACACCCCTATGTTGTGATTTTTAACTAGGCCGCCTATCAGGGGCAGTATTTGATTGATGGATTAATTGTCCCCTCCCCTCAGCCGGACCCATTTCCCTGGTGACCTCAGGGCGCAGTTCGGACGAAATCTCAGCCCCAGGAAGTAGAGTGTCGATTTTATTTTCATAAAAACAGCCAATGGAGCAGCTTGCAGATATTCCAATGGGACGAGTGCTCATGTGCGCCCCCCTGTGTCGGCAGATGTACGCGGGAGGCAGGCTGCTGTTCGCAGACCACATCTTCAACGGGTACAGCTGCTCCGCCAGGGACCTGCACAAGCAGATCGCCAAAACGCGGGAGGCCTATCGCCAGGGCCACGGCCTGCCCTCCGACTTCCGCTTCAGGTAAGCCCAGTTTCAGGAGCTGGCAGTCAGAGCCGGGGTCAGGGCCCACTGCAGCTCAACCAGCTCCGCAAATGAACTAAACTCAACCCGTTCACAGAAAATCCTTAAACAACATAATCAGTTTGTATAACAGTCTTTTCAGTTCTTTTCCTGATTTTGACCGAATCAAATTGGAATTGACCCCTGACCCTGCTTGCCATTGGGGGGTGGGAGGCCGGGCTGTGCGTACCCCCCCACTTGGGCACTGAGCGAAGCCAACCTGCTACCCACATATGCAGCAGGCTAATCCGTCATCATATACAGTGCCCTCCAGCCAACCTGCTACCCACATATGCAGCAGGCTAATCCGCCATCATATACAGTGCCCTCCAGCCAACCTGCTACCCACATATGCAGCAGGCTAATCCGCCATCATATACAGTGCCCTCCAGCCAACCTGCTACCCACATATGCAGCAGGCTAATCCGCCATCATATACAGTGCCCTCCAGCCAACCTGCTACCCACATATGCAGCAGGCTAATCCGCCATCATATACAGTGACCTCCAGCCAACCTGCTACCCACATATGCAGCAGGCTAATCCGCCATCATATACAGTGCCCTCCAGCCAACCTGCTACCCACATATGCAGCAGGCTAATCCGCCATCATATACAGTGCCCTCCAGCCAACCTGCTACCCACATATGCAGCAGGCTAATCCGTCATCATATACAGTGACCTCCAGCCAACCTGCTACCCACATATGCAGCAGGCTAATCCGTCATCATATACAGTGACCTCCAGCCAACCTGCTACCCACATATGCAGCAGGCTAATCCGCCATCATATACAGTGACCTCCAGCCAACCTGCTACCCACATATGCAGCAGGCTAATCCGTCATCATATACAGTGACCTCCAGCCAACCTGCTACCCACATATGCAGCAGGCTAATCCGCCATCATATACAGTGCCCTCCACTATTATTGGCACCCCTGGTAAAGATGAGTAAAAAGGGTTATAAAAAATTCACTGTTTGGTGAATTAGCTTAATCTCACTGAAAAAATAGTTGATGACCCAACAACATCAAATTTTCTGGTACTCTTACAAGCGATACTATAACGTCTCTGCATTTGAATGGATCTCTATGGGAATTGGGGGGTGGGACTAGATTTAGCTGTAAATTATGCTGGAACAGTATAGAATATATGGTTGGTAAAATGGCTGTAAGTCATCAAGGGTCTGAGGTATCAAACGAGCCTCAACCCATCACTCTGCTGCCAGATATGCAGTAGATATGGATGGATCACTTTAAGGGTTGTTTCTCCTGACAAATTTTCCTATTGAACTCTATGGAAAAATAAGTCAGGTGAAGAGACCCTTCAAGTTATCCATCCATATCTACTGTATTTCTGGCAGCAGAGTGATGGTTTAAGGCTTGTTTGATACGCCAGACCCTTGATGACTTAGAGCCATTTAGCCAACCATGTGTTCCATACTGTTCCAGTGTAATATTACAGCTAAATATAGTCCCACCCCCCAATTCCCATAGAGATCCATTCAAATGCAGAGACATTATAGTATCACTTGTAAAAGTACCAGAAAATAAAATATCAAGAGTCTTTTGATTTGTTGGGTCACAGACATCAGGAAGTCATGGCATGCAAAGGATATGCAACCAAATATTAAAAACGATTACTTTATTCTATATATAAATGCAGGGGTGCCAATAATTGTGGCACATGGTTTTGTTAAAAATAATTATTTCTTGATGAGGGATTTTTTTTCTCATAATAAATTCACTTCAATTAAAGGTTGGATTTTTTTCATTTTTTCAGTGTGAGATTAAGCTAATTCACCAAACGGTGAATTTTTTACAACCCTTTTAACTCATCTTTACCAGGGGTGCCAATAATAGTGGAGGGCACTGTATGTAGCACACTGGTGACTCGGTGCTAGGCTGTGGCTTTATGTCAGTCTTCCCCTCAGATATGTGAGCTGTTGGGGTCAGTGAATGAGCTCAAATGTGCCAGTTGTTTAGTTTGCTTCATTAAAAATGCATGACAGATCCACCCCTCCCTGTCTCTCACTCAGTCCTCCGGTGGGGGCGTTCGACTGTGCAGATAGGGGCTTGACCGCCCCCCAGGGACCAAGAAGAAAAAGTGCCACGAGGGCTGAGCGCCATACCCCTCTCACGTCCATCCTGTCCAGGAAAAGGATCCCCCAAATCTGCGACAGGTACTCAAAACACCTGCCCTCCCTGCATGGCCTTCAGCATGTACACTCTCACCTGTGCTCTTACCTGTGGGTATCAACAGGTACTATCCACAACATTCACAACAAATTCTTAACAGTGAGACCAGTACAATTTGCTCCTTGTAAATTCTGTTTTTTGCACTGGCATCAACCACTCTCAGTATTCGTACTCTATGGTGACATGCTACTGTGATTCTAGGTACAAATACTCTATGGTGGCACATGCTTTTTTATGGTGGCACATGCTTCTGTGATTCTAGGTAGATACTCTGACATGTCACTGTGATTCTAGGTACAGATGCTCTATGGTGGTATGTGCAAGTATGATTCTAGGTACAGATAATATACGGTGTCCTGTGCTACTCTATGGCTTTAGTCCAGGTACAGTAGACTTTCTGTACGGATCTCGTGTTTCAGGGAGCCAGCAGCTCAGGATGCAGTCGCGTCTCTCACCCTGCGTCTCTCACCCTGAGGAGGAGCCTCCAGCACCAGGGCAAGAGGATGCTCCCAGTCACACTCCCCATCTTACCCACAGAGCAGAGCCCACAGAGGGCTGGGCCCTGAACTTTTGTCCCAGGCTGCGAATTTGGCCCGTGAGCCCATTTCCCTTCCCAATAGCCTCACTCGCCCCTCTGTAACCCCGAATAAGAAACAAGGATCCTTAGGTAATGGGCCAGGTGACTAAATGAACGGGAACAGAGTTAGTTTTAATGTGGTACTTTATTTATCAAATCAAATGTAGGAATAACAATCAAGAGGGGGCAAAATTAAAGGACAAGGCCAACATGGTGCTGCTGAGGCACAAGGTGCGCCGTGATTGGTGCTCCCGAGGATGATTGGCTGAGGTTTCAAAAAACCAATCAAGGTCGAGGTGCATGATTGATGTGATTGGGCGGTTTGTACAGCTGCACATGACATTATTTCTGATTGCTTGTTTCCCCCGTTCTCCTTACGATGAGATGAAATGAACAATCAAGGGACAGTTTTTTTGTATGTATGCATGAAAAAGCACTTGTCATTGAACCAAAAAAGCAGCATTCAATTTCATTTCTTTCTGTTCCTCTCTGTGTGTAAATAAAGTACAGACTTTGTGAAAACACTTTGGTCACAGTTAAAAAAAGAAATAACTGATGTCATGAATCCGTAACATCATCCATCACCGTGGCTATGGGCGTGATTCACGCCATCATGCGGGCAGTCGGCGTGTTTGTTAAGGGACCGCGTGTTCAAGCTTCCTCAAAAGTGTATTTTTTTCCATTAAGAAATGTGCCACGCGCAGTGAAGCTCTGACTCACTCGCAAGCCGCTGAAAAACGCTGCGTAACGAGGGGCTCAAAATAAACTGCCCATCCTGCAGAAGGTCTTTTTTAAGAAGAGAAAACGCAGAGATGCAATACTGACGCTAAGAATAACGGGTGATTCTAGCGGGCAGGCCACCGCTCGCGCGCGGTTCAGGTGGAGTTTTCCTTGTTCCTGCAGCTCGCAAGCCACTCAAAGTGCCTGGTTACGGTTGCAGTGCTTTGAGAACTTAAAGTGCTAGCCAGGGCACAGCCTATTCACAATTTCAAGATTTGTCAGAGATGAGACGAAACAACATAAATATTTGCTTATTTTTACAAATAAGCGTCCAGAAATACATTCACCAGTCATATACGGTTTAGGTCAGGGTCTAGTTAATGGGAGCAGGCAGAGATACCCTGGGGCAGAGGTACCCTGGGGCAGAGGTACCCTGGGGCAGAGATACCCTGGGGCAGAGTTAAGTACATTCAACTGCTTCAGAGCTTTACATTCCATAGACCAGTCACTGGTGGTAAACGCCTCGGGCTTCTGCCCTTCACCTCAACATTACCAGCATCCTCACACAGTGTGTTAAGCTTCTGCCTTCACCTCAACACTACCAGTATCCTCACAGTGCGTTAAGCTTCTGCCTTCACCTCAACACAACCAGCATCCTCACACAGTGCGTTAAGCTTCTGCCTTCACCTCAACACGACCAGCATCCTCACACAGTGTGTTAAGCTTCTGCCTTCACCTCAACACTACCAGTATCCTCACAGTGCGTTAAGCTTCTGCCTTCACCTCAACACAACCAGCATCCTCACACAGTGCGTTAAGCTTCTGCCTTCACCTCAACACGACCAGCATCCTCACAGTGTGTTAAGCTTCTGCCTTCACCTCAACACGACCAGCATCCTCACAGTGTGTTAAGCTTCTGCCTTCACCTCAACGCGACCAGCATCCTCACACAGTGCGTTAAGCTTCTGCCTTCACCTCAACACCACCAGCATCCTCAGTGTGTGTTAAGCTTCTGCCTTCACCTCAACACGACCAGCATCCTCAGTGTGTGTTAAGCTTCTGCCTTCACCTCAACACGACCAGCATCCTCACACAGTGCGTTAAGCTTCTGCCTTCACCTCAACACGACCAGCATCCTCACACAGTGCGTTAAGCTTCTGCCTTCACCTCAACACGACCAGCATCCTCAGTGTGTTAAGCTTCTGCCTTCACCTCAACACGACCAGCATCCTCAGTGTTTGTCAAGCTTCTGCCCTTTGACTCAACATGACCAGCATCCTCACACAGTGCGTTAAGCTTCTGCCGTTCACCTCAACACGACCAGCATCCTCAGTGTGCGTTAAGCTTCTGCCCTCACCTCAACATGACCAGCATCCTCACAGTGTTTGTCAAGCTTCTGCCCTTTGACTCAACATGACCAGCATCCTCACACAGTGCGTTAAGCTTCTGCCTTCAACTCAACACGACCAGCATCCTCAGTGTGCGTTAAGCTTCTGCCTTCACCTCAACATGACCAGCATCCTCACAGTGTTTGTGAAGCTTCTGCCCTTTGACTCAACGCGACCAGCATCCTCACACAGTGCGTTAAGCTTCTGCCTTCACCTCAACACTACCAGCATCCTCACAGTGTGCGTTAAGCTTCTGCCCTTCACCTCAACACGACCAGCATCCTCATACAGTGTGCGTTAAGCTTCTGCCTTCACCTCAACACTACCAGCATCCTCATAGTGTGCATTAAGCTTCTGCCTTCACCTCAACACTACCAGCATCCTCATACAGTGTGCATTAAGCTTCTGCCTTCACCTCAACACTACCAGCATCCTCATACAGTGTGCATTAAGCTTCTGCCTTCACCTCAACACTACCAGCATCCTCACACAGTGTGCATCAAGCACCAACACTTAATTCATGAATGATCACAATCACACATGTTTCTGACCGGACTAAAAATATAAATCTACTCAGGCTCCAACTATGGCTACTGGCCCCATTTAGGCATTCTTCTGCAACTTAAAACAAAATTTTACAAAAACAGTGAAAAATCAAAACAACTCCTTACTTTAATTGGAAAATAAAAATATTTTCAAGCTTCTTTGCTTTCACGAGTTCAAATTCAGATAGTCATGTTCTGTAGTTTGAAACGTGAGGACGGTTTTCATTATGAGAAGGGCTCACTTCTGCAAAATAACTTTGAACTTTGCCATTTTAACTTTGCAGGAAGGGCAAGGAGGAATGTACCCTGGTGAGTTTAGGGGTAATGTAGGAGTAATGTACAGTGCTGTGTGGGAGTACTGTATGCTAATGAGTGTAGGAGTATTGTATGCTAATGAGTGTAGGAGTACTGTACGGTTATGGTTGTAGTACTGGAATGAGAACCACTCTATATTGGTAGTGATGAGTTGGCAGCCCTGTAGTCTTACAAAACCCAGCAGCAATTTCTAATTATAAAGGCCTAAAATCTACAGAAATTAACAAGACAAACTCCTAAAAAACCCTAACTGGATATTAACAATAAAATCTCAATAAATAACTGACCATACTCAAATAAATAAGCATTTTCTTTTATAAAGCAGCACAGTGGGTGCGTCCCAATATTCTTCAATCCTCATCTCCTCCACTCGTCTCCTACCCGGAAGTATGTAAAACAGCCTGTACGTTCAAGTACAAGTAGTTGCTTGTACAGTATACAATGTACCTGACATTGTGGTTTGTGTCGAGACATTAATTAATATGTAACAATTAATATGTAATCAGCAACATTATATTAGGACACAAAGATCGGTTTCGGGGCATGGAGGAGAGGAGGTGGTAGTGGAAGAAAGGAGGATGCATTTTTCAAATATTGTGCGTCCCAATAGTCAGAAAATGCACCCTCCCTTCCTCCACTACCACGTCCTCTACTCCGTGCCCTGGAAACGGATCTTTGTATTTTAATCTAATGTTGCTGATTACATCTTAATTACGCATTAATGGTTACATATTAATTAATGTCTCGACGCAAACCACAATGTCAAGTACATTGTATACTGTACATGTAAATAATTGTACTCATAACGTTCATGCAGTTTTGCAAACTTCCAGGTAGGAAAGGAGTGGTAGTGGGGGTGTGGAGGAAGGGAAGTGGGGAGTGAAGAATATTGGTACACAGCCTTTGCGTGTGTTGAGTCCTTCATCTTCTGCGATGTCACTTCCTGTTCCTCCTCATCCATGTAGGCCCGCGCCTCCATGTTGGTGCTGGCGTGTGACCGCGCTGCTGTGCCGTGGAGGTCCGTCAGACTGTCTGTCACAGACAGCACGGAGACTCTGGCCACCAGGTGGCGCTCTGTCCTGTTGTCCTCCCCCAGTGCAGACACTTCCACACGTGTTTCCACAGCAGAACCGGGCGTCCGTAGAGCAGAGGGCGGGATCGTCGTGGTTGTTCTGTTGGCTGTGGGGCTCTGGTAGGTCGGGGGTCCTGTGAGGTTCTGAGGGCTCCATGGGTAATGTAGTCCTCAGGGCAGCTGAGAAAATGGGCACAGAGTCACATGACGAAACCTACAGCCAGGTAGCTACATCTACCACAATATTATGTGTGTGTGTGTGTACCTTGATCGCTGAATAGCAGCCGTTTCCATTTGTGTCTCTCCCCCTCCGACGCCCGCAGTCCCAGGACAGATTTGAGCTCCAGCAGGACAGGGCGAGACTCCTCCCTCCCGAGCCTCTTCCACTCACACTCCTCTGGGGACAGTAGGTCCCGCCAGTCCAAGTCCGAGTCAGAGTCCGACGCGTATGCCTCCAGCTCCTGGCCAATCACACAGCACAGCTCGCCTGTCACAACCAGTTGATAATTCACACGCCCCGCCTCCAGCCTGTGATCCAGAGCTCCTGTCCCCCAGGTCAGAACCATTCAGCAACTTCTAATGCACTTTCCTTAGGGTTCAGGAACAGACCAAAACCATGAGACTCTGAGACTCTTGGTACAAATACTCTATGGCGGTGTGCGCGACTCTGACACTCTAGGTACAGATGTGTCACAACACAAGTTGAATTCCTAATTATTTCTTAAAGCACAACTGAACTTTGGTAGAACTTTGGGTTGTGTAGTTACTTGGCCATATGAGTCCAAATAGTGGTGAAATATGTTTGTTAGTTGCTCTGTGCTCCTCTGTGGATAATCCAGAATAGCGTATTTGTCGCTCTTCATTCACTTCTATAGGGCAGCTAAAACTGTCTCAAAATTACACTTCTAACACGTATACGAACATTAACGTGGATTCTGTCAATACAAACAATAACCAGTCCTTGTACGTATTATTATTATTTTTTTTATTAAATGGCCCTTTCCTGGCTTTTTCGTTTTTTTTTTTTGGAACGTAGATCGAGTAGGTAATTCTTGTGCCAGAAACAGCTTTAATGCGCCAATGCGTCAGAAACCACTCATTGGTCCAAATTTCCACGGAAGCAAGCATGTATCTATGGTAAACAAACCGACCTGCCGACATTTTGCTAGTCTTATCTGGTAGCTTGCTAACAACATTGAAGAAAATAGTACTTTTATAAATAATTTTAATTACACAAAAAAAAATACATACGAGGACTGGTTATTGTCTGTATTGACAGAATCCACTTTGTTCACGTTCGTATACATGCTAGAAGTGTCATTTTGAGACTGTTTTAGCTGCCCTATAGAAGTGAATGGAGAGCGACAAATACCCTATTCCGGATTATCACCCCAGGCGAGCACAGAGCAACTAACAAACATATTTTGCCACCATTTGGACTCATATCATGGCCAGGTAACTACACAACCCGAAGTTCTACCAAAGTTCAGTTGTGCTTTAACCCCCACCCACTTCCCTCTGGGGTTCCCACCTGCTCCTCTGGCACAGGGTCCTGGTTGAGGGTGACGGGGCAAGGGAGGGGGGTTGGCGGTTGGGGGGCGCTCTCCTCTGGAGTCCCAAGCGTTCCTGTCAATCGAGACAAATGAGACGACATGCGGCTCACCTGAAATCTCAGCGGAAAGCGTAACATGAGACTCACACGTGGAAGCCTTGGGACCGGCGGCTGCTTGGGCGCGTCTCACCTGTGCGGTTCGGGGAGCGTCGCAACATGCGCCCCACCTGCGCCACCGTCTCCTCCCAGCAGCCCCGGCTGGCCTGCATGTGCGGCTGCAGGACGCGGAGCCTGTCCTGCAGGTCCTGTGCACACGCCATCTCCACCGTCTCCTGGGAAACCATCATCTTCTCCAGCTCGTCCTCCAGGATAATCACCCTGGGGGGGGTGGGGGGGGGGGGGGGGGCACAGGCATTTAAGGTAAGGGGTGAAGATATTTTAGGACACCTAATTGAAGACATTGATACCAAGTATATCTCAGGACCTAAAGGTGACGCTGTAGGACTCTGCAGGTTAAAGGTTAGGGTACGTGCTCATTGATCAAGGCCTTGAGGTGCAGCTGCAGGACAGAGCAGGGTTAGGAGTTAAAGGTTAGGGAGTCAAAGGTCAGGGGTACATACTCATTGAGCAGGGCCTTGAGGTGCAGCTGAAGGCTTCGTACGGACGTGTGCAGAGCGTTGAGCTCGCGACACTGCTGCCTGGCGCGGGCGGCCCGGTCCGAGCCCCGCGGCCCGTGCTGTGTCTCAAAGCAGCGGTGGAAATCGTAACTGAGCTGCAGGTCTCCCAGGCAACCACACAGGGCGAGGCGCAGGGGCCCCGTCACCTCGGCGACAGCCCGATGCGTGGGCCTGGCGTCCTGCCCTGTGTCCTCGCGGCCCAGAGAGAGCAGCAGGGCCAGCCGGCGGAAAAACTCTGAGCTCTGCCCCACAAACAGCTGGAACATCACCTGCATGGACGGCAACAGCACTGGGACAATCAGCACGGCACACAGGAAACCACTCAGCCCAGTGAATAACCACTGTTACACACAGGAGCAAATTTTAAATCAATGCCAAAGTGCTGGCCTTTTTCTCCAGGATGATTTTTAACTCTTGATCCTGATTGATCGCCTTTTAAGGGCTCGGAATAATTTCTTATAATTTTCAGGGAATAACGTCCATTGTGAAACGACGCGTGACAACCTGTTTGCAAATAGCACTATCCAGAAATAAAGAATCAATGGATTGATCGATAACTGAGTGCTCCAGGAAAGGTGGAAAAGTGTTTGTGGCCGTCTGTGGACATGCAGTGAAAGGTGACTCAGCAAAGTAGTTTCGCAACTGAACAAACTCAGAACCACTACCTGAACAAACTCAGAACCACTCAGAACCACTACCTGAACAAACTCAGAACCACTACCTGAACCTGTCTGGCAGCTGTTGTAAACGCTCGCACTTCGGTTTCAACTCGTAGCCGTGCGAGGGGCGTTGCCCCGGTAACATCCCTCTGGCTTATTTCTGTGTAATTTCTACTGACGCGCCGTCCCGTAATGTTCCAAATTCCCCCGCCCTCTGCCCTCACCTGTGCCCGGGAACTCTGGGTAAATGACCTGTGCGGCGGGGTGCGGTTGGTGACGCGCCCGTTCTGGCACACGCCTAACCAAACATGGCCGCAGGGCGAACGACTCAGCAAAAACATCTCCCCTCTGTATCTCTCGGTAGAAATAAAAGCATTCCCTGAGAAACAGATTACAGAGCAGATCGATTTAGCTCAGACCTATTTATTTACGTCCCTTTTGTGTTCACTGTTGGTTTGTCTGGAGTGCATCTTCAGGTCCGATGCTAGTTGAGGTCCTTGAACGTTCGCTTTAGCATCAGTGTGGAATACATTGCTGAACAGAATCTGTGATGAGCCAGTGTGTCCCAGCTGGAGGTTGAGATTAATCACATGACTCATTAGAAACAAACTCTGCCCCAAGATCTGGGAATCTGGTGGCTCTATTGAATCTGTGGTATCACCATGCTACTGAATACAGACCTGAGTATCTGGTGTGTGTGTATAATCTATGGTACCACCATGTTATTAAATACAGAGCTGAGTGTGTGTACATAATCCGTGTTATTTGTGAATCAACAGCTGAAGGAAGCGCCATCAGCTTCCTGTTTAGACAAGATTGAAGGTTCCTTCCTCCGCGCGGCTGTAAACACGCCGCAGAACCGCGCGGCCGGAGACAACCCCGCCACCTTCCCCTCAAACACATCTGCGGGAGGGAGACCCGAGCACCAGCGGCGGTGACGACAGCCAATGAGGGGCGGCTGAGGGGCAAAGCGCGCTGGCGAACGGGCCTCGGGGGTAAGCGACGGCGCGGGTCAGAGAGCGGGAAGAGACGGAACGTGTGTTTAATCATACGTCACTGCGCTCACTCGCTAGCCGTTTTTCCCGGTAATCCGTCATATTTCCTAGCGCGCGCACAGCCGAGCGGAGAGAGGTACTGTACAGCCGAGCGGAGAGAGGTACAGCCGAGCGGAGAGAGGTACAGGTGTGGCGCTACAGGCGGAGGCGAGATGTTACGGCTGCGGCCGAGATGGCGCCCACCTTCAGCGCGGGGAGGCTGTAGTCGTCGGTGAGTTCCTGCGCTTGCTCGTCGC